>JAVIAB010000050.1:75621615-76124115 GCA_032433765.1 Megaustenia siamemsis
TAAGTGTTTTTTAACATGCCCTAAAATCTCATTTGTCTTGTTTGAATTATGTTTAGAAGTTTTCTTTTCAGTTTTAGTTGTTTTAAAACTTCATCGTTTGTTTTCTTTTCTTTGCATCTAATTCTTCATATTCTTCTATAAATTCATATTTTAAATGTTTCAATTTTGTGTTTTCTTTTCTTGTCTAATGTCCAAGTTTCTGCACCGTTCAGAAATGTTGTAGAGATATAACATTTTACTATTATTAGTTCTAGCCTTTGTGTTATTTGTTTTGATGTTAGCATTATTAACACTCACTCGTGTATACATACATAGGCACCTATAGCTATATCAAATATAACTGACTTGAGTATAGCCTGCTTCTAAACAAACATCTTGTTTCCCATGTAGCCGAAGTTCTCGAAGGAATCTCTTTAACACATTCAAGTTTCAAACCTCATACATATTCATCTGGTCCCGCTGTTTACGACTTGCTTAAGCATGGCTCAACGGCTGTATATTTTACCACAAAAAATGCACTGTAAGTTTTTAGGCTTAAAACAAAAACAAAGAAAAAATTTTTAAAAAACCTTCGGATTTTATCCTTATCTTACGAGATTTATTAACGAGATTTTCAATCAGTTGTATAATCAGGAACCGACCTTCATTTTTTTTAAAAGTCTGAAATATCGTAAATTTTTAATCCAAAATAAATAGATGCTTTTAGAACTCTATCTTTTGTTTTTATCACATATATGTTCTTCTTTTATGTTCTTTTTGCATGACATGTTCTTTTTTTATATCTATATACCTCTTCGTTGTTTTTTTTTATTTTGTCTGTATTTTTAGCAGATTATCATGTTTTTATTTGCACTTTTTCTTTATTTTGTCTTCTTGGGCCTCCCTCATTTCCTTTTCCAAACCCTTTCCTCTTCATTCGTTGTGGCCACTTCTTACATGTCACATATATAAGATGTGGCCGAGTGGATTGCACGAATGGTATTTTAGCACAGTGGGCAAGGGTTCGATTCCCATTAAGTGCAAACGCTCTTTTTTCGGGTGAATTAGAAACTGATCGGTTTATCACGTGGCGACTGCACTTGGAGTTTTCATTCTTCAGCCAACACTGGAATATTCGAACTCCTATTCCGATACCTCTTTTCTTTCTCTCCCTCCCTCCACCCTCCGAAAATGGGATAAATACTGGAAAGTAATGAAAAAAATAATTTAGACTCGGGGCACTCTGAGAGAGTTGGCACGAAATTTACGAAGTGGGACTGTTGTTGAAATACAAGACATACCCAGACGTACCGCCATTGTCTGCTCCTTTTGTATATGGCGTCAGAAGACGGATCAGCCATTGATTGCGTTATCTCTCTATCTGGGGCCAAGAATTGGATGAAAAGAAAGAGTAAGGTACCTTTTTTTTTCTTTTTTTAGCCCCTCCCTTTACGCCAATGTTCAAAATACAGCAACAGATAAACGTCACTTCTCGCACAAAAGACACTTCTTTAACATGAACAAATACAAAGGGACATGAAGAACTACACGGGAACTAGCTTCCATAAATCTAATGAAGAACTACCCGGCACAACACTTAGCTCCCTGAAATCTAACATGAAGTGTGAAGAGTCAAAGAGTGTAGGCAGCGAAATGCTTACTTGAGGCAGTGGTTGTGTACACGAGAGAAAGCGAAGAGAAATGTATGGTGACTGCGGTGGTAGCACTTGCAAAGTGTGAACAATGGCTATGGTCATAAAAATATGGTTAAGTTTATGGTTATGGAAGGCCCCGGTATCGCTGTAAATGAATTAAAATCCATAATTGCTGAACCGCCCGTGCCAGTGGAATCATCCGAATTAATATAGTAGTTCCCATCATAGCAGTATGATGTATAGCAGTATACATATATATACTGTAGCAGTATTTATATATATATATATATATATTTATATATATATATATATGTATATGTATAATGGCCTTTGGCGTCTTGACAGACGGTTGGTAGCAAGCCATCATGATAAGTCAGTAGTTCGGTAAAGCATTAATGTCTCATACTGGGTGCTGCTTTACTGAACATCTTCTCTCGTGGCTGAATTTGACACTCTTGGACAGACAGATCCATCCACAGAACGAGCAAGGTGTATTTGAGGTAAGACATTAGAGTTAGTTACTTTGTCCTACCATTTAATGATGTTCATAATCTTGTGAAGGCAACGTACTTCAAAGCTGTGTAACTTTTTCTTCTGCCCTGCATAGGTAGTCCAAGTGTCTGATCCGTATAGAAGTGCACTAAGCACACAACTTTGGTAAATTTGAATCTTAGTTCTGAGTGTTAAATTGGTGTTTGACCCATGCTCTATCTTTAAGTTTACACAATGTGGAAGCTGCCTTTCTGATTCGGGAATTTATTTCTTCTTCAAGGGAGACATTAGTTGTGACCATAGAACCGGAATATAAGTATATAAGGGATATATATGTGAAAAATGATAACCCACAACCAAAGATGTGGTAGTTGAAGTTCGTAACATTTCCGTGCCCATATTGTAGGTTTCAGGGATAGTGCCCTTCCTCGCTGATATTACTTTCCCTAGCTCAGCGAGTTAGGTACACATTCTTTCTTGGGCTCGACCAACTTGTCAGCGTCGGCTAAGACTGAACCCACACTCTCTGATAGCCAAGGCAACGCCTCAACCACTTATTTACTGACACTCCACACAGAACCACTTATCTCCCTGACGTTCTACAAACAACCACTTATCTACTGACACTTTACAACAGAACCACTTATCTACTGACACTCCACACAGAACTAATTATATCACTGACGTTCTACAAACAACCACTTATCTACTGACGCTCTACAACAGAACCACTTATCTACTGACGGTCTACAAACAACCACTTATCTACTGACGCTCAATGCAAAAGCAACCATCTACTGACACTCCACAGACAAACCTTTATCTACCTGACGCTCCACACACAGCCACCTATCTACTGACTCTCCACACTCAGCCACCTATCTACTGACTCTCCACACTCAGCAACCTATATACTGACTCTCCACACGCAATCAATCATCTACTGACTCTCCACACATAACCACCTAACTACTGACTCTCCACACACAACCACCTATCCACTGACGCTACACACGCAACCAACCATCTACTGACTCTCCACACACAACCACCTATCTACAGACGCTCCACATACACACATACTTCACGTGAAACATGCTATCATCTACTTCTAGACCTTTCTAACCATTGTGTATAGCAGGAACGAACCGAGCACATATCTCCATGTTTATTTGTTGAAACTGGTGACGGGTGAAACAATCTTTTAATGGACAATAAAACAGCAGCAACACAAAGATGTGGTGTCTGATGTGTGTTTATTTTGGCCATGATTTGAGGTACAGCTCATACAGAAGGTTCTCAAATTAGGCTACCTCATTCGTGTGGGTGTTCTGCTGTGGGAAGGGAAGGGTGGGGGGGAGGGGATATCAAAAGTTAAAATATATCTCAATCCGCACGGTTGTCAGTATGTACGCGCAGTTGTCTGCTTTCTCTCTCTCCATATACACAGTTGTCAGCTTTCTCTCTCTGCGTATACACAGTTGTCAGCTTTCTCTCTCTGCCTATACACAGTTGTCTGCTTTCTCTCTCTGCATGTACACAGTTGTCTGCTTTCTCTCTCTGCATGTACACCGTTGTCTGCTTTCTCTCTCTCTGCATGTACACAGTTGTCTGCTTTCTCTCTCTGCATGTACACAGTTGTCTGCTTTTCTGTGTCTGCATGTACACAGTTGTCTGCTTTCTCTCTCTGCATGTACACAGTTGTCTGCTTTCTCTCTCTGCATGTGCACAGTTGTCTGCTTTCTCTCTCTGCATGTACACAGTTGTCTGCTTTCTCTCTCTGCATGTACACAGTTGTCTGCTTTCTCTCTCTGCATGTATACAGTTGTCTGCTTTCTCTCTCTGCATGTACACAGTTGTCTGCTTTCTCTCTCTGCATGTACACAGTTGTCTGCTTTCTCTCTCTGCATGTACACAGTTGTCTGCTTTCTCTCTCTGCATGTACACAGTTGTCTGCTTTCTCTCTCTGCATGTACACAGTTGTCTGCTTTTCTGTGTCTGCATGTACTCAGTTGTCTGCTTTCTCTCTCTGCATGTACACAGTTGTCTGCTTTCTCTCTCTGCATGTACACAGTTGTCTGCTTTTCTGTGTCTGCATGTACTCAGTTGTCTGCTTTCTCTCTCTGCATGTACACAGTTGTCTGCTTTCTCTCTCTGCATGTACACAGTTGTCTGCTTTCTCCGCTGCATGTATACAGTTGTCTGCTTTCTCTCTCTGCATGTACACAGTTGTCTGCTTTCTCTCTCTGCATGTACACAGTTGTCTGCTTTCTCTCTCTGCATGTACACAGTTGTCTGCTTTTCTGTGTCTGCATGTACACAGTTGTCTGCTTTTCTGTGTCTGCATGTACACAGTTGTCTGCTTTTCTGTGTCTGCATGTACACAGTTGTCTGCTTTCTCTCTCTGCATGTACACAGTTGTCTGCTTTCTCTCTCTGCATGTACACAGTTGTCTGCTTTCTCTCTCTGCATGTACACAGTTGTCTGCTTTCTCTCTCTGCATGTACACAGTTGTCTGCTTTCTCTCTCTGCATGTACACAGTTGTCTGCTTTCTCTCTCTGCATGTACACAGTTGTCTGCTTTCTCTCTCTGCATGTACACAGTTGTCTGCTTTCTCTCTCTGCATGTACACAGTTGTCTGCTTTCTCTCTCTGCATGTACACAGTTGTCTGCTTTCTCTCTCTGCATGTACACAGTTGTCTGCTTTCTCTCTCTGCATGTACACAGTTGTCTGCTTTCTCTCTCTGCATGTACACAGTTGTCTGCTTTCTCTCTCTGCATGTACACAGTTGTCTGCTTTCTCTCTCTGCATGTACACAGTTGTCTGCTTTCTCTCTCTGCATGTACACAGTTGTCTGCTTTCTCTCTCTGCATGTACACAGTTGTCTGCTTTCTCTCTCTGCATGTACATCTTCAGCTCAATGCTTAGTGAAATGGACTTCAAAGGACAAGAGGTTGGGTTCTATCCTAATCGACGGCTTCGGGGTTCACCCAGCCAGAAATGGATAGCGGTTTTTATCTGGAAAAGTAAAGCGTCACGGGCGTAATACTGACCACATTACCCCAAACATCATGTGCCGAAGGTCAATACAAATTATGGTCACTAACACCATATTCCCTATACACGATTTGGCATGACGGGGCTCTTTACTACTTTTTTGTTAATGTATGTCTTCCTTTGTCATTTTTATTCTTATTGAATTTTACTGTCTGTCTGTCTCTATCTCTCATTGAATATTTCTGTCTGTCAGTCTCTTCTTCATCATTTCTTTCTTCTACCTTTCAGTTCCTTGTGGAGCATAGGTCTTCAACAAACACTGTCCAAGTTGTTCTGTTTCTTGCCATTCTTTTAAGATCATTCCATGTCTTCCCCATCATTCTCCTCTCTGCTTCTATCTGTCTACTCCAAGATTTCTTTTGACATCCGCTTTGTCTTTTCCCCTGGGGAATCCAAAAGAGGGCCTGTTGTGTATTACTCTCAGTTGGCTAAAATCAAATGTTTCCGTCTGTCTGTCTCTAGGTCTCATCAAATGTTTCCGTATGTCTGTCTCTAGCTCTCATCAAATGTTTCCGTCTGTCTGTCTCTAGCTCTCATCAAATGTTTCCGTCTGTCTGCCTCTAGCTCTCATCAAATGTTTCCACCTGTCTGCCTCTAGCTCTCATCAAATGTTTCCACCTGTCTGCCTCTAGCTCTCATCAAATGTTTCCGTCTGTCTGTCTCTAGCTCTCATCAAATGTTTCCTTCTGTCTGTCTCTAGCTTTCATCAAATGTTTCCATCTGTCTGTCTCTAGCTCTCATCAAATGTTTCCATCTGTTTGTCTCTAGCTCTCATCAAATGTTTCCGTCTGTCTGTCTCTAGCTCTCATCAAATGTTTCCGTCTGTCTGTCTCTAGCTCTCATCAAATGTTTCCGTCTGTCTGTCTCTAGTTCTCATCAAATGTTTCCGTCTGTCTGTCTCTAGCTCTCATCAAATGTTTCCTTCTGTCTGTCTCTAGCTGTCATCAAATGTTTCCATCTGTCTGTCTCTAGCTCTCATCAAATGTCTCCATCTGTCTGTCTCTAGCTCTCATCAAATGTTTCCGTGTGCCTCTGTCTCTAGCTCTCATCAAATGTCTCCATCTGTCTGTCTCTAGCTCTCATCAAATGTTTCCATCTGTCTGTCTCTAGCTCTCATCAAATGTTTCCGTGTGCCTCTGTCTCTAGCTCTCATCAAATGTCTCCATCTGTCTGTCTCTAGCTCTCATCAAATGTCTCCATCTGTCTGTCTCTAGCTCTCATCAAATGTCTCCATCTGTCTGTCTCTAGCTCTCATCAAATGTCTCCATCTGTCTGTCTCTAGCTCTCATCAAATGTCTCCATCTGTCTATCTCTAGCTCTCATTAAATGTTTCCATCTGTCTGTCTCTAGCTCTCATCAAATGTCTCCATCTGTCTGTCTCTAGCTCTCATCAAATGTCTCCATCTGTCTGTCTCTAGCTCTCATCAAATGTCTCCATCTGTCTGTCTCTAGCTCTCATCAAATGTCTCCATCTGTCTGTCTCTAGCTCTCATTAAATGTTTCCATCTGTCTGTCTCTAGCTCTCATCAAATGTCTCCATCTGTCTGTCTCTAGCTCTCATCAAATGTCTCCATCTGTCTGTCTCTAGCTCTCATCAAATGTTTCCATCTGTCTGTCTCTAGCTCTCATCAAATGTCTCCGTCTGTCTGTCTCTAGCTCTCATCAAATGTTTCCGTGTGCCTCTGTCTCTAGCTCTCATCAAATGTCTCCATCTGTCTGTCTCTAGCTCTCATCAAATGTTTCCGTGTGCCTCTGTCTCTAGCTCTCATCAAATGTCTCCATCTGTCTGTCTCTAGCTCTCATCAAATGTCTCCATCTGTCTGTCTCTAGCTCTCATCAAATGTCTCCATCTGTCTGTCTCTAGCTCTCATCAAATGTCTCCATATGTCTATCTCTAGCTCTCATTAACTGTTTCCATCTGTCTGTCACTAGCTCTCATCAAATGTCTCCATCTGTCTGTCTCTAGCTCTCATCAAATGTCTCCATCTGTCTGTCTCTAGCTCTCATCAAATGTCTCCATCTGTCTATCTCTAGCTCTCATCAAATGTCTCCATCTGTCTGTCTCTAGCTCTCATTAAATGTTTCCATCTGTCTGTCTCTAGCTCTCATCAAATGTCTCCATCTGTCTGTCTCTAGCTCTCATCAAATGTCTCCATCTGTCTGTCTCTAGCTCTCATCAAATGTTTCCATCTGTCTGTCTCTAGCTCTCATCAAATGTTTCCGTCTGTCTGTCTCTAGCTCTCATCAAATGTCCCCATCTGTCTGTCTCTAGCTCTCATCAAATGTTTCCATCTGTCTGTCTCTAGCTCTCATCAAATGTTTCCGTCTGTCTGTCTCTAGCTCTCATCAAATGTTTCCGTCTGTCTGTCTCTAGCTCTCATCAAATGTCTCCATCTGTCTGTCTCTAGCTCTCATCAAATGTTTCCGTGTGCCTCTGTCTCTAGCTCTCATCAAATGTCTCCATCTGTCTGTCTCTAGCTCTCATCAAATGTTTCCGTCTGTCTGTCTCTAGCTCTCATCAAATGTTTCCGTCTGTCTGTCTCTAGCTCTCATCAAATGTCTCCATCTGTCTGTCTCTAGCTCTCATCAAATGTTTCCGTATGTCTGTCTCTAGCTCTCATCAAATGTTTCCGTCTGTCTGTCTCTAGCTCTCATTAAATGTTTCCGTCTGTCTGCCTCTAGCTCTCATCAAATGTTTCCACCTGTCTGCCTCAAGCTCTCATCAAATGTTTCCACCTGTCTGCCTCTAGCTCTCATCAAATGTTTCCACCTGTCTGCCTCTAGCTCTCATCAAATGTTTCAACCTGTCTGTCTCTAGCTTTCATCAAATGTTTCCATCTGTCTGTCTCTAGCTCTCATCAAATGTTTCCATCTGTTTGTCTCTAGCTCTCATCAAATGTTTCCGTCTGTCTGTCTCTAGCTCTCATCAAATGTTTCCGTCTGTCTGTCTCTAGCTCTCATCAATTGTTTCCATCTGTCTGTCTCTAGCTCTCATCAAATGTTTCCGTCTGTCTGTCTCTAGCTCTCACCAATTGTTTCCATCTGTCTGTCTCTAGCTTTCATCAAATGTTTCCATCTGTCTGTCTCTAGCTCTCATCAAATGTCTCCATCTGTCTGTCTCTAGCTCTCATCAAATGTTTCCGTGTGCCTCTGTCTCTAGCTCTCATCAAATGTCTCCATCTGTCTGTCTCTAGCTCTCATCAAATGTTTCCATCTGTCTGTCTCTAGCTCTCATCAAATGTTTCCGTCTGTCTGTCTCTAGCTCTCATCAAATGTTTCCTTCTGTCTGTCTCTAGCTTTCATCAAATGTTTCCATCTGTCTGTCTCTAGCTCTCATCAAATGTTTCCATCTGTTTGTCTCTAGCTCTCATCAAATGTTTCCGTCTGTCTGTCTCTAGCTCTCATCAAATGTTTCCGTCTGTCTGTCTCTAGCTCTCATCAAATGTTTCCGTCTGTCTGTCTCTAGTTCTCATCAAATGTTTCCGTCTGTCTGTCTCTAGCTCTCATCAAATGTTTCCTTCTGTCTGTCTCTAGCTGTCATCAAATGTTTCCATCTGTCTGTCTCTAGCTCTCATCAAATGTCTCCATCTGTCTGTCTCTAGCTCTCATCAAATGTTTTCGTGTGCCTCTGTCTCTAGCTCTCATCAAATGTCTCCATCTGTCTGTCTCTAGCTCTCATCAAATGTTTCCATCTGTCTGTCTCTAGCTCTCATCAAATGTTTCCGTGTGCCTCTGTCTCTAGCTCTCATCAAATGTCTCCATCTGTCTGTCTCTAGCTCTCATCAAATGTCTCCATCTGTCTGTCTCTAGCTCTCATCAAATGTCTCCATCTGTCTGTCTCTAGCTCTCATTAAATGTTTCCATCTGTCTGTCTCTAGCTCTCATCAAATGTCTCCATCTGTCTGTCTCTAGCTCTCATCAAATGTCTCCATCTGTCTGTCTCTAGCTCTCATCAAATGTTTCCATCTGTCTGTCTCTAGCTCTCATCAAATGTTTCCGTGTGCCTCTGTCTCTAGCTCTCATCAAATGTCTCCATCTGTCTGTCTATAGCTCTTATTAAATGTTTCCGTGTGCCTCTTTCTCTAGCTCTCATCAAATGTTTCCGTGTGCCTCTGTCTCTAGCTCTCATCAAATGTCTCCATCTGTCTGTCTCTAGCTCTCATCAAATGTCTCCATCTGTCTGTCTCTAGCTCTCATCAAATGTCTCCATCTGTCTGTCTCTAGCTCTCATCAAATGTCTCCATATGTCTATCTCTAGCTCTCATTAACTGTTTCCATCTGTCTGTCTCTAGCTCTCATCAAATGTCTCCATCTGTCTGTCTCTAGCTCTCATCAAATGTCTGCATCTGTCTGTCTCTAGCTCTCATCAAATGTCTCCATCTGTCTATCTCTAGCTCTCATCAAATGTCTCCATCTGTCTGTCTCTAGCTCTCATTAAATGTTTCCATCTGTCTGTCTCTAGCTCTCATCAAATGTCTCCATCTGTCTGTCTCTAGCTCTCATCAAATGTCTCCATCTGTCTGTCTCTAGCTCTCATCAAATGTTTCCATCTGTCTGTCTCTAGCTCTCATCAAATGTTTCCGTCTGTCTGTCTCTAGCTCTCATCAAATGTCTCCATCTGTCTGTCTCTAGCTCTCATCAAATGTTTCCATCTGTCTGTCTCTAGCTCTCATCAAATGTTTCCGTCTGTCTGTCTCTAGCTCTCATCAAATGTTTCCGTCTGTCTGTCTCTAGCTCTCATCAAATGTCTCCATCTGTCTGTCTCTAGCTCTCATCAAATGTTTCCGTGTGCCTCTGTCTCTAGCTCTCATCAAATGTCTCCATCTGTCTGTCTCTAGCTCTCATCAAATGTTTCCGTCTGTCTGTCTCTAGCTCTCATCAAATGTTTCCGTCTGTCTGTCTCTAGCTCTCATCAAATGTCTCCATCTGTCTGTCTCTAGCTCTCATCAAATGTTTCCGTATGTCTGTCTCTAGCTCTCATCAAATGTTTCCGTCTGTCTGTCTCTAGCTCTCATCAAATGTTTCCGTCTGTCTGCCTCTAGCTCTCATCAAATGTTTCCACCTGTCTGCCTCTAGCTCTCATCAAATGTTTCCACGTGTCTGCCTCTAGCTCTCATCAAATGTTTCCATCTGTCTGCCTCTAGCTCTCATCAAATGTTTCAACCTGTCTGTCTCTAGCTTTCATCAAATGTTTCCATCTGTCTGTCTCTAGCTCTCATCAAATGTTTCTATCTGTTTGTCTCTAGCTCTCATCAAATGTTTCCGTCTGTCTGTCTCTAGCTCTCATCAAATGTTTCCGTCTGTCTGTCTCTAGCTCTCATCAATTGTTTCCATCTGTCTGTCTCTAGCTCTCATCAAATGTTTCCGTCTGTCTGTCTCTAGCTCTCACCAATTGTTTCCATCTGTCTGTCTCTAGCTTTCATCAAATGTTTCCATCTGTCTGTCTCTAGCTCTCATCAAATGTCTCCATCTGTCTGTCTCTAGCTCTCATCAAATGTTTCCGTGTGCCTCTGTCTCTAGCTCTCATCAAATGTCTCCATCTGTCTGTCTCTAGCTCTCATCAAATGTTTCCATCTGTCTGTCTCTAGCTCTCATCAAATGTTTCCGTCTGTCTGTCTCTAGCTCTCATCAAATGTTTCCTTCTGTCTGTCTCTAGCTTTCATCAAATGTTTCCATCTGTCTGTCTCTAGCTCTCATCAAATGTTTCCATCTGTTTGTCTCTAGCTCTCATCAAATGTCTCCATCTGTCTGTCTCTAGCTCTCATCAAATGTTTCCGTGTGCCTCTGTCTCTAGCTCTCATCAAATGTCTCCATCTGTCTGTCTCTAGCTCTCATCAAATGTCTCCATCTGTCTGTCTCTAGCTCTCATCAAATGTCTCCATCTGTCTGTCTCTAGCTCTCATCAAATGTCTCCATCTGTCTGTCTCTAGCTCTCATCAAATGTCTCCATCTGTCTATCTCTAGCTCTCAATAAATGTTTCCATCTGTCTGTCTCTAGCTCTCATCTAATGTCTCCATCTGTCTGTCTCTAGCTCTCATCAAATGTCTCCATCTGTCTGTCTCTAGCTCTCATCAAATGTCTCCATCTGTCTGTCTCTAGCTCTCATCAAATGTCTCCATCTGTCTGTCTCTAGCTCTCATTAAATGTTTCCATCTGTCTGTCTCTAGCTCTCATCAAATGTCTCCATCTGTCTGTCTCTAGCTCTCATCAAATGTCTCCATCTGTCTGTCTCTAGCTCTCATCAAATGTTTCCATCTGTCTGTCTCTAGCTCTCATCAAATGTTTCCGTGTGCCTCTGTCTCTAGCTCTCATCAAATGTCTCCATCTGTCTGTCTATAGCTTTTATTAAATGTTTCCGTGTGCCTCTGTCTCTAGCTCTCATCAAATGTTTCCGTGTGCCTCTGTCTCTAGCTCTCATCAAATGTCTCCATCTGTCTGTCTCTAGCTCTCATCAAATGTCTCCATCTGTCTGTCTCTAGCTTTCATCAAATGTCTCCATCTGTCTGTCTCTAGCTCTCATCAAATGTCTCCATATGTCTATCTCTAGCTCTCATTAACTGTTTCCATCTGTCTGTCTCTAGCTCTCATCAAATGTCTCCATCTGTCTGTCTCTAGCTCTCATCAAATGTCTCCATCTGTCTGTCTCTAGCTCTCATCAAATGTCTCCATCTGTCTATCTCTAGCTCTCATCAAATGTCTCCATCTGTCTGTCTCTAGCTCTCATTAAATGTTTCCATCTGTCTGTCTCTAGCTCTCATCAAATGTCTCCATCTGTCTGTCTCTAGCTCTCATCAAATGTCTCCATCTGTCTGTCTCTAGCTCTCATCAAATGTTTCCATCTGTCTGTCTCTAGCTCTCATCAAATGTTTCCGTCTGTCTGTCTCTAGCTCTCATCAAATGTCTCCATCTGTCTGTCTCTAGCTCTCATCAAATGTTTCCATCTGTCTGTCTCTAGCTCTCATCAAATGTTTCCGTCTGTCTGTCTCTAGCTCTCATCAAATGTTTCCGTCTGTCTGTCTCTAGCTCTCATCAAATGTCTCCATCTGTCTGTCTCTAGCTCTCATCAAATGTTTCCGTCTGTCTGTCTCTAGCTCTCATCAAATGTTTCCGTCTGTCTGTCTCTAGCTCTCATCAAATGTCTCCATCTGTCTGTCTCTAGCTCTCATCAAATGTTTCCGTGTGCCGCTGTCTCTAGCTCTCATCAAATGTCTCCATCTGTCTGTCTCTAGCTCTCATCAAATGTTTCCGTCTGTCTGTCTCTAGCTCTCATCAAATGTCTCCATCTGTCTGTCTCTAGCTCTCATCAAATGTTTCCATCTGTCTGTCTCTAGCTCTCATCAAATGTCTCCGTCTGTCTGTCTCTAGCTCTCATCAAATGTTTCATTGTGCCTCTGTCTCTAGCTCTCATCAAATGTCTCCATCTGTCTGTCTCTAGCTCTCATCAAATGTTTCCGTGTGCCTCTGTCTCTAGCTCTCATCAAATGTCTCCATCTGTCTGTCTCTAGCTCTTATTAAATGTTTCCGTGTGCCTCTGTCTCTAGCTCTCATCAAATGTCTCCATCTGTCTGTCTCTAGCTCTTTTTAAATGTTTCCGTGTGCCTCTGTCTCTAGCTCTCATCAAATGTCTCCATCTGTCTGTCTCTAGCTCTCATCAAATGTTTCCGTGTGCCTCTGTCTCTAGCTCTCATCAAATGTTTCCGTGTGCCTCTGTCTCTAGCTTTCATCAAATGTCTCCATCTGTCTGTCTCTAGCTCTCATCAAATGTCTCCATCTGTCTGTCTCTAGCTCTTATTAAATGTTTCCGTGTGCCTCTGTCTCTAGCTCTCATCAAATGTTTCCGTGTGCCTCTGTCTCTAGCTCTCTTCAAATGTCTCCATCTGTCTGTCTCTAGCTCTCATCAAATGTTTCCGTCTGTCTGTCTCTAGCTCTCATCAAATGTTTCCGTCTGTCTGTCTCTAGCTCTCATCAAATGTCTCCATCTGTCTGTCTCTAGCTCTCATCAAATGTTTCCGTTTGTCTGTCTCTAGCTCTCATCAAATGTCTCCATCTGTCTGTCTCTAGCTCTCATCAAATGTTTCCATCTGTCTGTCTCTAGCTCTCATCAAATGTCTCCGTCTGTCTGTCTCTAGCTCTCATCAAATGTTTCCGTGTGCCTCTGTCTCTAGCTCTCATCAAATGTCTCCATCTGTCTGTCTCTAGCTCTCATCAAATGTTTCCGTGTGCCTCTGTCTCTAGCTCTCATCAAATGTCTCCATCTGTCTGTCTCTAGCTCTTATTAAATGTTTCCGTGTGCCTCTGTCTCTAGCTCTCATCAAATGTCTCCATCTGTCTGTCTCTAGCTCTCATCAAATGTTTCCGTGTGCCTCTGTCTCTAGCTCTCATCAAATGTTTCCGTGTGCCTCTGTCTCTAGCTTTCATCTAATGTCTCCATCTGTCTGTCTCTAGCTCTCATCAAATGTCTCCATCTGTCTGTCTCTAGCTCTTATTAAATGTTTCCGTGTGCCTCTGTCTCTAGCTCTCATCAAATGTTTCCGTGTGCCTCTGTCTCTAGCTCTCATCAAATGTCTCCATCTGTCTGTCTCTAGCTCTCATCAAATGTCTCCATCTGTCTGTCTCTAGCTCTCATCAAATGTCTCCATCTGTCTGTCTCTAGCTGTCATCAAATGTCTCCATCTGTCTGTCTCTAGCTCTCATCAAATGTCTCCATCTGTCTGTCTCTAGCTCTCATCTAATGTTCCCGTGTGCCTGTATCTCTTGCTGACTGCCCCTCACTTCAGATCAGTAATTCAATTGTCCTGTCTATCCGGTCTCTGTCTCTCACTGAGTGTTTCTGTCTTTCTTGTTTGTTTCTATTTCTCACTGAGTGTTTCTACCTTTCCAGTTGGTTTCTATCTCTCACAGAGTGTGTCTGTCTTTCGGGTTGGTCTATATCTCTCACTGAGTGTTTCTGTCTATCAGGTCTCTGTCTCTCACTGAATGTTTCTGTTTTTCGGTTTGTCTCCATCTATTACTGAATGTTTCTGTCTTTCCGGTTGGTTTCTATCTCTCACTGAGTGTTTATTTCTTTCCGGTTGGTTTTTATCTCTCACTGAGTGTTTCTATCTTTCCAGTTGGTTTCTATCTCTCACTGAGTGTTTCTGTCTTTCCGGTTGATCTCTATCTCTCACTGAGTGTTTCTGTCTTTCCAGTTGGTTTCTATCTTTCGTTGAGTGTTTCTGTCTTTCCGGTTGGTTTCTATTTCCCACAGAGTGTTTCTGTCTATCCTGTCTCTATCTCTCACTGAGCATTTTTGCCTTTCCGGTTTGTTTCTATCTCTTACTGAGTGTTTCTGTCTTTCCGATAATTTTTTATCTCTCACTGAGTGTTTCTGTCTTTCCGGTTGGTTTCTATATCTCACTGATTGTTTCTGTCAATCCCGGCCTTTTTGCTCTCTTTGACCCTCTTTCCTTCTGTCAGTCTCTCCCTCTCTGTTTCTGAATGTCTATGTCTATTCATATCTAGTTTCTCTCTCTCTCATTTTATTTTTCACTATCTCTCTCTCTCTCTCATTTTATGTTTCACTATCTCTCTCTCTGATTTTATGTTTCATTATCTCCCTCTCTCTGATTTTATGTTTCACTATATCTCTCTCATTTTCTCTGCTTTTATGTTTCACTATCTCTCTCTCTCATTTTATGTTTCACTATCTCTCTCTCTCTCTCTCTAATATTTTATGTTTCACTCTCTCTCTCTCTCTCTGATTTTATGTTTCACTCTTTCTCTCCCTCCTCTCTCTATCTAAGTGTTCTTGTGCATCTTGTACGCTTCTCTCTGTCTTTTTATTTCTGTCTCTCCTCTTGTCTATCTGTCTGTCTTTATCTCCTTCTCATAAACGCTTTGTATTTGCCCGTGTCCGCCTGTTTCTTCTTGCCTTTCTCTTCTTCTGCCTCTCTTCTATCAAAAGTACAAATTCGTCCCGGAAGAGGCCGCGAGACGCAACATTGATCATCAAAGATATCACACTACAATAAACAAACAATAATATAACATGTTGACGTTTCAATGATGGCTCTCATTTCACAAAGCCATTCTCGACAAACCAAATCCTGCAATATACATCGACCCACTGAACATTTTAACTGGAAACATCACATTATTATGTATAAAACGATCATATCTACACTTCACTTTCACCTTCCACTCTCCCTATCACAATTCCTTCACTTCCCCATTTTAAACCCCCCGCCCCCTTCTAAACTCTTCCCTTTCCTAAACTCTTCTCGTTATAAACTCCCCCTTCTAAATTCTCACCCCTTCTAAATTCTTCTCCTATCTAAACTCTCCTCCCTATCTAAACTCTCCCCCTCCTAAACTCTTCTCCCTTCTAAACTCTCCCCCAGTCTAAACTCTCCCCATTTTAAACTCTCGCCCTTCTAATCTCTCTCCCTTCTAAACTCTCCCCTTCTAATCTCTCTCTCTCTCTCTCTCTCTCTTCTAAACTTTCCCCCTTCTATACTCCCCATCTTTTAAACTCTTCCATGTCTAATTTCGCCCCCTTCTATACTCTCCACCGTCTAAACTCTCTCCCTTCTATACTATCCCCTGTCTTATCTCTCCCCTCTTCTTCATGAACATCCATCTCACTCTCAATTATTGTAAAAAAAAGTAAAGTAAAGTACCCCCCGTCACGCCAAGTGGCGTATAGGGAAATATGGTGTTAGTGACCCTATATTTTACAGACCTTCAGCACATGGTTTTTGGGGTAATGTGGTCGGTATTACGCCCGTGCTGCTTTTACTTTCCCAGAAAAAATCCGGTACCCATTTAAGGCTGGGTGAACCCGGAGCCGTCGGTCTCAATTATTGTGCCCCGCCTAAATTGATTTATTCTCTACCTTTTGTTGACTTCCTTGTATTTATTATTTATTTCTGAGCATATTTCCCTTGAAGAATTACAAAGACCACACACTGGGAGTCCCAGCCAAGCAGCACCGTTTGGCTACCTTGATAACATGATATTCAAGGATAGATAACTCTTCATCAAATATTGTCCACGATAACGCTTCTTCATTAAATTAATGGACTCCCTAAGTTATCGCCCATGTTGGTACTTCTTAGTGCACGCTTCAAAAGGTAATTGCAGCGTCTCTGTATGAAGTTCACAGACTCACTGACGCTTATCCTTGCACTGTAGTTCTCTTAGAAGACCTGTAAATATACTTGGTGATTTGTAAACATTGTCCCGTTTTGTTCCCGTCGTTTCACTTCATTGAACCAGTGAAATAACAGCAACTTAACTTAAAGCTCTGATCAAACAAGTGCTTGTAATGATGAGTGTAAGAGAAAGGTGTTCATTTATCTCAATTATTAGAGAATTTGATAGTTTCCTCTCACACAGCAGATTTGTTTGTTTAAATGAAATAACTGATGGGGGTTCACACAGAACGACGGATGTAGTAAAATAACAGGTTCTCCGGAAGTGTGGAAGAGAAACAGGTTCATGGAGAACAGTGATTAGGTTCAAGACAGGTTTCCAGCGAGGAGAAAGGAGGTTTGATAATAATGTGTTGTGTGTTTATGATTTGATTTCTTTATGATTTGGTTTGTTTATGATTTGATTTGTTTATGATTTGATTTGTTTATGATTTGATTTGTTTATGATTTGATTTGCTTATGATTTGATTTGTTTATGATTTGATTTGTTTATGATTTGGTTTGTTTATGATTTGATTTGCTTATGATTTGATTTGTTTATGATTTGATTTGCTTATGATTTGGTTTGTTTATGATTTGATTTGCTTATGATTTGATTTGTTTATGATTTGATTTGTTTATGATTTGATTTGCTTATGATTTGATTTGTTTATGATTTGATTTGCTTATGATTTTTTTGGTGATTTTATTTGTTTATTAGAAAATATAAACATAGTAATCAAAATATATCGAACATAAGATATTGAATCATAGAACAGTCGCCGAAAATACTCCACCGTCTTTGATTTTGCTGTTGCGTCTAAGGATCTGGACATCTATCCTATCCTATCCTATCCTATCCTATCCTATCCTATCCTATCCTATCCTATCATTTCCGTTTGTCTGTCTGTACGTCGCACACATCGCGAGTGCATGTGTGTGTGTGCATATGTGAATTGCCATAATATTTTAAATAAAAAATTAGATCACCTTTGTGTGTGTATATATTTGCGTCTGTGTATGTCTGTCCTTATTCTAACGCGTTGACACATATGTCTGTGGATAATCGTCCGCGTGTGATTATTTCAACTGGTAATACTTCACGTTGACACATATGCCCATCCATGATTGTTCGTCCGCGCATGCATATTTCAACTTGTAATACTTCATTAATTATTAGTGAAGTATTACAAGTTGTTCACTTATTAGACAAGGAAACAGAACAGAGAATTAAAGCCCTTGAAATGTTGATATATAGAAGAATAGGTAGAATAGGATGGAAGGAAAAGAAAACAAACGATGATGTCTTAAAACAACAAAAAATGAAAAGAAAACTACTAAACACAATTCAAACAAGATAAATGCGATTTTTAGGCCATGTTAAAAGAGACAACAACCTACTAAAAGTAATCCTGGAGGGGAAAATACAAGTTAAAAGATGCAGACCAAGACTAACATGGACGAGTGACATCAAAAGATGGACAAACTAGCCTATGACAACCTGCACCATCAAAGCAAGAGACAGAGCAGAATGGCGCTCCATGGTAGCCAACCTTCGATGCGGAGACGGCACTCGATGATGAATACTTCACGTTGTTATTACTTCACATATACCCGTTCATGATTGTCCGCCCGCGCATGCATATTCCAACTTGTAATACTTCACGTTGTTATTACTTCACATATACCCGTTCATAATTGTGCGCCCGCGCATGCATATTCCAACTTGTAATACTTCACGTTGTTATTACTTCACATATGCCCGTTCATGATTGTGCGCCTGCGCATGCATATTCCAACTTGTAATACTTCACGTTGTTATTACTTCACATATGCCCGTTCATGATTGTGCGCCCGCGCATGCATATTCCAACTTGTAATACTTCACGTTGTTATTACTTCACATATGCTCGTTTATAATTGTGCGCCCGCGCATGCATATTTCAACTTGTAATACTTCACGTTGTTATTACTTAACGTTGTTAATACTTCACGTTATTATTACTTCACATAAGCTCGTTTATGATTGTTCATCCACGTGTGTCCTGATGACAATTTATTTATATAAATTTAACCAGAATCCTCCTGTTCATAGTTCCGCTATTCTCATTAAGCTATTTTTCTCGCGTCAGACATCACTGCTGCAAAGAAACCGTAACGACAGTTATTATCTTCTTGTACGCAAGGAATGTTAATACGCCCGTTTTTATTCTTTATTATCTTAAACACGTGCAATAAAACATTTTTCTTGCTTGTTATCGTTAAACGTTGTCAGCCTTTGCGATGTTTCCTTTGGGTATTTTTATACGCACTTGCAACAATAAGACACTTCATTAAAGCCTTGCCAATAATTTACCCACGTGAACTTTTTACCTCTGTCTTATTTGAACAATTTGTTCATTTTAAATGACGATTTGCAAGGAATGAAACTTAACGTCATCAAATTTAACATTTTGTAGCAATGTTAAGAATTTTATACAAATAGAATATACAATTTAATTTTTCAACTCCAATTTTAAGTTGTTCCTGTTATGAAACACGTGGGGAACAACAAAAATGATAAACACGGAAATATAGACCTGCATTAATGCGATGTTTGCGCTGAATAAAAGGGTGGAAATGGCAGGACAAAATGACTAACTTAGAATTATGGCGAAATACCAGTCCAGTGAGCAAAGGTAAGGAAAAACTAACTTTCCTTCACAGGGAGTAAAAAGTGTATATTGAAGACCTATGCTCCACAGGGAGCTGAAAGTGTATATTGAAGACCTATGCTCCACAGGGAGCTGAAAGTGTTAGCTGAAAACCTATGCTCCACAGAGAGCTGTAAGTGTTTGTTCAAGACTTATACTCCACAGAGAGCTGTAAGTGTTTGTTCAAGACTTATACTCCACAGGGAGCTGAAAGTGTTTGTTCAAGACTTATTCTCCACAGGGAGCTGAAAGTGTTTGTTCAAGACTTATACTCCACAGTGAGCTGAAAGTGTTTGTTCAAGACTTATACTCCACTGAGAGCTGAAAGTGTTTGTTCAAGACTTATACTCCACTGAGAGCTGAAAGTGTTTGTTCAAGACTTATACTCCACTGAGAGCTGAAAGTGTTTGTTCAAGACTTATACTCCACTGAGAGCTGAAAGTGTTTGTTCAAGACTTATGCTCCACAGGAAGCCTACCTAAAACTTTGGAGTTTTAAAAAGCATATCGAAGGAAAGTTACCATGGTTCGATGAAACAAAGCAAACCTGGAGAAATAATGAGATAGCTGCGAGCTGCTGAGGCTGTATAGGTGGGTGATAAGTTCGCTAGCAGCTCTGACACTGTGTGTGGCCTGACTCTAGATAAAGAGGACATCGCCGAGTTTGTTCTGCACTCCTTAAGAGAAGAGGTTGGATCGGTAGGACAAGAATGTATATATTAAAGACTAAGGAGTCTAAAGGTAGAAAAGGTGGCTGGTCGATCCGGGTTGCTTAGTAGCTGATGTATCTATAATAAAAACCTGACAGGAACATACTGCCTAGGCTTCGAGGAATGCTGGGGAGGGCGGTGGAGCTGATATGGGGATGCCCGGACTGCAATAAGACTGATTCCATAATAGAATAAGATAGGTCACGCGCTCAAAAAATATATCATCACACAAATTGTCCTTCAGTGGACTCCAGGTATGAACAAAATAGAGATAGACACATTGAGATAAACAAAGTAGAGATAGACAAAATAGAGATAGACAGAAAATAAGCGTTTGAATAACAGAGAAACTGATTCAGTTAACTTGTGAATCATCAGTTGCATGGACTCAAAACTTGGAACGTCCATTGTTCTTCATCATATATCATCTTATTCTACAGCGTAAAGACCTGATTGGTCAGTCGTTCGCCAACGGGAGAAAGATATCACCATCAAGTACCGTGCCTGCTGGCGTGGGTGATCATGTCTCACCACAACTTTCGATCTCGACAGTTATTTATAATTGCTGTTGTTGACCTTCTACCAAGCCGTTCTCTTAAGCTGCCCAGCATCTTTTCTCTTTGCTTCCCTCTATCGCTGTGTCCCTCAACTCTCCAAGTTGTCACAATATATTCCAGCTGTTCCCTTCTCATTTAAGGCCCAAAAAATGATGATTGTATCTTCTTAATATTGGATATAGCCCTCTTTTTACTTTGGCCTCTTTCACAAATTTACATTACTCTTCTTAACTGCAAATGGAGGGAAATAAGTAATTGTAAAAAAATGGTTTTACAAATTGTCTACATGTAGCTATTACTAATATCAACTCAGCTATTTTACCTTGAGTAAAGCTGTCAGTGTAAACTCTACGTGTGGAAACTGAAATCACGCTTTGATTAACTTTTACTACGTGCTTGGTAGTCTCTCGCCACCACAAGAATGCGCTTTGTTCTAGTTGGCCCCTTTAATGTTGTCATTTCACTACAACTCTCTTATGCTCATTTCATCAATTGGAATCCCTGACTGCTTACGAGAAGGTACAGCGGAAATAATGAGGCTCACACTAGGCAATTGCCTTCTGAGCCATGGGCTGCATTAACAGTGCAGTGTTTGAGAATAAAAGGGCACGTTCTTTAGATTTGGATCAAGGTCATATACATTTCTGCATATCCGTGCGTTTTGTCAAGTGCACGCTTGTTGCCTTCATGAAGAGAATATCTAGATCAAACATGTCTAGATCGATCATTGAAAGTCTTGATCAAACAGAGAATATATTTTTTAAACAGAGAATGTCTTGGTCAAAGAGAATGGTATGATGAAACAAAGAATGGTATGATGAAACAAAGAATGGTATGATGAAACATAATGTCTAGATAAAACAGAGAATGTTTTGATCAAACAGAAAATGTCATGATTAAACATAAAATGTCTTTTGCAAACAGAGAATGTCTTGATCAAAGAGAATGGTATGATGAAACAAAGAATGGTATGATGAAACAAAGAATGGTATGATGAAACAAAGAATGGTATGATGAAACAAAGAATGGTATGATGAAACAAAGAATGGTATGGTGAAACAAATAATGATATGATGAAACAAAGAATGGTATGATGAAACAGAATGTCTAGATCAAACAGATAATGTCTAGATCAAACAGAGAATAATATGATGAAACAAAATGGTTCTGAAACTAAACAAATGTCAGTGACATCAAATATAAATTTTGATTTCAAAATAACAAAAATAAATGCCTTACCGAATGTGACGGAATGGATTTAGCAATCGTGCTGTAGCGAAAGATAACATTGACAATCCTCAGGTACATTAACCCAGTGAGATAACTGTAGCCTAACTGCTCGCTATCATATGCTTACTTCAGTACATTTTATCTCATTTCAAAGGGTTAAAGTTTCGAGGGCAACTTTGCCAAAATCCGGTCTCATCAGCAATGAATGATTACTCAGCACATATTTGTTCTTACTTCCACATTCAAATGTCTGTTCTCACATCGACAAATCTACTGTCTTAATTCGACGGACAAACGTCTGTTCTCACATCGACAAATCTACTGTCTTAATTCGACGGACAAACGTCTGTTCTCACATCGACAAATCTACTGTCTTAATTCGACGGACAAACGTCTGTTCTTATATCGACTTATCTACTGTCTTAATTCGACCGACAAATGTCTGTTCTTATATCGACTTATCTACTGTCTTAATTCGACCGACAAATGTTTGTTCTTGCTTCGACAAATCTACTGTCTTAATTCGACCGACAAATGTCTGTTCTTGCTTCGACATATCTATTGTCTTAATTCGACCGTCAAATGTCTGTTCTTATATCGACTTATCTACTGTCTTAATTCGACCGACAAATGTCTGTTCTTATATCGACTTATCTACTGTCTTAATTCGACCGACAAATGTCTGTTCTTACTTCGACAAATCTACTGTCTTAATTCGACCGACAAATGTCTGTTCTTACATCGACTTATCTACTGTCTTAATTCGACCGACAAATGTCCGTTCTTGCTTCGACAAATCTACTGTCTTAATTCGACCGACAAATGTCTGTTCTTACATAGACTTATCTACTGTCTTAATTCGGCAGTCAAATGTCCGTTCTTACTTCGACAAATCTAATGTCTTAATTCGACGGACAAATGTCTGTTCTTACATCGACATATCCACTGTCTTAATTCGACCGACAAATGTCTGTTCTTATATCGACTTATCTACTGTCTTAATTCGACCGACAAATGTCCGTTCTTACTTCGACAAATCTAATGTCTTAATTCGACCGACAAATGTCCGTTCTTACTTCGACAAATCTAATGTCTTAATTCGACCGACAAATGTCTGTTCTTACATCGACTTATCTACTGTCTTAATTCGGCAGTCAAATGTCCGTTCTTACTTCGACAAATCTAATATCTTAATTCGACCGACAAATGTCCGTTCTTGCTTCGACAAATCTAATGTCTTAATTCGACGGACAAATGTCTGTTCTTACATCGACTTATCTACTGTCTTAATTCGGCAGTCAAATGTCCGTTCTTACTTCGACAAATCTAATGTCTTAATTCGACGGACAAATGTCTGTTCTTACATCGACATATCTACTGTCTTAATTCGAGAGACAAGTGTCTGTTCTTATATCGACTTATCTACTGTCGTTATTCGACCGACAAATGTCTGTTCTTATATCGACTTATCTACTGTCTTAATTCGACCGACAAATGTCTGTTCTTACATCGACTTATCTACTGTCTTAATTCGGCACTCAAATGTCCGTTCTTACTTCGACAAATCTAATGTCTTAATTCGACCGACAAATGTCTGTTCTTATATCGACTTATCTACTGTCTTAATTCGACCGACAAATGTCCGTTCTTACTTCGACATATCTACTGTCTTAATTCGACGGACAAATGTCTGTTCTTACATCGACATATCTACTGTCTTAATTCGGCACTCAAATGTCCGTTCTTACTTCGACATATCTACTGTCTTAATTCGACGGACAAATGTCTGTTCTTACATCGACATATCTACTGTCTTAATTCGGCACTCAAATGTCCGTTCTTACTTCGACATATCTACTGTCTTAATTCGACGGACAAATGTCTGTTCTTATATCGACTTATCTACTGTCTTAATTCGACCGGCAAATGTCTGTTCTTATATCGACTTATCTACTGTCTTAATTCGACCGACAAATGTCTGTTCTTATATCGACTTATCTACTGTCTTAATTCGACCGACAAATGTCCGTTCATACTTCGACAAATCTAATGTCTTAATTCGACCGACAAATGTCCGTTCTTGCTTCGACAAATCTAATGTCTTAATTCGACCGACAAATGTCTGTTCTTACATCGACTTATCTACTGTCTTTTTCGGCAGTCAAATGTCCTTTCTTACTTCGACAAATCTAATGTCTTAATTCGACGGACAAATGTCCGTTCTTGCTTCGACAAATCTAGTGTCTTAATTCGACCGACAAATGTCTGTTGTTACATCGACTTATCTACTGTCTTAATTCGGCAGTCAAATGTCCGTTCTTACTTCGACAAATCTAATGTCTTAATTCGACGGACAAATGTCTGTTCTTACATCGACATATCTACTGTCTTAATTCGACCGACAAATGTCTGTTCTTATATCGACTTATCTACTGTCTTTATTCGACCGACAAATGTCTGTTCTTATATCGTCTTATCTACTGTCTTAATTCGACCGACAAATGTCTGTTCTTACATCGACTTATCTACTGTCTTAATTCGGCACTCAAATGTCCGTTCTTACTTCGACAAATCTAATGTCTTAATTCGACCGACAAATGTCTGTTCTTACATCGACTTATCTACTGTCTTAATTCGACCGACAAATGTCCGTTCTTATATCGACTTATCTACTGTCTTAATTCGACGGACAAATGTCTGTTCTTACATCGACATATCTACTGTCTTAATTCGGCACTCAAATGTCCGTTCTTACTTCGACATATCTACTGTCTTAATTCGACGGACAAATGTCTGTTCTTACATCGACATATCTACTGTCTTAATTCGGCACTCAAATGTCCGTTCTTACTTCGACATATCTACTGTCTTAATTCGACGGACAAATGTCTGTTCTTACATCGACATATCTACTGTCTTAATTCGGCACTCAAATGTCCGTTCTTACTTCGACATATCTACTGTCTTAATTCGACGGACAAATGTCTGTTCTTACTTCGACATATCTACTGTCTTAATTCGACGGACAAATGTCTGTTCTTACATCGACATATCTACTGTCCTAATTCGGCACTCAAATGCCCGTTCTTACTTTAACAGACAAATATCTGTACTTATTTCGATAGATAATACCTGTCCTTCCTTCAACAGACAAGTATCTGTTCTTATTTCGACAAATCTACTGTCGACGCGCAATATTTCGATTTTTTTCGCGAAGCTCTGATTTCGTTTATCTGCTCCACTCATTTTACCTGTTCGATATCCGAGGTTTTAATGGGTCCTGATTCACGCTTATTTAGTAAATTATATTTCACGCAAAATGTAAAGATTGTCACAACGGTGCAAGGTATAGAACTTGACTTTTTTAGCCCACTCATTTTGGAACTGACACGGTTATTCCTAGCTGTCAATACTTGTATCACTTTACAGAACGAATTTTGAAGTACACATTTGAGAGTAAAATGTCCAATTTTAAAAATAATTATGTATAAATGTACCAGCTTATATATAAAGTACTATAGCAAAGGCAACACATCAATTAAACGTCACGAACAACATGCGACAGAACACCAACAAGGCATCATCGTCATCATCAAGTACCGGGCCTGCTGGCGTAGGTGATCATGTCTCACCACAACTTTCGATGTCGACAGTTATTTTACATTTCTATTGTTGACTTTCTGCCACGCCATTCTCTTAAGCTGTCTGGTATTTTTTTTCTCTTTGCTTCCCTCTATCTCTTCGTCCCTCAATTTTTCCAGTTGTTACAATATATTCCAGCTGTTCTCTTCTCATTACATGGCCAACTGGAAATTAGCTCTCTTTTTGCTTTGACCTCTTTCAGAAAATTTTCATTACTCTTCTTAGCTGCCCATGGTATTCTCAATATTCTTCTGTAAAACCACATTTCTACAGAATCCAGTGATTTTCTTGTATGTTGTCCTATTGTCCATGATACACATCCATATGTTAAGACCAACAAGGCAGTAAATTTAAATTACTGAGGAAATGTGTCTTTTCGATAGCAATATAAGGTTGTGGATCATGGATAATCTCGCAAACAGCTATGAGGAAAATCGAATCATTTCGAGATAAAATACTACAGAGAAATCATTAAGATACCATGGATGATGACACAGAACAATGAAGACATATTACACAATTTAAACATTAAAAAGAACTGGCTTATAAACATCATTCTAAACAGGAAATTAAAGGACAGAGTGGGCTGGAAATAACAAAAATGGAAGGAATTTTTTCCTGTACATCTCATCAGAGGCAGACCAAAATAAAGGTGGTTTCAAGACATCAAGGATACATTGAAGATGACATTAGAAAATGTGGACGATCTGGCTAGGGACAGAGAGACTTTCAGATGGGATGTGGTGAATGCAACGTTCTACAAAGGACATGCAACCTGATGATGATGATGATGATGATGATGATGACAATGACGACGATGATATGAAGTACTAAAAATAAACATGGATTTACAATCAGAATTGGGAAATATACAACTGGAAAGCAAGTGTAAGATTTAAGAGCAAGCCATTTGTAAAGTAAATTTTTGAACTTGATCCTTCAAGCGGCGATAGACGTCACATAGGGCTTGTAGTGTTCTTAGCCATCCATCTATATTGCATCACATAGGGCTTGTAGTGTTCTTAGCCATCCATCTATATTGCATCACATAGGGCTTGTAGTGTTCTTAGCCATCCATCTATATTGCATCACATAGGGCTTGTAGTGTTCTTAGCCATCCATCTATATTACATCACATAGAGCTCGTAGTGTTTTTAGCCATCCATCTATATTACATCACATAATGCTCGTAGTGTTTTTAGCCATCCATCTATATTACATCACACAGGGCTTGTAGTGTTTTTAGCCATCCATCTATATTACATCACATAGGGCTTGTAGTGTTCTTAGCCATTCATCTATATTACATCACATAGGGCTTGTAGTGTTCTTAGCCATTCATCTATATTACATCACATAGGGCTTGTAGTGTTTTTAGCCATCCATCTATATTACATCACATAAGGCTCGTGGTGTTCTTAGCCATTCATCTATATTACATCACATAGGGCTTGTAGTGTTCTTAGCCATCCATCTATATTGCATCACATAGGGCTTGTAGTGTTCTTAGCCATTCATCTATATTGCGTCACATAAGGCTCGTGGTGTTCTTAGCCATTCATCTATATTACATCACATAGGGTTTGTAGTGTTCTTATCCATCCATCTATATTGCATCACATAGGGCTTGTAGTGTTCTTAGCCATTCATCTATATTGCGTCACATAAGGCTCGTGGTGTTCTTAGCCATTCATCTATATTACATCACATAGGGCTTGTAGTGTTCTTAGCCATTCATCTATATTGCATCACATAGGGCTTGTAGTGTTCTTAGCCATCCATCTATATTGCGTCACATAGGGCTTGTAGTGTTCTTAGCCATCCATCTATATTGCGTCACATAGGGCTTGTAGTGTTCTTAGCCATCCATCTATATTACATCACACAGGGCTTGTAGTGTTCTTATCCATCCATCTATATTACATCACATAGGGCTTGTAGTGTTCTTAGCCATCCATCTATATTACATCACACAGGGCTTGTAGTGTTCTTAGCCATCCATCTATATTACATCACATAGGGCTTGTAGTGTTCTTAGCCATCCATCTATATTGCGTCACATAGGGCTTGTAGTGTTCTTAGCCATCCATCTATATTACATCACACAGGGCTTGTAGTGTTCTTATCCATCCATCTATATTACATCACACAGGGCTTGTAGTGTTCTTAGCCATCCATCTATATTACATCACACAGGGCTTGTAGTGTTCTTAGCCATCCATCTATTTCTTTTACGAAATGGTCGAGCTTATCTAATGAGTCTATGTTAGTCTAGTTATTGATCTTTGCTTCTCTTAAAAGTGTTCTACTTTAGGAGTGCAATGATGATAACACACAAATACTTCAATAAGTGTTATTTTTAGTGTCTGTCTATGCCTCTCTTTTTTCTTATTCTGCATCCCGAAATTTTCCATTGAAGAGCCCAAAGTAAGTTTTAGAAAGTACAACATTAGAAGTTAAGTCTTATGGCATTGCACGCAAATATCAGTACAAGTAGTACTTTCCAGTCCTCAACTCGGCCTCGATTCCTTTTTGCTGGTTTATTTATCAGACAAACCCCTGCGGCCAAGAAAATAAACTCTTGCCACATCACGTGCTCTTTGATCACCAAAACTAAGGTCGGTGTATTGAGCGTAAGAGGGTCCCAGACAGCCGCAAATAAAGCACTACAAATTGACTCAATTTTCAGGTTCACAGGGGCGTTTAATTCTGGGACATTTTTCCCCGGCTCCTCCCAGGTTCTAACCACTAGAAAGAGATCAAAGTCCTCGACTTCCAGAGATGATGAACTGAGAGAAGCCCACAAGTTTCAGTAATTTTATTCGCTTCTTATTTTATTTAATGAATTTTGACAATTTCTGTCGGCGCCAACGTACAAGACAAGGCTTGTCGAGTTGGTGTTGAATGTCGTGACTCAGAAGAATAAGATGGTTGTAGTTCCAGGAATGATATAGTGCAAGTCGTGTCTTTGTTGCTCCAAATTGATGTCAAAGACTTATATTTTGTCACATATGAAAGCATCTTGTCTTAACTCAGTCACACTCTCTCTCTCTCTCTCTCTCTCTCTCTCTCTCTCTCTTTCTCAATTCTTTTGTTTCTCTTTTTATCTGTGTTTTTTTTGTTTCTTTTTCTTTTCTTTCCTGTTGTTTCATTTAAAACACAATTTTGCTATCAATAACATTACAGTTTCATTTTCTCCATGAATCTACATATCCGTCCATCCATTAATCGCATAAATATCTACCAACGTACCAACCACCTACCAACACCTACCTACCTACACCTACCTACCTACACCTACCTACATACCTACCTACCTATTTACATGCCTGCCTACTTGATCTAACGTGACAGAGGTCACATCATTAGAAATTGTTTATGGAAACTAACCCCATCTTCCCCGTATGCCACATCTCCAACATCTTTCTTTCTTAACTTATTATAACATTTTCATTTCCTAACTCATATTAACAATATAATTTTTTTCCTACCTCATATTAACAACATTATTGTTTCCTACCTCATATTAACAATATTATTTTTTTCCTACCTCATATTAACAATATTATTTTTTTCCTACCTCATATTAACAATATTATTTTTTTCCTACCTCATATTAACATTATTATTTTTCCTACCTCATATTAACAATATTATTGCTTCCTACCTCATATTAACAATATTATTGCTTCCTACCTCATATTAACAATATTTTTGTTTCCTACCTCATTCAACAGTTTTTGTTTTTTTTTAAAACACGAATCGTCAAAACATTTTTCAAAAACATGTTAAGAATCTCCACTGCACCGAAACGAAGATACGGCAAAATTATGCTCTAAATTGTGGCGCCGGTTGAGCCGAAAACCTGCAGCTTTAGTGCAAGGAAAGACAACAAGATTTCACAAACGAAGGTAACTTCCTTCAAACATTGAAGACCTAGAATAACTCCTGTTTGACGTAGTTTTCTTGGAAATATCAAACATTTTTCAAAACAAACAATGATAACGTTGTGGGAGCATCAAAAGGAAGACATACTAAGAAGGACATACTATGACTAGTAATCGCTGGGATTTGGGAAACTACTGAGACAAGGCGGCGCTGAAGGTCTAGACCAGTGGTTTTCAAGTCTTTTGGGAGGGCTTCATTCCAGATTCTCATGCGTTTATTCGTCCCTGAGGTACACTTTGTTTCAGAAACCATTCTCATCACTCCGTTAGTTTCATCAACCCACACTCGCCGCTCCATTAGTTTCATCAACACATACTCACCGCTCCATTAGTTTCATCAACCCACACTCACCGCTCCATTAGTGGCATCAACCCATACTCACCGCTCCATTAGTTTCATCAACATATACTCATCGCTCCATTAGTTTCATCAACACATACTCACCGCTCCATTAGTTTCATCAACATATACTCACCGCTCCTTTAGTTTCATCAACACATACTCATCGCTCCATTAGTTTCATCAACACATACTCACCGCTCCATTAGTTTCATCAACCCATACTCACCGCTCCTTTAGTTTCAGCAACCCACACTCACCGCTCCATTAGTTTCATCAACCCATACTCACCGCTCCATTAGTTTCATCAACCCATACTCACCGCTCCATTAGTTTCATCAACCCACACTCACCGCTCCATTAGTTTCAACAACCCATACTAACCGCCCCTTTAGTTTCATCAACACATTCACACCGCTCCATTAGAGGCATCAACCCATACTAACCGCTCCTTTAGTTTCATCAACACATACTCACCGCTCCATTAGTTTCATAAACCCGCACTCACCATTCCAGTAGTGGCATCAACCCATACTCACCACTCCTTTAGTTTCATCAACCCACACTCACCGCTCCATTAGTGGCATCAATCCATACTAACCGCTCCTTTAGTTTCATCAACCCACACTCACCGCTCCATTAGTGGCATCAACCCATACTAACTGCTCCTTTAGTTTCATCAACACATACTCACCGCTCCATTAGTTTCATCAAACCACACTCACCGTTCCAGTAGTGGCATCAACCCATACTAACCGCTCCTTTAGTTTCATCAACACATACTCACCGCTCCATTAGTTTCATCAACCCACACTCACCGTTCCATTAGTGGCATCAACCCATACTAAACGTTCCGTTATTTTCATCAACCCATACTCACTGCTCCTTTAGTTTCATCAACCCATACTCACCGCTCCTTTAGTTTCATCAACCCATACTCACCGCTCCTTTAGTTTCATCAACCCATACTCACCGCTCCTTTAGTTTCATCAACCCATACTAAACGCTCCTTTAGTTTCATCAACATATACTCACCGCTCCATTAGTGGCATCAAACCATACTCACCGCTCCTTTAGTTTCATCAACACATACTCACCGCTCCTTTAGTTTAATCAACCCATACTCACCCCTCATTTAGTTTCATCAACACATACTCACCGCTCCTTTAGTTTCATCAACACATACTCACCACCCTACGAGATTAATTTAAACAAGTGACATTCCGACTATTATTAAATGCGGGTCAATTGTCCGAGAGTTGTCTCGTTTGCGATAATACGCCTTAAAGTCCGACGTTTCATTAATCCACTGGCTTCCAGGTCTGCCTTTTCTCTCTTCTGTCGATACACGTTTTGTTACCAACGTTTTCTCGGAGTAGTTTAGTCGAAAGATCATATTCATGACGAGTCCATAGTGCTCACTTCTCTTCGCCAGCCTCCTCCCCGGTATGAAGCAGGACAGACATACATTAGCAAAAGCGTTGCTGACGGCATCATCTGAGATGCACGAAACTCCGTATTACCGACGAAGACCTTGTCGAGATTGCTGCCTGTCAGGGATCGATTTACACAGGTCTAAGCGTGTATTATTTCTTAATTTAATCCAGCATTAGTTTAAGCACGTATGTTATCCTTAATTTTCATTTTTGTTTTATCTCTTCTTTGTCACACTCCTCTCAGGTGTCTTATTTCAATTTATTTTTACATATAGGTAGATCTGCTGACATCACTAAGTTATTGAAGGGATATGTTCTATTCTATTATATTCCTGGAACAACCTTTATTGTAGTCATGAATTACCCATATCCGCTTAATTTGTCACAGCATTTCACAAATTACATCGGTAAATTCCGTTGACAAGGTCGCTCCGTGGAATCATTCGCGACTGCACTGTCGATGATTCCAAACCTCCTTAGTCGTCTCTTACGACATGCGTGGCAGGTAACAGTAGCTCTATTCTTTATTTTTTTCCCCTGTGGCTACCGGGACCTCCATGGTGAGGGGAGAAAAGAATAGGGATGTGATGTTCTCTATACACCAAGTTAATTTTTGTATTATGTTGTTGCAACTTACTAATGGAATAGTTACGATTATAAACATGAATATGCTCTTTACGGACGATAATTACAACTCACTCTTATAGATAGCAAGTGCCATAACTCACCTTTGTAGAGAGTTTTCACAACTCACCTTTACAGAGAGCTTTCAGAACTCACCTTTATAGAGAGCTTTCACAATTCACCTTTATAGAGAGCTTTCACAACTCACCTTTATAGAGAGCTTCCACAACTCACCTTTATAGAGAGCTTTCACAACTCACCATTATCGAGAGCTTTCACAATTCACCTTTATAGAGAGCTTTCACAACTCACCTTTATAGAGAGCTTCCACAACTCACCTTTATAGAGAGCTTTCACAACTCACCATTATAGAGAGCTTTCACAATTCACCTTTATAGAGAGCTTTCACAACTCACCTATATAGAGAGCTTTCACAACTCACCTTTATAGAGAGCTTTCACAACTCACCTTTATAGAGAGCTTTCACAAATCACCTTTATAGAGAGCTTTCACAACTCACCTTTATAGAGAGCTTTCACAACTTACTTTTACAGAGAGCTTTCACAACTCACCTTTATAGAGAGCTTTCACAATTCATCTTAATAGAGGTTTTTCATAACTCACTTTTATCGAGTTTTCACAATTCATCATTATAGAGAATTTTCAGAATTCACCACTACAAGCAATGGCACAGCCTGCCTTATATGCCAGTTACACTCACCATTGTAGAAAATATTTATAACTTACCTTGAAAGACAATATTTAGAACCTACCCTTATGTACATCTGCGATATCTCAGTGGTTAGTGAACTGGACTACTTAAGACAAGAGGTAGTGTTCGATCCTAATCGACCGCTTTCAGGTTCACCCAGCCTTAAATGGGTACCGAATTTTTTTCTGGGAATGTAAAGCGGGACGGGCGTAATACCGACCACACTACCCCAAAAATCATGTTCCGAAGGTCTGTAAAAATGATGGTCACTAACACCATATTTTCTATACGCCTCTTGGCGTTACCGGGCTCTTTACTTATGTACATTCGCAGCAGATTTTCACTATAGACATTACAACCTATCTTTAACGGACAAAATTCACAACTTACCTTTATTGACAGCATATGTAACCTAGTCATATGGACAAGTATGACAACTCTAATTTTATAGACATTTGGGTATGTTGTCTCGTGACGTTTCAGTTTAGTAGCACAGAAACAGAGTTCCTATCAGGACACGCCGCATTCGACACAGCTATGAAATTTTGTTACTTGTGTCTGCTAGTGAAAGTAATAACTTGGAGAAAGAGTCATAATTATCTTCACATTTTAAAACTTAAGATTTTATGCAACCAAAAAATACGTTCAATAGCGAATGATGTAGTTGGGGTTGCCTTTACCTGACTTTTGAGTGCTTGAATCATCTTTGAAGTTTGTTTAAAATCGACCATGGAAGTCGCGAAACCTTGCCTCGGTTAATTCAATTCATAAAAAAATCAAACAAATAATATAACCATTCAAATGTAGACTTTCATTTTCTTCAGTTCGCTGAGCTGAATTCCTTTGACCACATTAAACTGGCAATGACACAATGAGGTGGAGAGAATGAAATAATTCCACGCTCCGTTGCTTAGAATGTTTGACTTCTGAAAGAAGTATTGATCTCCCAGCCTGATCAATTTTTGAATGTCTTTCGTATAGTTCCCTTTCAATGTCTGAACATAAAGAATGACTCTGCAGTCTACATTCTGATAACGATAAGAGACGGATGCACGTTCAAACTGTGTAAGATTTGCAAAATTAATATTCTTCTAAAAAATTAAATTAATGTTTTTCCAATGATTTTGCTGATCTTTCACATACAAAATGTCACATTCCCAGTACTTAACGTTAATTCACAATTTATTTTCTCCGTTTTCTGTAGCTCGCAGCGTTTTATTGCGTCATTCCAAAATTGGTTTTATTTTGTCAGCTCCCATTTGATAAAGTAAAACGTTTGACATATTTCTGCTGTCAGACAATTGCTGAATTTGCATGAGATTACATGGCTGTTATTATCTTTAAGTGATAAATATTCTTGTGTATTTTCTATTCCACGTTCTTAATTTCTACTATACTCAAATTAATTTATATTCTCTCTTCTTCTTCTACCTTTTAGCTCCCAGTGGAGCATAGGTCTTCAACAAACACTTTCCAAGTCGTTCTGTTTTTTGCAATTCTTTTAAGATCATTCCATGTCTTCCCCATCATCTTCATCTCTGCTTCAATCTGTCTTCTCCAAGAATTCCTTGGTCTTCCTCTTTGTCTTTTCCCCTGGGGATTCCAAAAAAGGGCCTGTTGTGTAATACTCTCAGTTGGTTTCCGTAGTGTGTGTCCTATCCATCGCCATCGTCTTCGCTGTATTTCTTTATCCACTGGTATTTGACCGGTACATTTCCATAATTCCACGTTTGTGACTTTGTCCTGCCATTTCCATCCCTTTATTCTGCGCAAGCATCCATTAATGAAAGTCTGTACCTTCGTGATTGTCAATTTTGTTATTCTCCATGTTTCACAGCCATATAATAGAACCGACTTAACATTGGAGTTGAAAATTTGTATTTTTGTATTTAGCCTAATTTCTTTGGATTTCCATATGTTTCCCAGTGCAATGAAAGCTCCTCTTGCTTTTGATATCCTTATTTTGGTATCGTTTTCTGTTCCTCCCTCTTTATCTATATTACTGCCCAGATATATATAAGATTGTACGTCTAGTAGAGGTATTTCTCCTAGTTTTATTTGGTTATTGCCAACTGCATTAATTCTCATAATGTTGGTCTTATCTCTATTAATCTTTAGTCCTAGCTGTTGTGATCTCTCATCTAATATACTCATTTTATCTTGCATCTGTTGGTGGCTGTGTGATAGGAGAGCTATGTCATCAGCAAAGTCTAAATCATCAAGTTGTTTGGTCAGTGACCACTGGATCCCATTTCTGTTGTTTTGAGTTATTTTCATAATCCAATCTATGGCCAGTAGAAAGAGAAATGGAGACAGAAGGCATCCTTGCCTTACTCCTGTTCTTATTTCAAATGCTTCTGTAAGCTGTCCTTCATGCACCACACTACATTTTGTTCCTTCATACATTGTTTTTATCAGGTTAATAAACTTTATGGGGATTCCATAATGACTCAGCAACTTCCAAAGCATTCTTCTGTCTAAACTATCAAATGCCTTTTCGTAATCTATGAATCCAATATAAAGTGGGGATTTTAGTTCTAAACTTTGTTCAACTATTATACGTAGAGTAGTTATTTGATCAGCACATGATCTGTTCTTCCTAAAACCTGCTGGTTCATCTCTCAAGTGTTTCTCTATAGCCTCTTTTAGTCTCTCCAGAATGATTCTGCCTAATATTTTTCCTGGCACTGATAGTAGCATAATTCCCCTATAATTTGTGCACTCCTGTAAACTTCCTTTCTTTGGTAGTTTGATCATATAACCTTCTCTCCAGTCTTTAGGTATTTCTTCCCTCTCCCAAATTTTATCCAATAGATTATGTAACATCTTGGTAGAGGTGATAATATCTGCTTTGATGGCTTCCGAAGGAATTTCATCTGGTCCTGTGGCTTTACCATCTTTTAACAGTTTGATGGCTTTCATTATTTCTTCTTTGCTTGGTTTTCCGCAGTTAACGTGTAATTCTTCTTCTGCTGGTAGTATATCTGGAGGATTATTTGAGCCAGGTCTGTTCAAAAGTTCTTCAAAGTGCTCCTTCCATCTCTCCATTTGTTCCTTTATATTACTAAGCAGATTTCCTTTCTTATCTTTGATAAAGGCGTTGATCTGTTTGTATTGTAATTTATATTCTATTTATGTTCAATTCTATTCTATACATCTTAATTTATATTCTATACATCTTATTTCTATTCCACTCATCTTATTTCTATTCTACTCAGCTTATTTCTATTCCACTCATCTTATTTCTATTCCACTCATCTTATTTCTATTCTACTCAACTTATTTCTATTCCACTCATCTTATTTCTATTCCACTCATCTTATTTCTATTCCACTCATCTTATTTCTATTCTACTCATCTTATTTCTATTCTACTCATCTTATTTCTATTTTACTCATCATATTTTCATTCTAATCATCTTATTTCTATTTTACTCATCTTAGTTTCTGTTCTGCTCATCTTATTTCTATTTTAGTCATCTTAGTTTCTGTTCTACTCATATTATTTCTATTTTACTCATCTTAATTTCTGTTCTGCTCATCTTATTTCTATTTTACTCATCTTAATTTCTGTTCTGCTCATCTTATTTCTATTTTACTCATCTTAATTTATGTCCTGCTCATCTTATTTCTATTTTACTCATCTTATTTTCTGTTCTGCTCATCTTATTTCTATTTTACTCATCTTAATTTCTGTTCTGCTCATCTTATTTCTATTTTACTCATCTTAATTTCTGTTCTGCTCATCTTATTTCTATTTTACTCATCTTATTTTCTGTTCTGCTCATCTTATTTCTATTTTACTCATCTTATTTTCTGTTCTGCTCATCTTATTTCTATTTTACTCATCTTATTTTCTGTTCTGCTCATCTTATTTCTATTTTACTCATCTTATTTTCTGTTCTGCTCATCTTATTTCTATTTACTCATCTTAATTTATGTCCTGCTCATCTTATTTCTATTTTACTCATCTTAATTTCTGTTCTGCTCAACCTCAAATTACTTCACACACGTTCTGTTCGTTCCAATATTGTATGTGTGTATATCTGTAGATGTGTGTGTTACTATATGTGGATATGTGTGAATCTTGTATTTTCTTTGAATTTCTTTCTTTATGTTCGTGTTGTCCAAAAGTGAGGCTGGATAGTATAAGCAATAGTTAGCAGCGTGGTGGGTCTTCTGTTGGAATAGCCTAGTTTCATTCCCTGCTTCACGTATGTAATCAACACAACTGAAGATAACAAATCATTACAGAGTTCATTGTTTCTTTGGTTTTGGAGGGCCCCGGTATCACTGCAAACGAATTAAAATCCATAATTGCTCAAACGCCCGTGCCAGTGGAATTATCCGAATTACTAACTCATCTCCCAAACAAAGAAAGGTAGCTGTAGTCCTCATCATAGCAGTCTCAGCACACGCCAAAAAACATAAGGCGAAACCGCACAGAAAGTGAACACAGCCAACTGTTCCCTGCCATACGATATCAGCATTCATCGTAAACAATTTGAATATCGAAACACGATCAAAACGGATGAAACACACAGCTCACGGTGTGCACAGAGCACCTAACTGCTAATGCACGTCCTGCAACAAGCCGGACTTGGAATAGGAGGAAACTGCCACAAGCAACACTTTCATACATAGCCAAGAGTTCATTGGGTTGGAGAAATAACATTAACTAGGAACATCACTTGCCTCGTTACCCCCACATTCTGTGGCCTATTATGGTCAAATGTTTTGCTTGACACATCTACAACATTTTTATATGCTGCGGGGTGTATTCCGTATTTCGCCTCGACATTTACCTCCATTGCATATAGCAGCAGTTTTCGTTACATTCTAGTGTTACACTTTTCAAACTCAAATGCAAATATGTCACTAAAAACTGATCTATTATAACCCAGGCCATAACTGATAATTTTTTTTTTTCCTAGGGGAAAGAAAGACAGCACTGACGTATTTGTGTCAATTTTGGTGTTTAAAATGTGGCTGGGGGAATGATTGGTCACGAGGCAAGACGCCGGCCTCGAGACAGAGAGGTTGTGAGTTCATATCCGGACTGCATCAGTTGGGGATATTTATTTGTGATTTCTCTCTGCGGTAACCACCCCTGGTCTCAGCAGTGAGGCCCGGCTTGAAACGTCAATTACTCAAGGGCGGAAAAAATATGAGTACCTCCCAAGACGGAGTTATCTGCCTGTGCGGCGAGGGACCTCTGCACACTCGGCTGCCAGGGAAAAACGGATTAACACGCAAAGAAATATGTAGACTAATGTTATACCTTTTACATAACTATTCTGCTTGACTGCGTTATCCACAACAGGGTGGCTTAAAAAATATTTGAATTGGTTAATTCAAGACTGCGCTGTCAATAATATTAAAATACACAATTATGGAGGATGTTAAAAGATAGAAGGTAAAGTATAAGGTCAAGGACACGGTTCTAGTGAGAGAGCAAGAACACGACGTGGATATCATTGTTGTCTGACAAGAACAAGAACAACAAATGAAAATGGCACTCTCAAAAGATTCTGCAGACAACAATGCTGACAGCTTTAACATGATTTTTCCAACAGACATTTCATATTTTATTTATATTTTTGTCGTATTTTCTCATTATTTATTCCCTATTCTTCATATTTTGTTCTTCATTTCGTATTCTTCTTTAACACATCAACATCATCAAGTACCGGGCTTGCTGGCGTAGGTGATCAATTCTCTCCACAACTTTCGATCTCAGCAGCTATTTATCATTTCTGTTGTTGACCTTCTGCCAAGCCATTCTCTTAAGCTGTCTGTTATTTTTTTTCTTTCTTCCCTCTATCTCTTCGTCCCTCAATTTTCCCAGTTGTTACAATATATTCCAGCTGTTCCCTTCTCATTACATGGCCAAAAAATGATGATTGTTTCTTCCTAAAATTGAAAATTAGCTCTCTTTTTGCTTTGACCTCTCTCAGAAAATCTTCATTCCTCTTCTTAGCTGTCCGTGTTACTCTCAACATTCTTCTGTAAAACCACATTTCTACAGACTCTAGTGATTTTCTTGTCTGTTGTCCTATTGTCCATGATTCGCACCCATATGTTAAGACTGGCCGGCCCTACGTAGCATTTAAGAACTCTTTTTATCTTGTTTCTATTGTCAAAAAATGGATTGCATAGTATCTTCCTCATTTTTTGAAAAGCTGCCTTTTCTGAGCCATTCTGCATCTCACCTCTATTTGTACATCTTCCGTCTGAGGTTAACTAAGTTCCCAAATATTTAAATTCATTTACCTGTTTTAATATTGTTCCACTTGTCTTTATTTTGCACTGAGGTGATGTCTCTTTCTTTTTTGTTACCATTACCTATGTCTTTTTGCTATTAAGGCTGAGTCCTTTATTTTTGCTTTCTTTCACAATAATGTCCAACATTTCTCTTCAACACATACCGTTATTGTATTCTTTATTTCATATTTTTTATTTCTTATTCTTTATTTAAGTGAGAAAGAGAGTTCATCGGTACTGTATAGAACCAATTCTGATCTATGGAAGCGAATCATGGACAGTAGACAAACAAATGAAAAGACGATTAGAGGCCACAAAGATGGGATTTCTCAGAAGAATGTTGAAAGTTCCCTGAACAGTTAAAAGGACCAATGAGAAAATTCTCAAAGATCCCAACACAAAAAGGGTGTTCCTAAAAACATCAGAAATAAACAATCAACATTTTTTGGGCACATGATTAAAAGAGGAAAGTTGAAATAATTGGTTACTACTGGCAAAATAAAAGGAAAGAGAGATCACGGACGACAAAGAGAGAAAATACCGGATAGCTTGGTGTCATCGCATGGAAAGCAGCCAACAACAGAACTGATCCGATGTACGGTAGATAGAAGATTGTGGAAGGACGTGATCGCCTACGCCAACCGCGTATGGCACATGATGATGATTCTTTATTTCCTATTCTTCTCATAACTTTCACTGGTAGATTTATTCCTCTGCTATTTGTTCCCGTCACAGTGAAGACGAGCCTCTTTGTTCATCTCTAATTGTGACATTATTACAACCTTTCAATCACTGGAAATCCTCGCCTGGTGACAACTTAATTTCTTGAACTCTGACCTCTCGATTTGCCTGCCCATTTGAACCATCAAGAGAATGTGAAAGGCAGAACGGGAAAGTATTTAGGACATGGCAGCATAAGGGAGACTTGACTACATGTGAGAGATTCATTATTCCGTCAATACAAATTTCTCCAGTTTAGCTTGTAATTTTCACATCTGTCTCTTTCTAACATGCGAGAACATTAATTACGTGAAATTAAACGAGCAGAAAGCGAGGGGAGAAAACTATGATCTGAGTGAGAACTTTATTCAGCTGTTTATTATTAGTAGTTTTAATCTCTTTCATCACTTTCTTTCTTTCTTTCTCTTTTTCATGAAAATTATAAGTGTCTGATTCATCTATCGTTACTTAAAGTTGATTAGAAACTGTTGCATCTTGATATTAGTAAAATGTTTGGTTCAGTATTGAATATTTTGTGTCAAATTGTCACATTCTTTGAAACATTCCTTATCAAATTAATTCAGCTACAACATTTCTTATTTTTGTGGAGTGTCACAATCTTGAACCACTCCCATAAATCATCCATTTTAAGTATGAAACCAATGTACTAAACTCAGAACATCTTTATCCACAAATGTCAAAAGTCTAGGATTATAGTTAGGATTATAGCTTGGATTATCTGCTACCGGATCCACTTTAGGTAGAAAGATTAAGATTATGATCTAATGTTGGTGCTGTTCGAGACACAGTCAGCTCTGAGTTACTAACCACTTTCCAACCAGATGCTGTTGGGTATGACTAAACAGACATTAAAAAATAATACGAACGTACCAATCTATACTCTACGATCAATTATAAGGAGTTATCGATCTGGCTGATCGAAGCCTTCTTCACAACCATCAATGTGAACTGTCCGGATACAAAAAACAAGAATGAGAATAACAATTAGAAGAATACGAAAAGAAAAGAAGCGATGCAATCATTAACAGCACATTAACTTTTGTTTTTCCAGTTAATGTTTTCAAAATCTGTAACATTATTGCCGTACTGATACAGGCATTTTACAACAATTCAAATATTCAAATGTTGATCGTTACCATCAAGATTAGCATTGCCTTAGAAGTAAATGCAATTTTGATATATGATGTGAAGAGTTAATGATGTCCAGCCACGAAATGTGCCCTCACAAACGGAAAATCATGTGCGCAGAATGACAGGAGGTATTAACTCTGTGTTAAAACACAAAAAAGTGTTGAAACTTATCACGTCATTTCTGTTTTTTATTCTCTAACGTCATTTCCTGGCGCTTGTCTCTTTTTTCACCCTATCACCTGATAGGAGCTAAGTGACGTCTTATTCTTTATTATCATCCCACACACACTCCCCTCCCCCTTTCCATATTTATCATTTAGGTTGCTCGTATAAGGATTTTGATTGCAATATCGGTCGGTTTCGTGTTTCCATTTTATGCTTCTCATTCATTAGTTGTCGTGGAGGGTCATATTGTCTTTTGTGTTGATAGTGAACGTTGTCACAGGTTCATTTCTCCACCTTTTGATGTTATCGGTCCACTTTAGTCTTGGTCTGCCTCTGCCTCGTCTACTTTGTAACCTTCCCTTCCAAGATAACTTTTGTGGGGCATTTTGTCTTTACACATGTCTAAAAAAAATGTCACTTTTCTTTTTCGAATTGTAAGCAGTTCTTTATTTTAATTTTCATCTGATTCAGAACTTCCTAATTTGTTTTCTTTTCCTTCCATCCAATTCTCCCCATTCTCTTATAGATCCACATTTTAAGATTTCAGTTTTTTTCTGCTCTGTTGTATTGTTTAATGTCCTTATTTCTCCATCATACATGAAGTTTGAGCAAATGCAACATTTTGCTATTTGTAGTTTTAGTTCTGATGTTACTTGCTTTGGTGTGAGTATACTTTTCCTGTTGTTAAAATTGGTTTTTGCCATTCCTATTCCTATGTTTATTTTTATCTTACATTTTCTATCATTTGTTATATGTGCAAGAAAGGTATGTTCTTGAACACTTTCTATGTTCATTCCATCAAATTCTATATCCACTTGTAGATTGTATGTGTTTTCTCTGCTTATAATAATCGTTTTAGTCTTTTTAATATGTCCAAACCATACTCTTTGCTTTTTTTGCTTATTTTGTTAACTAATTGGTGCAGTTCTTCTGGATGTTCTGCCAGTGACATTGTATCATCAGTATATTTGATATTATTGATTATATATCCATTCATCTTTAGATCTGGCAGCCCCATGAAATCTCTAAAGAAATGCTCCATTTTACGTTCTGAAGCTATAACCATTATTCTTTTTCATATTTTACTTTCTCCTTTTCTTTTCTTCTTAGAACTGGCAGCTTTACCGCAGCCTATTATTATTTTAAGCCAATCAAATGTTTGGAAACTTTTAATTGAAAGTTCAATGTCCTCCATCTTCGTTCTTGCACAATATTCACTTTGTCAAATTGGTCCGGTTGTCGCCACTCGACATGGCCTCGGAAGGACAGATACTGTTTAAATTAGATCAAGAAATGAGAGGATATTGAGGAAACGTCAAGATAGCCAATCTAATAAAAGATCCCTAAACAGACTAGAGCCAGGGATTTTCTCTCTGTGACAATTTCACGATTCAACACCGGAAATGTCTGTCTGAATTTCCTAGTCTTATCTTCAGAGAGAGAAAAATCTGTCTAGACTTTGTTTAAACTTCTTATATTTTTGTCTCCATCGTATTTGATGAGTCTGTCATTCATTACGCATTTATTGATGCGTGGGTGAGAAGACGGTTTTTGAATTGAAAGCCATTGTCTCTTCTAATGGTATTATACTAGGATGAATCAACTCTAAATTGTGGGGAATGAATCAATAAGACTTGCGAAATGGTACCTTGCTAACAAATCTAATATTTCTTTTTAAAATCTAATATAACTATCAGCATCATCAAGTACCATGCCTGCTGGCGTAGATGATCATGTCTCTCCACAACTTCGATCGCGACAGTTATTTATTATTTCTGTTGTTGACCTTCTGCTAAGCCATTCTCTTAAGTTGTCTGGTATATTTCCTCTTTGCTTCCCTCTATCTCTTCGTCCCTCAATTTTCTCATTGTGTTGTTACAATATATTCCAGCTGTTCTCTTCTCATTACATAGCCAAAAAGTGATGATTGTTTCTTCCTAATATTGGATATCATCTCTCTTTTTGCTTTGGCCTCTTTAAGAACGTTTTCATTACTCTTCTTAACTGTCCATTGTATTCTCAACATTCTTCCGGTGATTTTCTTGACCGTAGTCCTATTGTCCATGATTCACATCAATATGTTATGGCTTGCTCTACAATAACATTTAAGAACTGTTTTCTGTACATAATAATTTTCTGTATAACATAACTCTATGAATATAAAAATAATCTACCATAATTTTGTAGGAAAGTTAAGTATTAAATTTCATGGAGAGTGGTCATATCAATGTCATTTCATGTATCCAGACTTGTCTCACTGATTTTCACTTTCACATTCTCCTTCTCAGGGTGTCAGACAACAGCTCAAAGAGTGAATTCTGATCAATTTGACGCCGACACTGCGTGCTAACAAATACGCAACTAACTCTTTTTTTTTTTATCTTAGAAGAAAGAAACTACTAAAATTATTCACAGAATTGATTACAATCCAGTATATAAATGTTGAGATCAGCATTGTGTGTCTTGTTTTGTTTGCAGCTGCTGAAAAGAAGCTATAGTTAATCGAAGGCCCCGGTATCACTGCAAACGAATGGAAATCCATAACTGCTCAACCGTTCGTGCCAGTGAAATCATCTGAATTAACATCGCATCAAATATTCAAATAAGGAATGGCAGCTGCAGTCCCCATCGTAGCAAACACAGCATACGTCAAATATATTTAAGGCGTATTAGCACCAACAGTGAGCGCAACTGAACAGTCCTTCGTCATACGATATCATCATTCATTGCAAGCAATCTGAATATAGAAACACCATCTTGATGAAAAACACAGCTCACGGTGTGCACAGAACACTAATTTTAGTAGCTCCGGCAGCAAGCCGGACTTGGAATATGAGGAAACTGCAACAAGGAACACTTTTAGACAGTGTCTCAACGGTTCCTTGTCGTCTCTCCGCCATATTGATCAGAAGTCTGAAATGAAGCTATTTGATTGCCCTCTGAGGGCTGCAAGAAAAGAGCGTTTAGTGAACAACTGAGGGTACAATACATCGGTCATGTGCTGTGAATGAATGATGAAAGACGTCCTCACCAGCAAACCATCTGGTAAAGAAACACTGCAGACCCAGAGTCGCTGCGCAGTAACATTCTACGTTAGGCTCAAACGTGGGACTAAGAAATAATTAAGAACTACAAGAACTAGCATCAAATTGTCAGTCGTGGAGAACTAAGACTTCCGCCCTAAATGATTACATAGGTTCAGATTTGTTCTCAATCGTTTAGCTTCTTCTTCTTGTTCTTCTTTCTATTATTTATTATTATTCCTCGTTTTCTTTTTCTACGTCGTTCTTCTTTTTCTTCATTCTTAATCTTTCTTCTCCTCCTTTTCCTTCCTTTTTCTGCTTACACTTATATACATGAGTCTTAGCAAGTTTAAAGAAAGCATTATCCTGCTCGAAATGCGAATGTATAGTGTAAAGGCGCCTATTTATAAATACCAATTGTTGTGCGCCTAAAACATCTTTAGCGGAGCGATGTAAGTATTTTTTCGTTTTAGGTTTTGGTTGGTTTCATGTGCATGTGTGTATATGTGTGTATATATGTATATACATGTATATATATATATATATATATATATATATATATATATATATATATATATATACATACTTCTCTTATCTGTTAACTATGACATCCACGGGGGAGCCGCGATAGCTCAGTGGTTAGTGAACTGGACTACTAAGGACAAGGGGTCGGGTTCACCCAACCTTAAATGGGTACCTGATTTTTTTCTGGGAAAGTAAAGCGGTACGGGCGTAATACCAACCACATTACCCCAAAATTCATGTGCCGAAGGTCTGTACAAAATTATGGTCTCTAAAACCGTATTCCCTATACGCCACTTGGCGAGATGGGGTAGTTTACTTTTTTACATCCACAAAGTGTGTGGTAGCAATACACTATAAGAGGACAATTGTAGCTTTGAAGATTGAATTTATAAATTAACTAGTCGCGTGAAATGGAAGAGGTAGAAGTGTAGATGATGCGTATAATAGAGGAATATTGAACCAGAACTTTCAACAAGCAGTGCTAAGAGGCAGAAGCGAGAAACAGAGTAAGAGAGAACACCATAAGTATCATTGTTGTGTGTGTTTACTGAAGAAAGGTAGGAATAAAACCCTGACAAGAATATATAGAGAAACAATAACTTAAATGGTTGGGCCACCTGGTCAGAATGAACCCTTACCAATCACCATCAAGGGCGTTCTTCTCGAGAATGCCTGGAAAAAGACCAAGAGGAAGACCCAGAAGAAGATGGATAGATGCAGTGACAGACATGTAACAACAAAGGAAAATCACTAAATCAGACAGTTCGAGCAGCTCAAGAACGACAAATGATATAAACCACGACACCTTTTAGGTATCAGTGAAAAGAGAAAAGAAATAAGAAGACTGAAGAAAGGTCCCTTTCCATACAGTAACCTTTTTTTTCCTCTCCACCAGCCACACGGGACAATCTGCTCACTAATTTACAGTAAATGACATTTTTGTTATAACGTTTGTTAATGAATTGTACTTTTTTATACATTTTTTTTAAATATTGTGCAAGAACGAAGATGGGGGACATTGAACTTTCAATTCAGTTTCCAAACATTTGATTGGCTCAAAATAATACTAGGCTGCGGTAAAGCTGTCGATTCTAAGAAGAAAAGGAAAGGAGAAAGAAAAAATATGAAAAAGAATAATTGTTATATTGTCACAACGTAAAATTGAGCAGCTCTTTAGAGACATCTTTTTATTACAACGTTTGTTTAATGAATTGTACTTTTTTTTTTAAATATATTTTTGAGTTTATGATTTAGGTCACTTTATTGCGTTATTTTACTTCAGTCATGTGTAGATGCTGTTTAAGTAAATAAACATAAATTCTTCTTCTTTCCTTCCTCATTTGCCTTCTAACGTCGAGGGAACATAAACATAAATAGTGGGGTTTTTTTTTAAATGGTCTGAGAACGGATTAATTCACTTCTCATTATTCCTAATACGAAATGGTTTTTTTTTTTCGGTTCAGAATTTGAAGTTCTGCGGGAACAAATTCAGTTCGTGGTTCGTGGTGACGCTGTACATAAAACTTGACTTTATCGTCAAATATTTGCTTAATTGTTGGTATAAGATCTGATTTGTTGTGATCAAGGCTCATCCAGCCTGTTACAGGATTTTTCCTGGAGAGAAAAGACTGCACTGGCGTAATACTGACCATATTACCCAAAATTGTAACGTTGGTAAAAGGAATAGTGGCACTAGCACCATTTCCCTGTACACTACGGATTGACGTAGATCTTTACTCGTCTTGTTTTTTTTTTTTTTTTTTTTTTTTTTTTTTTTTTTTTTTTGCTTTTACTGCAGATTAATTCACATAGTGTTTTTTTGTACAGTAAAGTATGTAGAGACCATAGCAAGAAAAAAGTAATACTTCGAAAACAATAATACTAGATAAGCTAACAACAATAAAAAGTTAAGCCCTTAACATACGACTGATTCAGCAGGTCGGTAAGGGATAAATGTTTTATGCTCAGAGAAATACACAGAAGAGGGAGATAGATAAACAAACAGTTTTTGAGATAAGATGAAAAATTGAGAACTGAGAAAAAAGCTAGAAATAGCCCCTGACATAGAATATATAAAGAAACAATAGATAAAATGGTTTGGCCACGTGACAAGGCAGGAAGATCAAAACACAACACAACGAGCCTTCAGCAAACATTGTGAGAATATCAGACCCAATGGTTGACCACGAAAAAGATGGATGGAATATTAGAAGCACTAGGAAACATAACAGTAGCAGAGGCGAACAGAAAAGCAAAAGACCGCAAATTATATCTCCCCTCGACGCTGAAAGGCAAATGAGGAAGGAAAGAAGAGGAACTCTAATAATAATAAAGTACAGTACATTAAGGGTAGGTGATCATGTCCCTCTACAATTTTCTATCTACTGTTTTGAAACCCGTGACCTTCGTATATTTTACGATTGTGGTTTTCCACTGCCTTCTGTTGATTCATTTAATCTTATAGCAACAAACCTTTCACTTACCCACAATGCATCAGGGTTATTTTCTTTTAAAATTGCACTCCCGTAGCCTTGTTCGATCCCGAACATTCTGGCGACTGCAGGTAGTGCTGTGTGCTGCATACAGCAACATACAAATTAGCTGAACTATCTCTTAACTAGATTAGGTTAAATAACTAAATATAAATTTGTTTAGAAAACAAAAAGTGGAAAAAAAAAGACTGACAATATTGAAAAGGATAATGGGGTACTGGTTGGTTCCGAGACAAGACCCCGGCCTCCAGACAAAGAGGTTGTGGGTTCAAATCCTGGCTGCACCGGTTGGGATTTTTATCTATGATTTCTCTCTGCGGTAACCACCCCTGGTCTCAGCAGCGAGGCCCGGCTTGAAACGTCAATTACTCATCGACGGAAAAAATATGAGTACCTCCAAAGACGGAGTTATCTGCCTGTGTGGCGAGGGACCCCTGTGTACACGGCTACCAGGGAACAATGCAGTAACACGCAAAATTCAGTTCCTAGTCTCTAGGGACTTCGTCAGAGGTAAAAGCTGGCGAACGAAAAAAAAATGATAATGAATTTTGTTTTTTACTTCCAAATACACGGATGGCGTATTTGCATTCGATAGACACGTTTCATTATTTATATCCAGAGATTTATCGTCTCTACTTGCTGATATAGCGTCAGGAGATTAAACTATAGCAAGGGAATCGGAGACGCTCGTAACACCATCCTGGTGATATGCACCTGATGGTCCGGACGTAGCCGTGACTGGCGTGTACAGACGGCGCTTGTCGTAAACAACGTTAGCGTTGATTGGATATGGCGCGGAGTAATTTTATTACCTACGAACGGATGACGCTTGACGAATGCATTCACTAACATACAAGGGCACGCACAAAATATTGATTCCCTCAACTGACTTGCCCTTTATTTGGCGGCCATTTTGCGCGGTATACAGCATTTTATTATTTTTTAACATATTTCGCTTTTTTCTTTGTATTTAGCGTTTAACGTTCTGTAAATTGATGGCCGCTCAGTTTTTTTTTTCTTTTAGTTGGTTGGCATTAGTATACTGCTGTATAATCATCATGTGCCGTTTTGCTATAGAAAAACATGGTTTATAGTTGCCATGGGTCACCATTTAAGTTTGTATTTTGTACTGATGATACACAAGCGCCATTTTGGTATTTCTAGTCCAACTGTTCATGCCAATCATATCTTTGTCTTTATCCTTTGGCCGTCCCATTTCAAAAAATGATCGGGCAAACATTGGTAAGTAAAATCTACTAAATCTTCCGAAGAAGGATGTATCGGGCTCAAATTGGCAGATATGGTGGCGTTGTTGTACACTAGCGACACGACGCATTCACAGCCACTTACCTGATAACTGAAGTAAGAAAAGAGACAACTAATCGTAATGGCTTTCAGTCAGTTATCGTATCTCTTTTTTGTGTGTCCTAAACATTCCCCCCCCCCAAGTTCATTTGTATTGTATCATCAACTTAATATGTTTTGTATCATCAATTTAATTTGTTTTGTATCGACAATTTAATTGTATCATCAACTTAACCTGCCTTGTGTCTTCAACTTCTGTTGAATCACCTTTGAACCGATGTTGAAACCTCCAGATGTTTTACTTTCACTTTCGTTTTTGTTTCTTTGGTTAGTCTATCAAAGGTCAAATACTAGACTTATTGGGGACTGCATCTTCCTTTCTTTGTTTGGGAGATGAGATAGTAATTCTGATGATTCCACTGGCTCGGGAGGTTGAGCAATTCTGGATTTTAATTCGTTTGAAGTGATACCATGGCCTTCCATAACCATAACCATAACTTAGCACGCGAGTTTTCACCCATATGTGCTCGGCCGCCTATCCAGAAGTGTTTGGGAACTTCGGGATAGTTCCCCTTCTAGCATAGAAACTCATGATGCGAGGCGGCATTCCTCACCTTTTCAAAGTACTAGCCTGGTACTCATTTCTGCTGAGTCTACCACAGAGGTATTTTTTTTTCCAACCACGAGGATAGTTCACACCGCTTCCAGCGGGAATCGAACACGGGTTGTCCGAACGTCGGTAGCCCAGTCGGATGGTTTTCCCAACTAGACTACTGAGGCCCCCAATCCATCACTTAGCGTTAACAATCAGGGCTGGGTTGACTTCTCCTGATCGTGTCTCCTCAACGTCTCGCGTCCTCGGTACCTCTTTTAAAACTGGACATCTAAAGCCAGGTTCCTGATGTTACATGATCCTATATTTCTTTGGAACCCTGTATTTAACAGCTAACTTTGAGTTTGTCGTTTGAAGTCGTCCATCTACGGTCTTCTACATTTCTCTGAGCAACATCAGATGAAAACATTCATTATTCTTAACATTGTAGCGAGAATGGAGAACCAGTATGCTTCTCTTTCTCTCTCTCTCTCTCTCTCTCTATCGCTCTCTCTCTATCGCTCTCTCTCTCTTGTCTATTACCTATTTATTTGCCTACCCACTTATTGTATCACTCTACCTGTGTTTTACTCTCTTTCTCTCTCTGTATATAATTATATATATATATATATATATATATATATATTATGTAACAAATTAAAAAATGACTGGAGGCTTCAAAAATGTGGTTTTACCAAAGAATATTGCGAATACCATGGACAGCTAAGTAGAGCAATGCAAATGTTCAGAAAGGTGCCATAGCAATAAGAGAGCTAGTTCCCAATATTAGGGAAAAAAACAATCATAAATTTTTGGCCATGTAATGAGAAGGGAACAGCGAGAATATATTGTGACAATTTTGAAAATTCATGGACGAAGAGATTGGAAGGAAGCAAACAGAAACGATACCAGACAGCTTAAGAGAATGGTTTGGCAGAAAGTCAACAACAGAAATGAAAAATAACTGTCGAGATCGTGAGTTGTGGAGAGACATGATCACCTACGCCAGCAGGCAAGGTTCTTTATGATGATAATGATTCATCATCATTGAGTGCCGTCTCCGCATCGAAGGTTGGCTACCATGGAGCTCCATTCCGCTCTGATAATGATTATGATCATATATTTATAGGCTTTCGGTGCAAGATGACTCATCATGATGACTATATCATAACAGATTGAAGTGTCTATTCAACTCCATAAGAACAGAAACCTCTGATGATTGTGACCGTGGCAAGATGGTTGTTGAACGTCTGTGACAAAGATGGTCAACCTATAATGAACATGGAATGCTCGTGTGGCCATCTCCAAGACAAAACCAACACAAGCTGTTTGAAGATGGATCCAGAGGATAATGCTTTCATTGAACTTATTATGAGTGACGTAGAGAGGTGTAAACTAAACAAGAAAAACATACAACCCTTTGGTTGGGACAAACGTAGTTCTCTACTACTATCGCTCGCCGGTTCCAAAGGGCAATCATATGACATCTATCTATCTACCTACCTATCTACCTATCTATCTGTCTGTCTATCTGTCTGTCCATCCATCCATCCATCCATCCACCCACCCATCCATCCATCTCTCCGTCTGTCTGTTTGTCTGTCGGTCAGTCGGTTCGGTCCGGTCTGTCTGCCGGTCAGCCTGTCTGCCTGCCAGCCTACCTGTCTAAATATCTATCAATCCATCCATCCATCTGTGCCATTTATATTGTCTGTATTATCTATACATGGCTCCTATGGCCATATCTGTGTTCAGAAACATTCAATATGTTTATCCATAACTTCCGTTTCTCCTATATGTTTATCATCCCACCCTACACCCCATCTCTCCATCTGATATCTCATCGCATCCATCACATTGTATTCACCTTCACTCTCCGTTCATGCCGTAATACCTTCACAAATGACATCTATTTTCCTGAGAATCTTCACAAGTGACAGACCGCCGTAATACAAATTTTAGACTAAAAGTGGAGCACAAATAAGATTATCCCCCCATGACCTTGTTGTCTGAGCCTGGAGTTGTCCTTCTTTCTGTCTGGGGCCTGGTTCAGTTGAAGGATTAAGCCTCCACGATTGCTGGAAAGCGCTTCATCACTAGAACCTCCAGCCTGAAACTGCTACACAAACACGCTTAACGTAATCGCATAAACCACGCAAATTAGATCGGCCGCAAACAAATACTAGACGTTTATGATTACACTGGTAATTTTCATCAAACATCTGTCTCTGTATATAGCAGCTGACTAGGCGCAATAGTAAACCGCCAACAACCACAAATTTAATTTACAGACAAGACGCCATCATCATCAAGCATCATGTCTGCTGGCGCAGGTGATGTTGTCTCTCCACAACTTTATATCGCCTCATCATCATCAAGTACCGGGCCCACTGGCGTTGGTGATCATGTCTCTCCACAACTTTCGATCTCGACAGTTCTCATTTCTATTGTTGACTTTCTGCTAAGCCATTCTTTTAAGCTGTCTGGTATCTTTTCTCTTTGCTTCCCTCTATCTCTTTGTTCCTAAATTTTCCCAGTTGTTACAATATATTCCAGCTGTTCTCTTCTTATTATATGGCCGAAAAACGACGATTGTTTATTCCTAATATTGGATATTAGCTCTCTTTTATATATATATATATATATATATATATATATATATATATATATATATATATATATATATATATATCCACAGTTGAGTTGATTATGAAATCAGTTTTTGATTTCTTACCAAAGTTCCTTCATCAATAGCCTAGTAAAGATGTTTCCTTTCTTTCTGCTTCCCTCTACATCTTCTTCCTTCGATTTTAACTGTTACGATAATATATCCCGGTTGGTCCTTTCCAATTATGGCGAGAAAAAATAATGACTGTTTACTTTCGGACGTTGGAGATTAGCCTTAATTTTCCTTTGGTTTTTTTTTTTTTAGAACGTCTTCATTACTCGTGAAATCATCCCACAATCCCTACCACAAATCTCGTGAAAGACTTCGTCGTTCTCAATTAGTTCTTCCCTTTAAAAATGCAAAGAAGTGTCGATAATTAGAATTGCAAATAATAAATAAGCACAAATGGTAATATCTTCTTCTTTTTTCTTTCTCACTGGTACCGAAAAGGGAGCCACGATAGCTCAGTGGTTAGTGAACTGGACTACCACGGACAAGGGGTAGGGTTCGATCCCAACCGACGGCTTCCGGGTTCACCCAGCCTTAAATGGGTACCGGATTTTTTTTTCTGGGAATGTAAAGCAGCACGGGCGTAATACTGACCACATTACCTCAAAAATCATGTGCTGAAGGTCTGTAAAATATAGGGTCACTAACACCATATTTCCCTATACGCCACTTGGCGTGATTGGGGTTCTTTACTTTACTTTTTACTGGTACCGAAAAGGTGTCGTGGTTTAATATCATTTGTCGTTCTTGCGCTGCTCGAACTGTCTGAATTAGTGATTTTCCTGTGTTGTTACATGTCTCTGCCACTGCATCTATCCATGTTCTTCTGGGTCTTCCTCTTGGTCTTTTCCCGTGCACTCTCGAGCAGAATGCCCTTGATGGTGATTGGTGAGGATTCATTCTGACCAGGTGGCAAAACCATTTAAGTTGTTGTTCTATATATTCCTGACAGGGTTTTGTTCCTACCATTTTTCTTATGGTTTAATTTGGTAGTAATGGTAATATACAGAATGAAAATAATAATGAAAACATGTTAGACTGGGTGGTCTAGAGGTAGGGCGTAGTCCTCTGGGTGGTCTAGAGGTAGGACGTAGTCCTCTGGGTGGTCTAGAGGTAGGGCGTAGTTCTCTGGGTGGTCTAGAGGTAGGGCGTAGTTCTCTGGGTGGTCTAGAGGTAGGGCGTAGTCCTCTGGGTGGTCTAGAGGTAGGACGTAGTCCTCTGGGTGGTCTAGAGGTAGGGCGTAGTTCTCTGGGTGGTCTAGAGGTAGGGCGTAGTCCTCTGGGTGGTCTAGAGGTAGGACGTAGTCCTCTGGGTGGTCTAGAGGTAGGGCGTAGTTCTCTGGGTGGTCTAGAGGTAGGGCGTAGTCCTCTGGGTGGTCTAGAGGTAGGACGTAGTCCTCTGGAAAAGAAAGTCCTGGGTTCACTCCCATCACAGGCAGTAGGAATTCTTAAAAAAATGGGATCCGTGATGTCTTCGTGGCTTTACCCGTCCCTGTCTCTGGGCAGTGAGATTCCATGTCTAGCCCTCTCTGGGCAGTGAGATTCCATGCCTAGCTCTCTTGGAAACATGGAGATCCCGTGGGCACTCGCGCGCGTTAAAGGACCCCTAGCAGTTTGACATCGAAAGGCGTAGGTTAAACATGGCCGCAGTCCAGGACAGATTGTTAGGGAAACTCGACCTATGCTGAAGACGGATGTTTTGGGAAGAAAGACGCAGATATCGCCACTTTGTCGTAAATTAGCGATACGACGCAACAACGCTCACCTATCGGGTGAACGAGAAGAAGAAGAAGAAGATAATATGCACATGATATTGGTTCCCATCGGATGAATAAATGCTGTTGTCTTTGATATTCAACGGTGATGATATGTTGGAACAGTAGATTTCTTTGCTGCTTGATCCCTCTGTTATTTCAGATTTTTGTAAAGTTTCCTTGGTCCCCTTCTTGGTCTGCCTCCGCTGATGGTATGTGAAGTGCTTCAGTTAATATGGAAGCACAGGGCATTATTGTTTCTGCACCTAGTTCAGGACTGCTTGTATGTCGACCTTACTTGTTTCAAATCTGCTATTCTGAAAGTTTATAAAAGTTCGTTTATTCATTCGCCTTCAAAAAATGCAGCCGAATGATTTTCAAGTGTAAAGATATTGACTGTGTGCTAATGCATGATAGACCTGCAACATAAAACTAAGGAGGGAATGAGCAGTGTTCACAATTTTGTTGATTCTCTCATTGACTCCATTGTTTTTTGTTTTAGTTTCATCCTTTGATTTGTCGATCACAGTCTTCCATTCCGTAAATATTTTCTCTTCTTATTACCTGTTCGTCACTGAATACTTAATTCTATGAATCCATCCATCCATCCATCCATCCATCCGTCCGTCCATCCGTCCGTCCGTCTGTCCATCCGCCCGCCTGCCTGCTCTCCCTGCCCACCTCTCTCTCTCTGTCCACCTGTCTGTATGTACGTATGTCACCTATCTTCCTACATATCTCTCTCTCTGTCCACCTGTCTGTATGTACGTATGTCATCTATCTTCCTACATATCTCTCTCTGTCCACCTGTCTGTATGTACGTATGTCATCTATCTTCCTACATATCTCTCTCTGTCCACCTGTCTGTATGTACGTATGTCATCTATCTTCCTACATATCTCTCTCTCTGTCCACCTGTCTGTATGTACGTATGTCATCTATCTTCCTACATATCTCTCTCTCTGTCCACCTGTCTGTATGTACGTATGTCATCTATCTTCCTACATATCTCTCTCTCTGTCCACCTGTCTGTATGTACGTATGTCATCTATCTTCCTACATATCTCTCTCTCTGTCCACCTGTATGCCCGTCTGTCTGCATGCCTGTCATCTACCTACTCATCTCTCTCTCTCTCCACATGTATGCCTGTCTGTCATCTACCTACCTACCACTCTCTCTCAGCCCACCTGCCTGTCTGTCATCTACCTACCTACCCCTCTCTCTCAGCCCACCTGCCTGTCTGTCATCTACCTACCTATATATCTCTCTCAGCCCACCTGCCTGTCTGTCATCTACCTACCTATATCTCTTTCTCAGCCCACCTGCCTGTCTGTCATCTACCTACCTATATCTCTCGCTCAGTCCACCTGCCTGTCTGTCATCTACCTACCTATATCTCTCTCTCAGCCCACCTGTCTGTCTGTCATCTACCTACCTTTATATGTCTCTCAGTCCACCTGTCTGTCTGTCATCTACCTACCTATATATCTCTCTCAGCCCACCTGTCTGTCTGTCATCTACCTATCTATATATCTCTCTCAGCCCACCTGTCTGTCTGTGCACTCACACGATATACCCAGTGGTACCTACATATTTTTGTTTCCCTCTGTGCTCTCCGCACATCAAATTAAACTTATCATCATCTATCGACATAAACTTCAATATCCTCTACTTAATTCACTTCTCTCTCTTCATCTCTTGTTTCGGCCTTTCACACATCAATACCGTAGACGTTTAACAATAAACTTGACGGTGGTGGACACGTTCTCGAGGGAGCAATGATCCTGTCGTTCACAGCTGTCTCAGAACGCCAGAGTATGTACCAGCCTGAAATAAACAGGTTGCAAGATCAACAATCAAGATCAAGAGGAAAGTAGAGACAAGAGAATATACTTTCTCATTTACACTGAAGAATGTACTGTTTTTTTTAATCTTGAGGATACAAGAGTGGTTAGTTTCAATAGAATATCTACTGTCATAAATAGTACTTTAGTAATTACGGTACCCACGGCAGCTGTCACATGCATACAATGATAATGCTAAAAGATGCATGAAATATATTAAATATTGTTGATCAAAGTGTTAGTGAAATGTGTAAGATTTCCTTCCTTCTTTTCAATCCTTCCTTCCTACAATTCTTCCTTCGTTCTTTTCTTATGTTCTTCTTTCCTTCCTTCCTTCTTTCCTCATGTCCTTCCTTCCTTCTTTCCTCATGTCTCCTTCCTTCATTCCTTTTTTTCATCATTTCCTTCCTTCCTTTCTTTCTTTTGTCCTTCCTTCTTTCCTCAAGTTCATCTTGCCTTCTGTCCTTCCTTCCGTACGTCCTTTCTACCATCTTTCCTTCCTTATTTCCAGTCCTTCTTTCCTTCTTTCCAGCCCTTCCTTCCTTCTTTCAGTCCTTCCTTCCTACCATTTTTCCTTCCCTCTTTCCAGTCCTGTTTTTCCAGTTCTTCCTTCGTTCTTTCCAGTCCTTTCTTCCTACCATTTTTCCTTCCCTCTTCCCAGTCCTGTTTTTCCAGTCCTTCCTTCTTTCTTTCCAGTCCTTCCTTCCTACCATTTTCCCTTCCTTCTTTCCTCATGTCTCTCCTTACGACCCTCATTCCTTCCACCTTCCTTTCAACTGATGTGATACATATTTTTGTCTATGACATCACCAGGTCTCCGCCGGCCTCATCAGCCGAGTGGCCACTGCCGACCAGAACTTCAACAAAGAAATGGAGCTGGCGCCACGTGTAAGTCCCGAGTTCGAGCTCACACTGGACAATACACCAGCAATCCACGCGGTTCGTAGCATGAGCTTCTTCCAGATGAAAGGTAAGAGTGCCACAATAACACCCGTCATGCGTGTACCAGTGTCAGGGTTACAAACTTCTCAGTTTCAATTCTCATTTTCTACCTCTTTGGCTCGTCTATTTCTTGTTTGCTACTACTAGACTAAATGTCAATTTAATCTTTTTTCAAACTATTCTGTCTACAACTTCAAATACATTTATACTTTCTGTCTATAACGCTCAAACATCATTTTCTACTCTCTGTCTACAACGCCGAATCATCATTTTCTACTCTCTGTCTATAACCCTGAATCACCATTTTATACTCTCTGTCTATAACCCTGAATCATCAATTTCTACTCTCCGTCTATAACCTGAATCATCATTTTCTACTCTCTGTCTATAACTCTGAATCATCATTTTCTACTCTCCGTCTATAACACTGAATCATCATTTTCTACTCTCTGTTCATAACTCTGAATCATCATTTTCTACTCTGTCTATAACTCTCAATCATCATTTTCTACTCTCTGTCTATAACTCTGAATCATCATTTTCTACTCTCCGTCTATAACTCTGAATCATCATTTTCTACTCTGTCTATAACACTGAATCATCATTTTCTACTCTCCGTCTATAACGCTGAATCATCATTTTTCTACTCTCCGTCTATAACGCTAAATCATTATTTTTCTACTCTCTATAACTCTAAATCATCATTTCTCTACTCTCCGTCTATAACTCTGAATCATCATTTTCTGCTCTCCGTCTATAACTCTGAATCATCATTTTCTTCTCTGTCTATAACACTGAATCATCATTTTCTACTCTCCGTCTATAACGCTGAATCATCATTTTTCTACTCTCCGACTATAAAGCTAAATCATCATTTTTCTACTCTCCGTCTATAACGCTGAATCATCATTTTTCTACTCTCCGTCTATAACGCTAAATCACCATTTTTCTACTCTCCGTCTATAACGCTAAATCATCATTTTTCTACTCTCCGTCTATAACGCTAAATCATCATTTTTCTACTCTCCGCCTATAACGCTAAATCATCATTTTTCTACTCTTCGTCTATAACCTTGAATCATCATTTTCTACTCTCCGTCTATAACGCTAAATCATCATTTTTCTACTCTCCGTCTATAACGCTGAATCATCATTTTTCTACTCTCCGTCTATAACGCTAAGTCATCATTTTTCTTCTCTCCGTCTATAACGCTGAATCATCATTTTTCTACTCTCCATCTATAACCTTGAACCATCATTTTCTACTCTCCGTCTATAACGCTAAATCATCATTTTTCTACTCTCCGTCTAAAACGCTGAATCATCATTTTTCTACTCTGTCTATAACGCTGAATCATCATTTTTCTACTCTCCGTCTATAACGCTGAATCATCATTTTTCTACTCTCCGTCTATAACCTTGAACCATCATTTTCTACTCTCCGTCTATAACGCTAAATCATCATTTTTCTACTCTCCGTCTATAACGCTGAATCATCATTTTTCTACTCTCCGTCTATAACCTGAACCATCATTTTCTACTCTCCGTCTATAACGCTAAATCATCATTTTTCTACTCTCCGTCTATAACGCTGAATCATCATTTTTCTACTCTCCGTCTATAACACTGAATCATCATTTTTCTACTCTCCGTCTAAAACGCTGAATCATCATTTTTCTACTCTCTGTCTATAACGCTAAATCATCATTTTTCTACTCTCCGTCTATAACGCTGAATCATCATTTTTCTACAAAATGCTACCGTGGATTCAGACTCAACTAGTCAGACAAATCTATATATATATATTTCACAACCTCGACTCCTGTATATATTTTTACCTTCACAACTTTACAACCACCACTCATCCATATGTTTATGTTATGTTATAACCCGTCTAGGGCGCATGTTTCACTCCTTCACAAAACCACATATTGCAAATCATCTTCTCTGTAACCTCATCACTCTCTACCTCTATAACCTCATCACTCTCTACCTCTATAACCTCATCACTTTCTACCTCTACAACCTCATCACTCTCTACCTCTATAACCTCATCACTCTCTACCTCTACAACCTCATCACTCTCTACCTCTATAACCTCATCACTATCTACCTCTACAACCTCATCACTCTCTACCTCTATAACCTCATCACTCTCTACCTCTACAATCTCATCACTCTCTACCTCTATAACCTCATCACTCTCTACCTCTACAACCTCATCACTCTCTACCTCTATAACCTCATCACTATATACCTCTACAACCTCATCACTCTCTACCTCTATAACCTCATCACTCTCTACCTCTACAACCTCATCACGGTCTACCTCCATAACCTCATAACTATCTACCTCTACAACCTCATCACTCTCTACCTCTATAACCTCATCACTCTCTACCTCTACAACCTCATCACTCTCTACCTCTACAACCTTATCACTCTCTACCTCTACAACCTCATCACTCTCTACCTCTACAACCTCATCACTCTCTACGTCTACAACCTCATCATTCTTTACCTCTACAACCTCATCACTCTCTACCTCTATAACCTCATCACTCTCTACCTCTATAACCTCATCACTCTCTACCTCTACAACCTCATCACTCTCTATCTCTATAACCTCATCACTCTCTACCTCTACAATCTCATCACACTCTACCTCTATAATCTCATCACTCTCTACCTCTACAATCTCATCACTCTCTACCTCTATAACCTCATCACTCTCTACCTCTACAACCTCATCACTCTCTACCTCTACAATCTCATCACTCTCTACCTCTATAACCTCATCACTCTCTACCTCTATAACCTCATCACTCTCTACCTCTACAACCTCATCACTCTCTACCTCTACTACCTCATCACGGTCTACCTCAATAACCTCATAACTATCTACCTCTACAACCTCATCACTCTCTACCTCTATAACATCATCACTCTCTACCTCTACAACCTCATCACTCTCTACCTCTATAACCTCATCACTCTCTACCTCTACAATCTCATCACTCTCTACCTCTATAACCTCATCACTCTCTACCTCTACAACCTCATCACTCTCTACCTCTATAACCTCATCACTCTCTACCTCTACAATCTCATCACTCTCTACCTCCATAACCTCATCACTCTCTACCTCTACAACCTCATCAGTCTCTACCTCTATAACCTCATCACTCTCTACCTCTACAATCTCATCACTCTCTACCTCTATAACCTCATCACTCTCTACCTCTACAACCTCATCACTCTCTACCTCTACAATCTCATCACTCTCTACCTCTATAACCTCATCACTCTCTACCTCTATAACCTCATCACTCTCTACCTCTACGACCTCATCACTCTCTACCTCTACGACCTCATCACTCTCTACCTCTACTACCTCATCACGGTCTACCTCTATAACCTCATAACTATCTACCTCTACAGCCTCATCACTCTCTTCCTCTATAACCTCATCACTCTCTACCTCTACAACCTCATCACTCTCTACCTCTACAACCTCATCACTCTCTACCTCTACAACCTCATCACTCTCTACCTCTACAACCTCATCACTCTCTACGTCTATAACCTCATCACTCTTTAACTGATCTACTTTTTCCATTGTCTCTTTGCGACTTTATCAACATTGTACCCGATTCAACTCCAATGGTCCTGATTTAATCACGACCATGATATCTGTGATCATCAATATTATCCGGACATTCATCATTATTTTCAACATTAAGATACTCCCCATCATCATTAATAACATATCTCTTCACTTTTATGTTGACATCTCCCTTAATTATTATATTTCTCAACATCATATTCCTTTGTTTTATTTCCAATATTATGAAACGTTATTTCTTATATTTAAAAAAAAACAAATTTATTATTATCCCACGCGCATTATATTTTTATTACTTTGTTGTCATAATAATGCTGCATACAAAATATATTACAAGAGCTGGAAATAAAAGTAAAAAACCGGCCAGTAAAAATCAGCAATAAGATGAAGAAAATGCCATAATCGAACTTTCTCAGTCCATCGACTAACATCGTTATGCTGGTGCATTTATTACTGTATATCTGACGAAGACCTTGGCCGAAACGTCATAATAGTCTGTCGGTTAAGCTGCTTAATACCGTTTTATATTTATTGTCTTAAAATATTCTCCCGTGGCAATAATCTGAAAGGAGGATATAATTCCTGGAAAAAGGAAGAAGGGGTGGAACTAAAAGGTGTTTTGGTTATGGAAGGCCCCGGTATCACTGCAAAGGAATTAAAATCCATAATTGCTCAACCGCCCGTGCCAGTGGAATCATCAGAATTACTAAATTTTGTCCCAAACAAAGAAAGGTAACTGTTGTCCCCATCATAGCAGTCTCAGCACACGCCAAAAGACATAAAGCGAAACCGCACAGAAAATGAACACAGACAACTGTTCCTTGTCATACGATATCATCAATCATAGGTAACAAAGGGAACATCGAAAATGATCAAAACGGATGAGACACACAGCTCACGGTGTGCACTGAGCACTTAACTCAGTAGCTCCTGCAACAAGCCGGACTTGGAATATAAGGAAACTGCAATAAGGAAAACTTTTCATACATAGCCTTCAATGTTTCCTGCCGCCTATCCACCATATTGACCGGAAGTTCACGTCCTCCTGAAAATGATGATAGTCATATTTTTAAAAATGTATAGCGCTTGATGATGTTAGACGTTGGGACCAAGAAGATATCAATAATTTTTAAAAAAATATTAACTGTGGCTTTAACTTTATAACGGAATAGCTTCACTGCCGCCGGGGCACTCCCGTATCCGCTCAGTGACCATTCCAACAAACAATAAAATGTCCCTCTTGATCTTCCATATTGTTCAAGAGAGTACGATACGTTCTGGGAAACTGAGGCAGAAAACACAAGAACACATCGAGATTCATTACGCTGGTACGATCTAAAGATCATCATACAATTGTGTGAAGCCTAGCTACTAAATGGGAGCTGCGATAGCTCGCTGGTTAGTCAACCGGACTACTTAGGACAAGAGTTCGGGTTCGATCCTGATCGATGGCTCTATCGAGCTTTAACTGAGCACCTAATTTTTTCTGAGAAATAAAAGTGGAACTGGCGTAATGCTGACCATATTACCCCAAAAATAATGTGCCGAAGGTATATTTTAAAATACGAACACTATCACCATATTTCCTATACGTCACGTGGCGAGACAGAGTTCTTTTATTTTTTTTTTCTCTTCTAGATACCCAACTGAGCTTTGAGTACATTAATGATTAATGGCTCTCACGGTTACAGAAAGTAACAATCATTCTTTGTTACAAGTAGTGACAGAGGCGGTGAGAACGGGGATTATTGTTAAACCAGTCTTGATGTATGGATGAAGGGACTGACAGTTAGCAAACAAGATAAGCGTAATGGGCCACAGTGATATGGGCGAGTTTCTGGAGACGGGCAAGCGGAATATTCAAAACATGGTGTAATAATAACATGGTGTAACTGAAATGTGAAATAATGAAAATATAGTGTAATAAAAATGTGAAATAATGAAAATATAGTGTAATAAAAATGTGAAATAATGAAAATATAGTGTAATAAAAATGTGAAATAATGAAAATATAGTGTAATAATAATGTGAAATAATGAAAATATAGTGTAATAAAAATGTGAAATAATGAAAACATGGAGTAATAAAAAACATGGAATAATGGAAACATGATATAATGAAGACATGTGTTAGAAAAAGTAATGTAAAAAAAAAAAAAGTAAAGAGCCCCGTCACGCCAAGTGGCGTATAAGGAATATGGTGTTAGTGACCATAAATTTTACAGACCTTCGGCACATGATTTTTGGGGTAATGTGGTCGGTATTACGCCCGTGCCGCTTTACTTTCCCATTAAAAAATCCGGTACCCATTAAAGGCTGGGTGAACCCGGAAGCCATCGATTGGGATCGAACCCTACCTCTTGTCCTTAGAAAGAGTAATGTGCTCAAATAAAATGTTAACATTCTTATCCTGAGAAACTTCCTGCTGTTCGTTACTGGCTATGCCATGGAGGAGGGGAGCACAGAGTCGAGGTAAAGTGTTAAAAACGCAATCAAATATCATAAAACACAATCAAATATCATAAAACACAATACAAGACACGACAGAGAAGTGCAATGTAGCGCAATCAATGCAGTACAATAAATTGCACCGAAAAACAACACAACACAGCATAACACAATTATTATGACCTATGTTTTCACAGACGGTTAGAGACAGGCAGATGTTGATCTTCGCTAGTAACTGCCTGGCTCTGTTTTGTTGAACAGCTTCTCTCATGCCTGATCTTGCCGTTATTGGAATAGCAGTACCTGCCGCAGAATGAACAAGGGAGTTTTTATGTCAAGGGATCACTCCTATTTATTCTTGCGTCTTCATTTCTTCTAACTTTGACTTCATTTCATTTCCAAATGTTATAATGCCTCATTTTATATATCTTCTCCATGTGCTACGATCGTCTGCAAGATTTTCCCACCTTTTTGTCACTAATGGAGAATTCACTCAGGGATGTCTTGCTGACATCTTTTTTCTCCACTTTGATCTAACCACAATCCCGTTTCCCATTTACAAGTATCGACTTCCCTTACAATATTTGCTTGGGGATGTAGTTGTTGACCGTTCTTCTACCCAGCCACGATATTAGTCTTCGACATCAATAATGTTGTAATGGATGGATAGATGGGTGAATAGATGGGTGGATGGCTAGATGGATGGATAGATGGGTGAATAGATGGGTGAATAGATGGGTGAATAGATGGATGGATAGATGGGTGGATGGATGGATGGCTAGATGGATGGATAGAATGTTGCAGGTTTTCTTGGTTACTTGATTCAGACATCTGGTGTTTATTTTTTGTCTCAGACAGCGCACGTGAAAACAATGTAGTTTTATAACAACACAAAACATTGAAGTGCACTGAAACAACAAACAATACAATACACAGAACAGAACACGCAGAACACGATACAATACAATACACAGAACAGAACACGCAGAACACGATACAATACAATACACAGAACAGAACACGCAGAACACGATACAATACACAGAACAGAACACACAGAACACGATACAATACAATATAACACATAGGACACAATAGAATACAATACAACACACAGAGAACACAATACATCAAACACAGAACACAACACACAGAACACAATACAACACAACACAATACAACACACACAGAGCACAATACAACACACACACAACACAACACAATGCAACACACACAGAACACAATACGCACAGAACACAACACACACAGAACACAATACAACATAATATAATAGAAGACAATACAGTTTTCAGCTGCTATATATGACTTTTGTCGCCTTGACAGACGGTTGGTATCAAGCAATCATGATAAGTCAGCAGATTGGTCAAATATTAGTGTCTTATGTTGGATGTTGTTTTAGTGAACAGTTTATCTCGTTGCTAAATCTGTCAATAATGGACAGACAGATCAATCACTAAGTTACCAAATGTATTTGTTGTTCGTGGCCTCGTGTTGTTCATCTCCTGTCTCCTGCCCGTTTGTTTTGTGATTTTTGTTCTGATTTGGAAACATCATCGCTGCCTTCATTTAATTCCACGAATGTTGATATAATATATATATATGCTGTTATTATAGCTTTCGATATAACGGTAATTATTCTTTATATATAACTAGTGGCAATCCACTTTTGACAACAGAAAAAAGAAAAAGCGTTTTTAAATGGTATGTAGTGCCAGTCTTAACATACAGATGTAAATCAAGGACAATAGACAAGAAAATCGCTGGTGGCTGTAGAAATGTGGTTTCACAGAAGAATGTGGAGAATACCACGGACAGCTAAGAATAGTAATGAAAATGTTCTGTAATAGGCCAAAGCAAAAAGAGAGCTAATTTCCAATCATAATTCTTTGTCAATGTAATTAGAAGGAAACAGATGGATTATATTGGGACAACTGGGAAAGTTGAGGGACAAAGGGATAGAGGGAAGCAAAGAGAACAGCTACCAGACAGCTTAAGAGAATGGCTTGGCAGAAGGTCAACAACAGAAATTATAAATAACTGTCGAGATCAAAAGCTGTGGAGAGACACGATCACCTACGTCAGCAGGCATGACACTTGATGATGGTGATAACTAGTGGCGTAATTAATTTCATTACTAAGTTATTGTCTATCTTGACGATTAACATTTCACAGATCTGCATATTTGTCACTCCTGATCATTCCCTTGTTTAAAAGGCATAGCATTTTGTCTTTTGTTGCAACATATAACATGTAGACGCAACGTGTATTATTGTAAGAAGACTAATCAACCAACATAGAACTGGAGTCGTCAGTTTTTGGACACTACGAGTCTTGGTGAGAGTGGGGTCTGAGCACCTATGGTCATATTCGGAGTGCAAATGATAATGACCCGCTAATAACTCAATAACGTGCACACATCGTAGAATTCACAATTATTGAAGTGTTTATTGTATTTATGTATTGTTGTAGGGTTTCCATATGTTATTGTCATTCGACGATCCGTTTTTCTGGAAAAATAAAGCGGTGTTCTGACTAAAGTTGCCTGTGAGAAAAGAAAAGATTACTTCAAACTGTGAAACAATAATTAAATGCTGGGAAAGTCAGATAACACACGCTAATGACCGAACCCTTTTACGTAGCACCGTTACGCTAATAGTGAAATACAGACTCATTTCAGATTATTACATTAGACACTATTCTATTCTATTCTATTCTATTCTATTCTATTCTATTCTATTCTATTCTATTCTATTCTATTCTATTAGAACCAGTTTCATCGCAGTCAGGAATTTCCCATATCCGACTCACAACACATGCCAGTATTCCCACAAATGCATCTGTAAATTCCGTTGACAAGATCGCCCTGAACATATCCTACTCGACTGCTTAGGCGAGGATTCCAAACCTCCTCAGTCACCTTTTACGCCTCACCTCGATCCTGGGGGCACTGGTAGCCATACGGGGGTACTTAAGTCACTAAATGTAGGGGATATAACGAATCATAGGAGGAAGAGGTATGTTTTACAGCACTCAGAAAAAATGACATAAACAATTTCCCTCATAATAATATTCATTTATTATTATTTGTCTCCAGTAGGGGAAACAACTGTCAGGTCTGGTAATTTTATCTGATACTGTATGCAGTAAACAGTACAACCTGTGGCTGCCCTGCTGCCTTGCAGGTAAGCTCGTGAGAGTAAAAGGCTAAGGGAGGGTACCCCGAAGTAAAACAACCCCACTGCCTTGTGAGTGAGACTGTTTAGTCAAAGGCTAGCGGAACCAACCGTAAACAAACCGACGGAAGGCAACAGAAAACCACCGTCGTAACTTCTTTGTACAATCATGACCAGACAGCTTAAGAGAATGACTTGGCAGAAGGTCAACAACAGAAATGATAAATAACTGCCGAGATCGAAAATTGTGGAGAGACAATATTACTACACCAGCAGGCCCGGTACTTAATGATGATGATGAGGGGAAACAATCATGTTTTACTCCACAAGTCTAGATAAACGAAAGTTTGCAAATATGTGCACTGCTCTATGTATCGATGTTTATTTTATTTATTTGACGTGTATATGTATCACAATTACAGTACAGTGGTGAGTAGTATATTTCTTCCTGGTGTCGTCACAACCAAAATAGATATGGTAGATGTCCTTATTAAGCGAAAACGTTGAAGAAGTAGCTCGCTAAATCTTATAATTTAAGAAAGAGTGTAGCCGCGATAGAGCACTGGCTCCATCACTTACAGATTACGTTTTAGTATGTCATGTTATAAAGTTGATGTAACGAATTGGCAAGAGGAATCGTCTGCTAAACCGCGTGGTCTGAGTCAAACTTTGATCTGGAACGAGTTCCCTCCAGTCGGCACGGCTCCTGTGAACTTTACCTCTGAAAATCGGGAATAAAGAATTTTTCTAATAAAGTACTGCGGTCGGACGTAATACTGACAATGTCACATACAAATGCGTCGCATATTAGAAAAAAATTACTTTTATTTTCCTTTCATTTCTCCTTCTAGTTAACGTTCTTGTCACACCCGAGAATACAGGGCAGACTCTATTTTTATTTTCCTTTCATTTCTCCTTCAAGTTATTCGAAATTATTATATTTTTAATTATTATTTATTATTTTAAATGCATATTTGTATGTGTGTTGTATTTTTGCTCCTGTTGAATGCCTATTGTGCCGAAACGTCGTCCTGGTTTTTGTTGTCCCCTTGCTATGTGAAGCTTTAACCGTACTATTTTTTTTCCACATATTTTTTCCATTTCTCCTTATCAGAAAAAAAATGTGGGTAAAGTAAGTAAAGAGCCCCCGTCACGCCAAGTGGCGTATAGGGAATATAGTGTTAGTGACCATATATTTTACAGACCTTCATCACATGATTTTTGGGGTAAAGCGGTCGGTATTACGCCCGTCCCGCTTTACTTTCCCAAATAAAAATCCGGTACCCATTTAAGGCTGGGTGAATCCGGAGCCCGTCGATTAGGATCGAACCCTACCCCTTGTCCTTTGTAGTCCAGTTCACTAACCACTGAGCTATCGCGGCTCTTAAAATGTGGCTACTATTACTGTATTTCCACCACAAGGTGCGACAGGTATTTTTTTCTCACGAGAGGCTAAATAGCTCACTGCTGTTACGACATGAAATGCTGTGTGACAGTCTTTATCTGTTGACATTAACTAGGGATTACAATTGTAGTCATTCATTTGAATTCGGTTGAGGAATTAACGAGGCGTGTGCTTTTTTGTTTTTTATTGAAGGTTTGAAGTGTAATTTTCATGAACATCAATCACCAATTAATGTCGTCCCGTATCGTTGTGATGATCATGATTCTTATCTCTCTCTCTCTCTCTCTCTCTCTCTCTCTCACCAGCTTTGTCTCTCTCTTCATTTGTTTGATCACATTAGCAGTCTTGTGTTCATTGTATCGTCTAGAAAATCCAGTCAAATATTATTTTCTTCGTCTTCTTCTTGTTCTCATTCGCCACGATGACGGTTTGTTTTATCTCAATTCTACTTTTTTTTAAAAATGAGCTTTCATCATCATCATCATCATCATTATCATCATCAATCATCATCATCATGTACCATGCCGGTTGGTGTAGGTGATCATGTCCTTCTACTATTTTCTATCCTCAGTTTTATTGTTGACTGTTTTCCATGCCATGACACCAAGCTATCTAGTATCTTCTCTTTTCGTCGTCCGCAATATCTCTTTCCCTGTATTTGCCAGTTGTAACAAAGTATTCCAACTTTCACCTCATGATGTGGCCGACAAATGTTAATCGTTTCTTTCTGATGTTTTGTATGACCCCTTTTGTGGCCTCTTAAAGAATTTCCTCTTTGATCGTTTTAACTGTTCCAGGGAACTTTCAACATTCTTCTGTGAAATCCCACCTCTGTGGCCTCTAATCGTCTTACATTTGTGCGTCTCCTGTCTATGATTCGCCGCATATGTCAGAATAAGCACCGATTAACTCTCTCAAGTCCATTGACTTGTTGCACAAAATGTTTTCCAATTTGTAAAATGATATCGTCAATTTTACTAACATATTTAAATATTACTTGATATGTTGTTTCCACATTGATATTAAGACATAATTACACAAGTGCAGTCTATGTGAATTCATGGCTTGGCACTCTGGAGAGCATTGCAAGTAATTTCAAGACAAACAGAAATCTGTTTAGACTAATAGAATACAAAATATAAACGCAACGTCTCTACCTGAGAGCCGTCGTCCATAAATACAGTGTATAACAAAATAACCGAATTCATAGAAATTATCATAAGTCGGGTTAATAATTCATGTGAAGCATGACATGGTAACGTCTCAAGGATTTACACTGTCATCATCATCATCATCATCAAGTACCATGCCTACTGGCGTAGGTGATCATGCCTCTCCACAACTTTAAATCTCGACAGTTATTTATCATTTCTGTTGCTGACCTGCCTAAGCCATTTTCATAAGTATCTGGTATCTTTTGTCTTTGTTTCACTCTATCTCTTCGTCCTTCAATTTTACCGGTTGTGATAATATATTCCAGCTGTTCCCTTCTCATTACATGGCCAAACAATAATGATTGTTTCTTCATAATATTGCATATTAACTCTTTTCTTGCTTTGGCGTTTTGCATATCGTTTTCATTACTCTTCTTATTTGCCCATGGTATTCTCAACATTCTTCTGTAAAACCACATTTCTACAACCTCCAGCGATTTTTTTTGTTTGTTATCGTATTGCCCATGTTTCACATCCATATGTTAAGACTGGCTCTACATAACATTTAAGATAATACTAACGTTTACACTACACTGGCTTTGAATAGCGGGGTAGACAGCTGAAGTGACAGACACACTTTGTAATTTGACTTTTATGGATTCTGCTAAAAGTAGCAGCTGGTGCAGTACGCCTCTAACGACACCTTATACGCCTCTAACGACACTTCAAGTCTCGACGTTTCAGTGATCTGTCCTCCCATGTGTTCGTTGCCACTGCTATTTTCTTACCGATTATATATTCCTCCTTTTTACGCGTTCACATGGGTCACACTTCACAGTAATAAGATGAAAAAGTACTTTTTTTTTAAAAATACAGTTTCACAGCAGGAAGCAATCTGATCATCAGAGACAACTCCACTCCTGTAGAGCAAATATTTTGGCTCTTTAGATTCTTGACATTCTAGGGACGGGGATGGAACGGGCCAGCCCGGCCACTACAATTTACTCTGAGGTGGTTTGTTTCATTTTTTTACACTGTATATTTATGTGGTTGATACATTCGTGCCTCTACAATTTTGTCTGCTTAATCTCTTGTGAAGTTTTGAGAAATGTGCTAATAGTTATGTCTAAGGTTTAACGAGTTGTGGTTATAGCTTGTACTGGTGATATGGTTCTACAAGTTGAGGTTATAGATTTTACTGGTTCTATGGTTCTACGAGTTGTGGTTATAGTTTTTATTGTCTGTATGGTTCTACGAGTTGTGATTATAGTTTTTATTGTCTCTATGGTTCTACGAGTTGTGATTAAAGCTTTTACTGGTTCTATGGTTCTAGGTGTTGTTGTTATAGCCTTTACTGCTTATTTGATTCTACAATTTGTGGTTAAGCTCTTTTATTGGCTCTATGGTTCTACGACTTGTGTTTATAGCTTTTATTGGCTCTATGGTTCTACAACTTGTGTTTATAGCTTTTATTGGCTCTATGGTTCTACAACTTGTGTTTATAGCTTTTATTGGCTCTATGGTTCTACAACTTGTGTTTATAGCTTTTATTGACTCAATGGTTCTACGAGTTGTGGTTATAGTTTTTATTGGCTCTATGGTTCTACGACTTGTGTTTATAGCTTTTATTGGCTCTATGGTTCTACAACTTGTGTTTATAGCTTTTATTGGCTCTATGGTTCTACGAGTTGTGGTTATAGCTTTTATTGGCTCTATGGTTCTACGACTTGTGGTTATAGCTTTTATTGGCTCTATGGTTCTACGACTTGTGGTTATAGCTTTTATCGGCTCTATGGTTCTACGACTTGTGGTTATAGCTTTTATTGGCTCTATGGTTCTATGAGTTGTGGTTATAGTTTTTTTTGGCTCTATGGTTCTACGACTTGTGGTTATAGTTTTTATTGGCTCTATGGTTCTACGAGTTGTGGTTATAGTTTTTATTGGCTCTATGGTTCTACGACTTGTGGTTATAGCTTTTATTGGCTCTATGGTTCTACGACTTGTGGTTATAGCTTTTATCGGCTCTATGGTTCTACGACTTGTGGTTATAGTTTTTATTGGCTCTATGGTTCTACGAGTTGTGGTTATAGTTTTTATTGGCTCTATGGTTCTACGACTTGTGGTTATAGTTTTTATTGGTTCTATGGTTCTACTAGTTGTGGTTATAGTTTTTATTGGCTCTATGGTTCTACGACTTGTGGTTATAGCTTTTATTGGCTCTATGGTTCTACGACTTGTGGTTATAGTTTTTATTGGCTCTATGGTTCTACTAGTTGTGGTTATAGTTTTTATTGGCTCTATGGTTCTACTAGTTGTGGTTATAGTTTTTATTGGCTCTATGGTTCTACGACTTGTGGTTATAGCTTTTATTGGCTCTATGGTTCTACGACTTGTGGTTATAGTTTTTATTGGCTCTATGGTTCTACTAGTTGTGGTTATAGTTTTTATTGGCTCTATGTTTCTACTAGTTGTGGTTATAGTTTTTATTGGCTCTATGGTTCTACGAGTTGTGGTTATAGCTTTTATTGGCTCTATGGTTCTACGAGTTGTGGTTATAGTTTTTATTGGCTCGATGGTTCTACTAGTTGTGGTTATAACTTTTACTGGTTCTAAGGTTCTACGTGTTATGGTCTTACTCCAAACCAGGGGTACGGAGGTTCGATTCACGGTAAGGCCAAACATTTTTATTTTGTGTGGGGGGGGGGGGGGTGTGAAATTTTAAAAACTCAGACCCAAACACCTCACAGCGATTGGACAAGCTACCTTTAGTCTCGAGCTCTATAACGTCCACCTCCTACCCCTTTCCTCACTGTACGATCCCGGAAATGGGTTAAATGTCTTGAGGATATTTTTTTTTACTCTGCATGTTTCGTATTTGCAGTTTAATCATTCATCATACTGTTTCTATACTTTTATGGTTGAATAATTCATTACATTAATCCTATCCTTCTGTATTTGAATCACTCATTACTCTGTTTCTAACATATAAAGTTGAGTAGTTCGTTACATCTGTTTCTTTCCTTATTTAGTTAAATCATGTATGACACTATTTCTTCTCTCTGAAATGAATCATTCAAATAGTGTGTGTTGTATACACGTTATTATTTTAAGGACGAATCGATGTCTCTAACCTGAAGAAATCTGTTAACCTCCATCAAAGCACTGACTCTATCAGCGCAATAAATCACCTCCAACAGTTCACCCGGTGCTGAACATCAGGAGCACACGCATGACAACATACACGCATATCGCAGCTGTTATTCTAATCGCGTCTGCAGATCCAAAGTTACCAGAAGCTTTATTTATGTTCCATCACATATAAATGTTATCCTCTGAGACACATGCACCACGTACATGAATATGTCTCGACCCAAGACACAGTTCGTGTTTAGTGCGCACTGTACTTTTCAGGGACACACCAATAAAAGGGCTCAGCACTTCCAAATATTACACATGATTATTTTATGAACAAAAGTGGAGTTTGCTGCACCAAACCAAGCTCTGATTTAAGTCATAATTACATTCGCCATCATCATCATCATCATCAAGTATCATGCTTGCTGGCGTAGGTGATCATAACAGTCCACTACTTTTGACCTCGACAGTTATCATTTCTGTTGTTGACTTTCTGCCAAGGCATTCTCTAAAGCTGTCTGGTATCTTTTCTCTTTGCTTCACTTTATCTCTTCGTCCGTCAATATTTCCCAGTATCCATAATGTATTTCAGCTGTTGCCTTCTCATTACATGGCCACAAATTATGAGTGTTTTTTTTCCTAATATTGGAAATTAGTTCTCTTTTTGCTTTGTCCTCTTTCAGAACATTTTCATTACACTTCTTAACTGCCCATGGTATTCTCAGCAATTTTCTATAAAACCACATTTCAACAGCCTCCAGTGATTTTTTTGACTGCTGTGCTATTCACACCCACATGTTAAGACTGGCTCTACATAGCATTTAAAAACTCTTTTTCTTGTTTTTATTTTCAAAAATGGATTGGAAAGAAACTTCCTAATTTTTTTGGAAAGCTGCTTTTGAGTGAACCATTCTGCATCTCACCTCTGTTGCACTATCTGAGGTTAACATTGTTTCCAGATATTTAAATTCAGTTACCTTTTTTTAAATAATGTTCCACTAGTCTTTATTGAGCATTCCAGTGACGTATATGGTAATGATAATTATATTAAGATCAGTAGAAATATAAATATGTTGGAGAGCATGATGGTCTCTTGACTTTTGGAAGAAACGAAATTCTATTGCCAATGTATCTCAGTCATCAGGTCTGGTAATGATAATTATGTAAGGAAATGTGAAAGGAGGTAGAGGAGGAAATAGAGAAAGAAGTCATAAGATAAGTTTAAAGAATGGACAGGACTCGACTCCGCTGAGTCCCAAAGAATGACTGATTGTCATTTCTCATTGGAGGAAGTTAACGAAGTCTCTCAGTGATTCCGCAACGACACGAAGGGTTATAAGATGAGGAAGGGAGGGAGGGAGGAAAGGAGGGTGAGAAGTAGAGAGGGAGAAATGAAGAAAGTATTATGATTTAACAGAAAAGATGTACGGAAAAATACCCTCAAGCGTCGTGGAATATGGTGTTTGTGCCCATCATTTTTAACTATCTACACGTATATGAGTAACATGGTCAGAACTACGCCAGTGACGTATCAGGACCAGAAAATTCTGGTAGTCATCTAAGACTGGCCGAACCTAGAACCTATTGACTGGGATCGAACCACACAGCCTGTTCTCAGGAAAGTAGATCACTAACCAGTGAAGTAGAACGTAATCAGTGTGTGTCAGAAATAGATTTTCTCTTGAGACTATCATGTTGTTATTACACGAAGGCAAGATATTGCTCTCTAGTTTAGACGGAGCTATTTTGATTACAAACAAAAACGATGTCACAGGGTCATTGCATTATTTCTTTTATGTGATTCTGGATGGAGAAAAGGGGAGGGGGTGCGGTGTCTGTAGAGCTGGAGAATAAAGACCGTATACGCAGTGAGCTTAGCCACATGATGTACAGGGTCAAAGTTTCATTGTCCTTTATACTGTTCATCGGTTCAGCGAGCAGCTTTGATGTAGCACACTAAAAGATGTAGTGCACCCTTTCATTCACTTCCCTGTAACGAGCCTTCAGTTATTTATTTCTTCTCTATGTTTGGTACTTTTGTTTACGCCAATTGATTATTTTTAGCAGACCCAGAGTAAGATGAACAGACAATATCAAAGAAACGCTACACCACCAGCAATTGACAGTGAGTGAGGCCGCAAAAGATGGCGAGAACCAGAACTTTGTATCTCCCTCAAAACCTTAATGGATAAAAGAGAGAGTGAAGAAGACGAAGATTATTGTAGGCAGTTTAAAAGCCACATTAGCCGCAATAGCTCAGAGGTTAGTGAACTGGGCTACAAAGGACAAGATGTAGGGTTCGATCCCAACCGACGACTTCCGGGTTCACACAGCCTTTAATGGGTATCGGATTTTTTTCTGGGAAAGTAAAGCGGCACTGGCGTAATACCGACCACATTACCCCAAAAATCATGTGCTGAAGGTCTGTAAAATTTATGGTCACTAACACCATATTCCCTATACGCCACTTGGCGTGACTGGGGTACTTTACTTGCTTTTTTTAAAGCCACAATTCTGTAAAGGGTTTATTTCCAACATTAAGAAGAGTCTATATAGAACAACAACAACTTGAATGGTTGGGCCACCTGGTCAGAATGAACCTTTACCAATCACCATCAAGGGCGTTCTTCTCGAGAATGCATGGAAAAAGACCAAGAGGCAGACCAGAAGAAGATGGATAGATGCAGTGACAGAGACATGTAACAACAAAGGAAAATCACTAATTCAGACAGTTCGAGCAGCTAAAGAACGACAAATGATATAAACCACGACACCTTTTAGGTATCAGTGGAAGAGAAAAGGAGAAGAGGAAGAAGAGTCAGTTTAAAATTAAAATAATCTTAAAATAAGCAGGAATGGAAGAGCATTATTTGCTGACCCCTGCAACAGCCCTTGCAAATAGGTATGGTAAATGCGATATATAAATCATATAACAGTCCTTGTTCTGTGTAGGGACGCAGTTATTGACAGAAGACAACTACTTTGACAGCTTTGTAGACATGAACGTTGCACTCTTCTCCCGTGAGAATCGGGGTAGCCTTGAGAATCGTCATGTCGACTGTTTGAGAAGCTGAAATAGTAAATGCGTAGTGAGTAAACCTCGAGGCTAAGCTGAGTGCTTTATAACTCGCGCGTCTGATAGCAATGGGCGTGTCTGTGAGTTAATAATCGATTCTTTGAAATGCTTTACCTGTTTTTAGCTTCTGTCTGTTTTGCTGTATATTGTGTTTAAGTTATATTGCAAAATGTAGATGTATTTATTAAACATATATATATATACAAATAATAACAAATATACACATTTAAGTGTGCACCATTATGTCAGGAACCTCAGTAGCTGGTTCGTTCGCTCTCTTCCTATCAGAAGGGGCTGTCTTCGATTCTCAGAAGTAGCAATTATTTTAGACCGACAAGGCTCCGAGGTACACCGAGACTTTACAAATGGGTAACACTAATTTTTCTGAGAAGTAGAGGCGGTCTGGCGTGATACCGACCACATCACCCTAAAATGTGCCGTGATAATGTAAAAATATGTCCACAAACATATTCACCATACACCCAGCAAGACGTGTAGAGTACCTTTACTTTGACTTTACTACGCTTCATCTCTTCTTATTTCTTTACTATCTTTCTCTCTCTCTCTCTCTCTCTCTCTCTCTCTCTCTCTCTCTCTGTCTCTCTGTTGCTGGGTGCAATATTTTAGACAACATGCAATGTTTTATTTTGTTTTCATTATACATTCATCATCATTGAGTGCCGTCTCCGCATCGATGGTTGGCTACCATGGAGCGCCATTCCACTCTTGTCTCTTGCTTTGATGGTGCAGATTGTCATAGGTTGACATGTCCATCTTTTGATGTTACTCGCTCATGTTAGTCTTGATCTGCCTCAGCCTCTTTTACCCTGTATTTTCCCTTCTAATATTTCTTTTATTAGGCTGTCGTGTCTTTTAACATGCCCCAAAAATTTCATTTGTCTTGTTCTAATTATGTTTAGTATTTCTCTTTTCATTTTTAATTGTTTAAAAACTCCATCGTTTGTTTTCTTTTTTTCCATCCAATTCTACTTATTCTTCTATAAATCCATATTTCAAAGGCTTCAATTTTCTGTTCTGTTTTCTGGTCTAATATCTATGTTTCTGCACCATACAGGAATATTTTACATTAGAAAAATGTTTTCTAAAATGTATCACTCCCGGTTAGTAGTAATGTTTTAAAACACACGAAATAAAACAGACTATAAACGAATCTTTTAACAAGCCGTTCACTAATGGAAATATATACAGTTATCACTTTTTGATAAAAGCCTGATATTGTGAACAGAGGCCCGACTGTGGCACGTGTCATTGACACATTGATGCCGTTAGTACCCTACCGGCAGGAGCCCCTGATTAGCAGGAAACTCATAGTGAGATATGAGATTGCCAGTCGTCTACTACATGGACTATCTGTTTCACTCCAGGCTGGAGTATGAAGGTTGCTCGTCTAAAAAAAAAAGGAACAAAACACCAAAAATATCAGGGCGTTGCAAAAATAAAAACATATTGATAATTAGCATAGTGTATGATGACCTATAGGCACAGACAAGAGATCTGCGAAAATCGAGGGTAATTAGGGGAATAAGTATGCAGGGATTCAGTACATATAGGAGTTATAGATCTGATCAGTGTAGATAAGAGTTGCACATTTGCTCATTAGATATTAGAGTTATAGAAATATTTTCAATACATATGAGAATTGTATAATTGCTCATAAGAGATTAGAGTTTTAGAAATGTTCTGTGCAGATAAAAGTCCAATAAATATTCATTTAAGATAAGAGTTATAGCAATATTCAGAACATAAAAGAGTTATAGATGTGTTAATCTAGAAGAAATGTACAAATGTTGAGGGTAAATAAGAGTTGCATAATTGTTCACTATAGATACGAGATGTAGCGATTTTCTGTCAAGGAGTGTTTTTAGAAATGTTCTTGAAAGATAAGTGTTGTAGAATTGTTCAGCCTTGGGGTGCTGTAGAATTTGTTCATACTGGAGGTATTGTAGAAATGTTCATACAAGAGGTGTTGTAGAATTGTTCAGACTTGGGGTGCTGTAGAATTGTTCATACTAGAGGTGTTGTAGTACTGTTCACACTAGAGGTGTTGTAGAACTGTTCATACTAGAGGTGTTGAATAATTGTTTATACTAGAGGTGTTGTAGTACTGTTCATACTAGAGGTGTTGTAGTACTGTTCATACCAGAGGTGTTGTAGAATTGTTTATACTAGAGGTGTTGTAGTACTGTTCATACAAGAGGTGTTGTAGTACTGTTCATACTAGAGGTGTTGTAGAACTGTTCATACTAGAGGTGTTGCAGTACTGTTCATACTAGAGGTGTTGTACAACTGTTCATACCAGAGGTGTTGTAGAATTGTTTATACTAGAGGTGTTGTAGTACTGTTCATACTATATTTATTGTAGGACTGTTCATACTAGAGCTGTTGTAGTACTGTTCATACTAGAGGTGTTGAAGAATTGTTTATACTAGAGGTGCTGTAGTACTTTTCATACTAGAGGTGTTGTAGAATTGTTTATACTAGAGGTGCTGTAGTATTGTTCATACTAGAGGTGTTGTAGAATTGTTCAGACTAGATGTGAATAGAATTGTTCATACTAGAGGTGTTGTAGAATTGTTCAGACTAGATGTGAATAGAATTGTTTATACTAGAGGTGCTGTAGTATTGTTCATACTAGAGGTGTTGTAGAATTGCTCAGACTAGAAGCGATGTAGAATTGTTCATACTTGAAGTGCTGTAGAATTGCTCAGACTAGAAGTCATGTAGAATTGTTCATACTAGAGGTGTTGTAGAATTGTTCATACTACAGGTGTTGTAGAATTGTTTATACTAGAGGTGTTGTAGTACTGTTCATACTACATGTGTTGTAGAATTGTTTATACTAGAGGTGTTGTAGAACTGTTCATACTACATGTGTTGTAGAATTGTTTATACTAGACGTGTTGTGGTACTGTTCATACTAGAGGTGTTGTAGAATTGTTTATGCTAGAGGTGTTGTAGTACTGTTCATATTACAGGTGTTGTAGAATTGTTCATACTAGAGGTGTTGTAGTACCCTTTCATATTACAGGTGTTGTAGAATTGTTCATACTAGAGGTGTTGTAGTACTGTTCATACTAGAGGTGTTGTAGAATTGTTCATACTAGAGGTGTTGTAGAATTATTCATACTAGAGGTGTTGTAGAATTCATTAGATCAGAATTGTAGGTTTCGCTGTGGAAAAAAGCACAACGTTTAAATGTTTATGCAACAATTAGCGGCTTACTTGGTCCCAGCGAAAATGATTAAGATCGTGCGCACGTACTCGTTACATATACATACTTATACACACATAGTCGTTATGTATATATTATCACATAGTAAATGTTAGTTAATGCTGATAATAATCTTCATCGAACCAATAACTTGTGGGGGTGTGAATCAGGAGAACTGGGGTTCGAATCCCGGGAGTGTACAGTTTTTTTTTTCTATCGGGGGTGAAATAAAATCTCAGACCCGAACACTACGTGAAGACTGCACTGGACAAGCGGCCTTTATTCTCCTACTCTACAAGTATCCCCTGGCTGACCCAAGTAATGGGGAAATGCCGTTAAAAAAAAAAAAAAGTAATGAGCCCTCGTCACGCCAAGTGACGTATAGGGAATATGGTATTAGTGACCATTCATTTTACAGTCCTTCAGCACATGATTTTTGGGGTTGTGTGGTCAGTATTACGCCCGTACAGCGCTTTACTTTCTCAGAAAAAAATCCGGTACCCATTAAAAAAATGCCGTAAATATAGTTTAGTATTCTTCACTGGAGGTATCCATTTCGATATTCCAAACAAGAAAGTTAACATTTGTGTGCCTGCTATCCACGTGCTATCCACGTGCTATCCACGTGCTATCCACGTGCTATTTCTAACATCCAACAGAGCTGCTATATTTTTGTTACTTGCAGTGAGGACTTCCAGATTTATACCGCGCAAATTTAATCAGAATCAGATCAGATTGAAGTAGTTGGCGCTGGGCGAATGCTGACAGCAACATTTCAAATCACGTGATGAAATCTTCAGTTGTAGCTTTACCTTCTAATCCTACCCTAAGGTAATCGTTTCTAGCTTCTCCTAGCCTCTCCTAATGCTAATTTTTTTTTTTTACTGGCTAGAGGCAAATTGGCAGGAAAGATGTAGACTTGAGAAGATGGAAATATTTCAGATATGATGCCTTTAATGGCGCCCTAAAATAGTCCAGAAGCCTAGACTGTAAAATAAAAGTGAAAACTTTTGTATGTTTAGTTGTTGAACGTAAATGTCATAGTTTATGACAAGAAGTTAATTTGGTAAGTGCCAAAGAAAGCCTTTTGCTATGGTTGTTGCATATTAAGATGGAAGTTGAAAATATACGTTGCCGACACGATAGATAGGAGAATAGAGAGACAGATAGAAAGATAGTAGATGGAGAGATAGACTTACATATATACAGAGAGATTGATTGATAGAGAGACAGATAGTAGATGGAGAGATAGACTTACAGATGTACAGAGAGATTGATTGATAGAGAGATATCGATAGAGAGAGAGACTGTTTAGGAAATGGATCGATATAGAAAGGGATCGAGAGAGAGAGGGTGCATTCGGTAGAGGAATCGCTAGAGAGAGGGGTCGATATAGAGAGTGATTGATAGAGAGAGGGATCGATAGAGAGAGGGATCGATAGAGAGAGGGTTCATTCGGTAGGAGGAATCGATAGAGAGAGGGGTCGATATAGAGAGTGATTGATAGAGAGAGGGATCGATAGAGAATGATCGATAGGGATAGGGGTCATTAGGAGACGGATCAATAGAGAGAGGGATCGATAGAAAGAGGGATCGATAGAAAGGGAGTGATCAATAGGGATCGGGATCGATAGAGAATGATCGATATGGATATGAATTGGAAGAGACAGGAATCGATAGGGAGAGCAATTGAATGGGATAGGGATAGGGATCGATAGAGAGAGAGACGATAGAGAGAGGGATCGGTAGGGACAGGGATCGATGGAGAGAGATGCGAATGAGCGAAGGATCGGTAGGGATAGGGATCGGGAGGGAGAGGGATCGATAGAGAGCGGGATCGATAGTGAGATGGATCGATATAAATAGGGACTGATATTGAGATGGATCGATAGTGAGATGGATCGATAGAGAGAGGGATCGATAGGGAGAGATATGGATAAAAATAGGGATATGGGAAGAAAAGAATTGATAGGGATAGGAATCTAACAGGATAGGAATCGATAGAGAGAGAGGGGGGATCAGTAGAGCGAGGGATCGAGATAGAGAGCGAGACGGACACACAGACAAATAGATAGTAGAGCACTTTTACTTATTTCCCCCTCTAACGTGTGCAACCAAAGGGCTCTGCGTGTCCAGATCCCCAGAGCTGTTCAGGTAAATGGGCTGGGACCAGGAAAACTTGTAGTAATAATAATAAAAGAACAAAGTAAAGACTAGTAGCAACAGAGTACCAAACACGCATACCGTAATAGTGAAACGTTATAAGGATTGGAAGACGATAGTATCGTGTAGAGATCAACAATATCTTAAAAACAGTAAAATGAAAATCCATGCGACATTGAAATAACAGATGGGTAAATAAAAAAATAAATACAATTAGGGGAAAAAAACAGAACAGAATATTTCAATTTGAGTAAATTCAGAGAATGAATTACTTTCTGCAATAATTGGTATATCTATTTGTTGGTTATGATAATGAACGTTTGGTTAATGTTCTATGTCACTTGAATCTTGTTTTCTAATCGAAGTTCTTAATTTTTAAAATTGGACAGGTTTGTGATGTCAATGTTGAACTGTAGAGTTATGTTTCTTATATGTGAAGATACAATTCTGATGAGACTGATTTATGCACGGGTGACAAAACTCACTTGACACACGAATACCTGTTTCAAACCAGTATTAAGTGCTAGGACATTGTATGTAGCACAAATCAGATGACACAATAATACCATTGCACCTTGTACGACGTGCCATCGCCACAGATGTAGAACACGATGGCATCTACTGTACGCCATAGAATACGTTATCGTGAGATGTTGAAAAATGCACTGGGAAGGAACAAAGAGGAAGAAAAAAAATGAAATGAGCTATAGATTTAAACATTGTGGCAATCCAAAATACAACAACCAACGACTCGTGTGTTGAGCCATGATTGAAAACATAAACATGTGTATAAAAAGACAGTCACAGATACAAAATTAGTCACGGATACATGACTTTCACGTAATGAAAACGCAATCGACTATCTGTATACAGACTTCTATATTTTAAGGCAATATATTAAAGGCTACTGCATTGTAAGATTGTATTAATGCAAGCTTCATTTCAGTCAGTCACATAAACACAATCATGAGCGAAAAATAAGATTGAGAATAGATAGAAGGGTAATGTCAGATTGAAAGACACCCAATGATAGAAAGACAGCCATATATAAAAATAGAGCGATTGATGGAAGGAAAACAGAAATTCACAAACGGGCATGCAGGAAGCCATGAAAGTTAATCAAGCCGAGAGCGCCTCAGCGAAATTGATTTACATGTACACCGTGTACGCTCCTGGTGTACAATCTGCTGGCGACTGTTGTAATGTAAGAAAGTGAAGTATTCGCGTCCCTTCAATGTGAAGACAGCGTTATGGTAGGTGGCTGATTGGAAGGAAGGAAGCAAGCAGTGGAAGAGAGAGCTCTTCACATTTTCTCTGCGTTTGGGTATGAATGCAGGGAAGAAATATGGTGGAACTTGGAAGCGGTCGAGCGGAATGCCTAACGAAGTCTCCGGATACAGGAGAGTACACCATCAAGGGAGGCGAGGGCGTATACAGTGGGAAGATTTCCATGAATCCCTGGAGAAACACTCGCGTGGCTTTTGAGAAAAAATCCTTTTATGGACACTTTAGCAAATTAAAGTACGATTATTTTATTGAGTAGATTTCCTTTTTTTCTTGAAAAATTGTGCCTCCTCTGGTAACATTTACAAGAAATATTACTCAAAAATATGTGAAACATCTTTATGTGATATAAGGCTAGATATAATGTGATGAAATAATAGATATAATGTGATACAAACAATACTAGATATAATGTAGTACAATACTAGATATAATGTAATATAAGACTTGATAAAGGTTAGTTGAGAACGATCATTAAAAAAAATATGTCAAAAATGGTAAGCCCCCTTTTCCACCAATCCTTTTTACTCACTAAAACGGATTTAAGGAAGTGGAATGAGATTTAGAATACATCAGTATAGGAATATAAGTGGAACCTAAAAGTAAACCACTTTTGATAGCAGAATATCGAAGTAGCTCTATTGATATTATGTCATTCATGAGATACAATCCCCATTTATGAGATCTTTGGATATGTTTCTGAAGTTACTGCTGTACATTTCTTTTCTGGGCGTATTATGTGGGAATATGATGTGGTACTGTGATGTAGGACTATGATGTGGACTATGATGTAGGACTATGATGTGGGGGCTATGATGTGGGGGCTATGATGTAGGACTATGATGTGGTACTGTGATGTAGGACTATGATGTGGGGGCTATGATGTGGGGCTATGATGTGGGGGCTATGATGTGGGACTATGATGTGGGGGCTATGATGTGGGACTATGATGTGGGGGCTATGATGTAGGACTATGATGTGGTACTGTGATGTAGGTCTATGATGTGGGACTATGATGTAGGACTATGATGTGGGGGCTATGATGTAGGACTATGATGTGGTACTGTGATGTAGGACTATGATGTGGGGGCTATGATGTGGGGCTATGATGTGGGACTGTGATGTGGGACTATGATGTGGGACTATGATGTGGTACTGTGATGTTGTACTGTGATGTAGGACTATGATGTGGGACTATGATGTGGGACTATGATGTGGGACTATGATGTAGGACTATGATGTGGGACTATGATCTAGGACTATGATCTAGGACTATGATGTGGGACTATGATGTAGGACTATGAAGTGGGACTATGAGGTAGGACTATGATGTGGGACTATGATGTAGGACTATGATGTGGGACTATGATGTGCAAGATTGCGGCTGTGCATTTAAACATTAATCTCCACCCACTTTCTCCTACTCTCTAATCCACGCATTTACAGGACCGAAGAGAAGGGCTAGATCGATATAGATTGGTTCTGGCGACCAACAATTATGTGAAGTGTTAAGGTATCTACCCAATGGTATTGTTGTCATGTTTGAGTCTATCGTCACACCTTATCTTGGACACGTTTTGAAGCGAGAAAAAGCCCCGTGCTCTTGGCCTGAATGCCTTTCAATCCCTGACAAGGTGTTGCAGACTTTTTTTTATAAATGTGACGACTGGAGATGTGTATGGTACATTGATGGTCCCTTTTTTTTATGCATGGTTATTTTTCTATATATACAAACATTATTGCATTTTCAACAATAAGTCTTCATTATTTTTGTATACATTCAAACATTGTTTCCATTTTCAGCAAAACCACTTTAGTTGATGTATCAATATTTCACCATGTCTATTACACAGAAATACACTCACAATTAATTGTCAACATTTTTTTTATCAACGATTTGTAATCTTCACTACCACATGAATGATAGTAGTAGTTAGTTGAATGCCTGACAAAAGTATTAGGCTTCCCCACGTCCTTCCATATTGTTTCCACGTCGAAAAGAAAACGTTGTGACGCCCCTGCACGGATGGTCCAAGCGGCAAACAACTGTCCAGATATCCCAACACCCAACCTTCCTCCTAGGGAAATTGTTTCTTGAATTCTTACATCAGTTCTCGCAATATCCGTCGGCAGAATACGCCTGAACGGATTAACTTTCAATCAAAGTCTTGGCTGTTTTCTTGCTAGTATCTTGACGTCACTTCCTGTCCGGCACTATTGCTAAGGACATTTCATCCTTTTCTTTTGCATTCCTTGTACCTCATTCTAGTAATTCTATTTGATATTGTATTTCCCTCTTGCTCACCATTTTCTTGAAGTATTAAACAGACTGAAAAGCAAAGTACGTATTACTGAAAGTAAATTTTATGAACTTCAAGACACGATGCGGCAAATACACAAACAACCATTCAAACTAAAACAAGTAGAGACATTTAAATACGTAGAAAGTGTAGTGACGAACGACAATTCACAAACAGGGATAGAATCAAGATGCAACAAAGCTTGTCAAATCATTGGACAGCTATCATCACTTTTGACCAACAAGGAAATAACTCTATAGGCAAAACGGACACTATAATACAATCTTCATCTCAAAGTTGTGCTACCAATGCCAGTCCTGGACCATAGATGCAAGAACATTAAGAAAATAACTTCTACTGAGATTAAATTTGTTAGACGAATGACAGGAACCAGTCTGAGAGACAAGATCAGAAATGAAGAACTGAGAAAAATAGCTAGGAATAAACCCCGCCATAGAAAATATAAAGAAACAACAGATAAAATGGTTTGGCCACGTGAAAAGGTAGAAAGATCAAAACACAGCACAACAACGAGCCTTCAATAAACGTTGTGAGAAAACCAGACCTAAAGAACGACCACGAAAAAGATGGATTTAACGGAGTATTAGAAACATAACAGCAACAGAGGCAAACAAAAAAAGCAAAAAACCTTACATAATATATCCTCTCGACACTGAAAGGCAACTGTGGAAGGAAAGAAAAAAGAAGAAGAAGGAGAACAACCACAAAAAGTCCGCGATCTCTCATTCCCTGTATTTTGCCTGTTGTAACCAAGTATTCCAATTTTCCACTTCAAATGATGTGCCTGAAAAATGCAAATTGTTTCTTTCTGATGTTTCTTATGAGCTCCCTTTTTGTGTTGACCTCTTTGAGAACTTTCTCATTGGTATTTTTAGCTGTTCACGGAACTTTCAACATTCTTCTGAAAAATCCCATCTCTGTGGCCTCTAATCGTCTTTTCATTTGTTTATCTACTGTCCATAATTCACTTCCATAGGTCAGAATTGGCTCTATATAGCACTGATGAACTTTCTTTCTTACTTCTATTGATATAGACTTGTACAAACTTGTATTATTATCTGGAATGCTATTTTGGCATGTGCTATTTCTGATTGTTATTTCTGTTCACGCCACAAAAGTCCATTTTCAATCTTCATATTGGTCTCATGTTTATCCCCGTCACGTGTAATATTGGCCTTCATTTTGGTCTCATGTTTATCCACGTCAAGTGTAACATTGGCCTTCATTTTGGTCTCATGTTTTCATCGCTATTCTCATAAACAAAAATATCCTCATACCAGACTAATAAACATATGCTTCAATGAAGCTGTGACTTCTTGACATTCTCAATATAAAGTTCTCACAACCTGCACCAACAAATACAAAAAAATTAATGAAACCTGATAACCTCCACATAGCAGACTCGTTAGCACAGCGTGGGACCGACTCAAACTTCCTTACTTTCTGTTATAGCTTGACAACAAATATAGAACTAAATGTTGACCAAAATGTAAACTGAATTATTTCTGGAACATATCTGCTTTGATAATCAGTTTTAGGAGCTGAAACTGAACAGCTTGAAACAGAACATATTCACGCTTGTTAAAGGAACACTGAAAAAAAATGGTAATCATTTAATAGCCCAAACATTATTGATTTCCAATGAAAGTAGCGTTGAGATAAAACAATTCTATTCACTTGAATTATTTTTTAAATATTATTCAGATTGGTTTTCAAAAAATTAAACTGTCAATTACAAATTGTTTAGAATTAAATTGTCTAATGTTAAGTTGCAATGTTTCAAATTGTAACCCTGCAATTGCGTTATTTAGCTTTTATAAACTATTTAATAATAGAAATGAATATAATAAAAAATAATAACATTTTATGCACTAAATATTAGCTAATATTTCAGCAAGAAGTGAGAATGACAGCTCATCGGTGCTATAAAGAGCCAATTTTGACCTATGGAAGGAATCAAACAAATGAAAAGACGATTAAAGGCCACAGAGATGGAATTTTTCAGAAGAATGTTGAAAGTTCCATGGACAGCTGAAAAGACCAATGAAGAAGTTCTCAAAGAGGCCAACACAAAAAGGGAGCTCCTGAAAAACATCAGAAAGAAATAATCAACATTTTTTGGACACATCATGAGAAGAGGAAAGTTGGAATACCTGGTTACAGCTGGTAAAATACAGGAAAGAGAGATCGCGGAAGACAAAGAGAGAAAAAAAACTAGATCGCTTTGTGTCATGGCATGGAAAACAGTCAACAATAGAATTGATACGATGCACGGTGGATAGAACATTATGGAAGGACATGATCGCTTACGCCAACCGGTATTTCACATGATGATGATGATGAATATTTCAGCAGCTGCTATAATTAAATGAGAGAGCAAGACAAGAGTAGGATGGATAAATATGACCACATTGGGTGGTGGTGGCAAGCCCACATTGACAGCTTCACAACACCAGCATCCCCTAGACACGACTAACGAGTCAAATTTGTATTTTCTCTCAAGTCCAATTCTCACACATTTACTCCAGATTTCACACTATTGGAAACACATTTACTCCAGATTTCACACTATTGGAAACACATTTTCTGCAGATTTCCCACCATTGGCAACATTTATTACATACTTCACACTACTGCAAACATTCACCACAGATATCACACACATGTGCACGTCTTCAAGAGATATTCTTTCAAATTTATCGCATGAAAACATTAAGCCGGTACTAACAAATATGATGATCTCAGTGTGAATTAAAAAAAAAAACATTTCCACAGAAGTGGCGTATAAAAGTCTGGGAGAAGCAGTCACCACAACACTGAACGTTGTTAACGTTGTCACAATGATAGTTCCTAAACGCGTTCTTGACAACCCTTTTACGTGAGCCAATCTCGGAATCATCATCATCATCGAGTCCCATCTCCGCAACGAAGGTTGGCTACCATGGAGCGCCATTCTGCTCTGTCTCATGCTTTGATGGTGCAGGTTGTCATAGGCAGATTTGTCCATCTTTTGATGCTACTCGTCAATGATAGTCTTGGTCTCTTGGTCTCTTTTACCTTGTATTTTCTCCTCCAGGATTACTTTTAGTAGGCTGTTGTGTCTTTTAACATGGCCCAACAATTGCATTTGTGTTGTTTGAATTGTGTTTGTAGTTCTCTCTTCATTTTTAGTTGTTTTAAGACTTCATCGTTTGTTTTCTTTTCCTTCCATCCAATTCTACCTATTCTTCTATATATCCACATTTCAAAGGCTTGAATTATCTGTTCTGTTTTCTGGTCTAATGTCCATGTTTCTGCACCATACATGAATATTGAGAAGACATCACATTTTCCTATTCTTAGTTTTAGCCCTGGTGTTATTTGTTTTGATGCTAGTATGTTCTTCATGACTTTAAAATTACTTTTTGTCATTTCTATTCTTTTGTTTATTTCAGTTGTACATTGTCCATCACTGGTTATAGTATGTCCCAGATAGTTGTAGCTCTGAACTGTCTCCAGATCTATTCCTTCTATGTTGATATCCACTTGTGGGTTTTGAGTATTTTCTTTGTTTATGATCATAACCAAGTCTAGGAACGAAGTTTGTAAAACTGACGTAACAATACCTACAAAATGTCAAGGAGGCCCGAGCGAGGCTACAAGAATCCAAATACTGACAAAGCTGGCGGACGTGCTTAATAAAATCATCCTTTCCAAGTTTACCTGACGGGGAAATGTCATACTAGAAGATCTGTTGGAAGCCTGGGGGATATATTTGTAACATTCGTTTCTTCAGTTCACTAGTTTGTATCTATCGCACCTTACTGCATTTCTTTGCATTTATTTGCCTTGACCCTTTGTATCCATAGCTTAACGAGTGAGCTTCTCGCTTTCTTGATCTCTTTGCATGTTGACTGATTTGTAATATTACCGTGTGGATGGAGGGTAGTATTTTATTTCTGCTTGCTCTCATATAATCATCACCATATTGTAATATAATGCCCTGGCTGGCTTTGGCGATCATGAAACAGAGAAACTCTTTCTTTTTACAAAAAAAAAAAAAATAATAATAATAAAGATCAAGAGAGGGTCCACTTTACAAATTCATCATCATCATTGAGTGCCGTCTCCGCAACGAAGGTTGGCTACTATGGAGCGCCATTTTGCTCTATCTCTTGCTTTGATGGTGCAGGTTGTCATCGGTTGATTTGTCCATCTTTTGATGTTACTCGTCCATGTTAATCTTGGTCTGCCTCTGCCTCTTTTACCTTGTATTTTCCCCTCCAGGATCACTTTCAGTAGGCTGTTGTGTCTTTTAACATGGCCTAAGAATCGCATTTGTCTTGTTCTAATTGTGTTCAGAAGTTCTCTTTTCATTTTTAGTTGTTTTAAGACTTTGTCGTTTGTTTTCTTTTCCTTCCATCCAATTCTACCTATTCTTCTATATATCCAAATTTCAAAGGCTTCAATTCTCTGTTCTGTTTTCTTGTCTAATGTCCATGTTTCAGCACCATATAGGAATATTGAGAAGATGTAACATTTTGCTATTCTTAGTTTTAGCTCTGGTGTTATTTGTTTTGATGTTAGTATGTCCTTCATGACATTAAAATTACTTTTTGCCATTCCTATTCTTTTGTTTATTTCAGTTGTACATTTTCCATCACTGGTTATAGTATGTCCAAGGTAGTTATAGTTCTGAACTGTCTCAAGGTCTATTCCTTCAATTTTGATATCCACTTGTGGGTTTTGAGTATTTCCTTTGTTTATGATCATAGTTTTAGTCTTTTTGATATTCATATCTAGTCCATATTTTTGCTTGTCGTGTTTATTTCATTAAGTAATTGTTGTAGATCTTTAGGATTTTCTGCTAGTAGTACAGTATCGTCAGCATATCTTAGGTTATTGATTATCTTTCCATTAATTTACAAATTACAGCATGCGATTTTTGTGTCCACATTTTATAAACAATAACTAGCACTGTCACATTGTATGTATGGTGTTATCGGGTATCACGTTAGACCGTTCTACTTGTCTAGAAAATAAAAATGTTAGATACCCATTTTCAGAGCTGACTGAGCTCGAATGCTGTGCCGGTCCAAAAAGCATAAAAGTTTAAGTCTGGAGATTGAACCCATCACTTCTCAACAATAATGAGCACTCTAACAATGCACCACCGCTTCTTCAACAACACTAGAAATTGATTTCAATTCAACAAACAAAAGTTGGATTACACGTCGCAGAAAAAGTGGAAATGTGAAAGTGAATACACTCGGAGAATACACTCAGGAAGTGAATACACTCAGAGAATTGAGTTATTAGCGAGTCATCATCATTGCACTCCGAACATGTCCATAGGTGCTCAGATCCCCTCCTCACCAAGTCCCGCAGTGTCCAGCGACTGACGACTCCAGTTCTGTGTTTGTTTGATAAGTCTTCTTACACGGCCAATAAGTTTCTCATTTCTGGCTGTGCCCATCATAACTCCCATTTCCATCATCCGTAGAAGTGAATTGGATCTGTGTTTGTCGAAGTCCTGTGCTCTTCCCACATCTCGGAGGGCATTGATGATGTCCGCCCGATCTATTGTAAAGTCACATAGATGATTTTGTCGCTGAACGTCGATGCTGTGGATGGTCTAGACTCACGTGCACTCACTCAGTCGCACGGCCGGAATCCGTTTCCACGTTATACTCTGGAACTCCAACTCCAGTAAATCGCTCTGCAGTACGAGGATACACCGAGAGCCTTATACAAATTAAATGAATGACGCGTCCTTCACGACATCCGGCGAAAACAAACCGCCATTTTGTCACGCGCTCAATAACAAATATGAGTATAAGTGATCAAATAAAGAAATTGTAACAAAATGCAATGAAGCAAAAGAAGCATCGTGATTTACATCAAATAGAAAGCGCGTACAATCACATGATCCCTTCAAATATCAATAAAAACAAACAGAAAAGTTCACTGGAAATCAGCACTTATCTGTGAGTCCTCTGAAGAAGCCAGCGAACAGGGCGCCATCAGAGAATACACTCAGGAAGTGAATACACTCAGATAATACACTCATGAAGTGAATTCACTCAGAGAATATACTCAGGAAGTGAATACACTCGGAGAATACTCTCATGAAGTGAATACACTCAGAGAATACACCCAGGAAGTGAATTCACTCAGCAAAGAAGTAGACAGAAATCTCTAAAACTGAAACAAAAAAATAAAATGAAAGATTACAAATATATCTCGGAATGATTAAAGGTAATGTTTATAAGCAAGCGTTTATCAGGACGTACAAAATACAAAACATGTTGCTTATCAACCAATCATTTCTATAATCTCGTGTACTTTGATACTGAGTTTCAGTGTCTATGAGAGCGGCTGCTTATTTATTTATTTATTTTTGTTTTTACTAAAATTAAATCTCGAATCTGGATGTTCTTTGCGTTCATTGGTTTATGTGAAGATGTGTCTTCATTGTACGAGGGTGAAGCGATGATAATTTTCTGTATTGAATTCATGAATATACTAACTACTTGCGTGTCGTTGAAGATACCAAGACTTTATGGCGGGTACCCTATAATGGAAGTTTGCTATTCATTATTTTCAGCGTTCAGTTGTACGTTTCTTGTATGTTAGTTTATCGAGTACAGGTATTTATAATATGTTTACATTCCCCCTTCAACTGAGGTATGGGGAATAAGACTAGTATCAATATTTTACTCGAAGATTACCGCACTATGGTGATATGGTCAGGCACATCGCTGATATAGTCAGTATCACACTAACAATCCCCAGTCTCTTTGTTTAGTAGCCGATTAAACTTTCACGGCTTTTTATGGAAAATCATATCGTTATCACCTATTGTCAGTTACTGACTCTTCCCATGGTGATGAGTTACTCCATAATACGAAGCCATGAGAGAGTTTATAATGATGTCACGTTGAGTAGCTAGTCATTGTAGTTGTAGTTAATCGAAGGCCCCGGTATCACTGCAAACGAATTAAAATCCATAATTGCTCAAACGCCCGTGCCAGAGGAATCATCCGAATTAACATAACATCACATTGAAGGATCCAATAAAAGAAAGGCAGATGCAGGCCCATCATAGTAACTACAGCACACGCCTAAAGACATACGGTGAAGAGGCACCGAAAGTTAACATAGCCGAACTGCCTTTCGTCATACGATATCATCATTAATCGAAATATCGAAACATGATCCGGATGAAAAACAGCACACGGTGTGCACATGGCACTTAAACTCAGTAGCTCCGGTACCTCACAACTTTCTCTATCTCTCTCTCGCTCTCTCTCTCTCTCTCTCTCTCTCTCTCTCTCTCTCTCTAAATACGCTTATCAGTTCAGCTGTTCTACCACGCCAGGGAGAGCACGGGTGGCCGAATCGTAACTTGTCGATCTCCAGACCAGGAAAACGCGGGTTCAGATCCGGGGTAGGATCACAGGTTTTCTTTTCTATCCGGTGTGAAATGAAGACCTAGTCCCGACCACCTTCCTACAACTGCACTGGACATCGACCTTTATTCTCTGGTCCTACCTCCTGCAGACCCTAGAAATGTGCTAATACTGAAATGATAGTCTTTTCATCTTAATTTTTTTGTCTCGCCATTTTCTTAAGGTGTCTTTTTTATTTCACCGTTGTTAGTCACTTATACTTCGTTAATATTTGCTGATATTATATGTCATTCCGAGAAGATAAAACACATGCTCTTTTCTATTATATTCTTACAATGATTATAAGAAGCTATATTTTGAAAAGAAAAAAAGTTTTCTTTTGAATTGAATACTGCATCCCCAGAAAGCTCTCAAATTGCCGATCTTTGAAATTGTTAGCACGAGCATTAACAACAAAATTACGGTTGACACATACATAGTTACTTTAGTTAGTCATGATACGCTCTGTGTGTGGTGTCACGATTTGAAACCACGCCCACAAAGTAACAATTTTGAGAATGAGAAAAATGTACTTGACTAAGGACATCTTCACCCATAACTTCAGCCATAACTTCACCTATAACTTGTGTACAACTGTCAAGATTATAACTAAAATGCTACAATGAGATGGAAATAAACAACTGTGATTTGTTTTATGTTTTCCACAATCTCATCTTCCCTTGTTTCTGTTTTCCACTACCTCATCTTCCCTTGTTTCTGTTTTCCACTATCTCATCTTCCTTTGCTTCTGTTTTCCACTACCTCATCTTCCCTTGTTTCTGCTTCCACTACCTCATCTTCCCTTGTTTCTGTTTTCCACTACCTCATCTTCCCTTGTTTTTGTTTTCCACTACCTCATCTTCCCTTGTTTTTGTTTTCCATTACCTCATCTTCCCTGGTTTCTGTTTTCCACTACCTCATCTTCCCTTGTTTCTGTTTTCCATTATCTCATCTTCCCTTGTTTTTGTTTTTCACTATCTCATCTTCCCTTGTTTTTGTTTTCCACCACCTCATCTTCCTTTGTTTCTGTTTTCCACTATCTCATCTTCCCTTGTTTTTGTTTTCCACTATCTCATCTTCCCTTGTTTTTGTTTTCCACTACCTCATCTTCCCTTGTTTCTGTTTTCCACTACCTCATCTTCCCTTGTTTCTGTTTTCCACTACCTCATCTTCCCTGGTTTCTGTTATCCACTACCTCATCTTCCCTTGATTCTGTTTTCCACTACCTCATCTTCCCTTGTTTCTGTTTTCCACTACCTCATCTTCCTTTGTTTCTGTTTTCCACTACCTCATCTTCCCTTGTTTCTGTTTTCCACTACCTCATCTTCCCTTGTTTTTGTTTTCCACTACCTCATCTTCCCTTGTTTCTGTTTTCCACTACCTCATCTTCCCTTGTTTCTGTTTTCCACTACCCCGACTTCCCTTGTCTCTGTTTTCCTCTGCCTCGTCTTTCTTCAATTTTTCCAGTTGTCATAATCTTCCAGCAATCCCATTCAATTGAAACGACCCAAAACCGAATACGAATTTTCCTTCCTGGTTTTGAAAACAAGCTTCTTTTGCTTTTGTTTTTAAACTGAACCTCTTTTTAGACCATCCTTGATTCTCATTTTAGCTGTCCAATTATGAGACAATGGACAATCTCTTGTATCTTGTATGTTATCCGCCATGTAATCGTATTTATATATATATATATATTATGGTATATAAGATTTACCATAATCTTCTACAGAAGCAAGAATACCCCAATAAGGACTTGTTTTGCTGTTTGAAGTCTACGTTATTGTTTCCGCCGCGCGCTGTCTTAAACAAGTCACCCAATGGACATATCGAGTTTGTATGGTAAATATCAAAGGTCCTTTCCCTTGGGAATTCCCCTGATCAGGTTGTATTTCAGGCAACATGAACTGATGCACTCATGGGACGTATCCAATAACGCTGACGGACCTCAAAATATTTTCAAATTGATAGGTTTGGTCGGTTGGCTCGGAGTGTGTAGTCTGCCCTTAGTACAGAGGTTTTCAAATAATATGAGAGTAAGGTACACACAAATTGCAGGTCTCTTTCATAAGGAAATGAGACAATATTTGTGCGATCGAAAGCGCGCCTTCTTTGGTATGAGAACCGTGGAAATCAAATCATTTGTTTGACTTTGACCTCCTTGGAATAATTCAGAGCTTCCTGGATGAAGCGCACTGAATGCTGGGAGTTATATCGTCATCATCATCGAGTGTCGTCTCCGCAACGAAGGTTGGCTACCATGGAGCGCCATTCCACTCTGTCTTTTGCTTTGATGGTGCAGATTGTCATAGGTTGACTTGTGCATGTTTTGATGTTACTTGTCCATGTTAGTCCTGGTATGCCTCTGCCTCCTTTACCTTGTATTTTCCCCTCCAGGATTACTTTTAGTAGGCTGTTGTGTCTTTTAACATGCCCCAAAAATCACATTTGTCTTGTTTGAATTGTGCTTAGTAGTTTCTCTTTCCATTTTTAGTCGTTTTAAGACTTCATCGTTTGCTTTCTTTTGCTTCCATCCAATCCTACCTATTCTTCTATATATCCACATTTCAAAGGCTTTAATTCTCTGTTCTGTTTTCTTGTCTAATGTCCATGTTTCTGCACCATTTACGAATATTGAGAAGATGTAACATTTTGCTATTCTTAGTTTTAGTCCTGGCGTTATTTGTTTTGATGTTAGTATATTTTTCATGGCATTAAACTTACTTTTTGCCATACCTATTCTTTTGTTTATTTCACTTATACATTTTCTATCACTGGTTATAGTATGGCCCAGGTAGTTGTAGCTCTGAACTGTTTCCAGATGTATTCCTTCAACATTTATATTTAATTGTAGGTCTTGAGAATTTTCTTTGTTTATGATCATAGTTTTAGTCTTTTTGATATTTATATTTAGTCCATAATTTTTGCTTGTCATGTTTATTTCATTAAGTAATTGTTGTAGAACTTTAGAATGTTCTGCTAGTAGTACAGTATCGCACGTGGAAATAATAAATATGTTGGAGAAATTAAACATTGATGGCAAGGATCTGCGAATCATAAAAATCATGTACTGCCAACAAACAGCAGCTATAAGAATTAACAACTAAACAGGACAATTTCAACTTATAAAACAAGGAGTCAGACAAGGCTGTGTTCTGTCACCGGATTTGTTTTCACTTTACAGCGAACATATTATGAGATCAATAGTAGACAAAAAAGGAATTGAAGTCAACGGTCGCAACATAAATAATTTACGATATGCTGATGACACAGTCTTAATAGCAGAGACAGAGAATGAGCTACAAGAAATCGATAGACATAATAGTAGAAGAAAGCAACAAGAAAGGTCTCAGTCTGAATAGTAAGAAAACAGAAGTAATGGTTATATCGAAGAAACAATCATCACCATCATGCAGCATAAAAATAAGCAAGACAAATCTGAAACAAGTGCAACGTTTGAAATACTTGGGCACAGTGATAACATCAGATGGAAGATGCAACACAGAAATAAAAAGCAGAATAGCTCAGGCCAAAATAGCATTTCAGAAAATGAAAAATATCTTATGCAACAAATCTATGTCAATAGAAATGAGAAAGAGAGTTCATCGATGCTATATAGAACCAATTCTGACCTATGGAAGCGAATCATGGACAATAGACAAACAAATGAAAAGACGATTAGAGGTCACAGAGATGAGATTTCTCAGAAGAATGTTGAAAGTTCCCTGGACAGATAAAAAGACCAATGAGAAAGTTCTTAAAGAGGCCAACACAAAAAGGGAGCTCTTAAAAAACATCAGAAAGAAACAATCAACATTTTTCGGGCACATCATGAGAAGAGGAACGTTGTAATACTTGGTTACAACTGGCAAAATAAAAGGAAAGATAGATCGCGAACGACAAAGAGAGAAAATACTGGATAGCTTGGTGTCATGGCATGGAAAACAGTCAACAACAGAAGTCATACGATACACTGTGGATACTTTGTCGAATGACATGATCGCCAACGCCAACCGGTACAGCACATGATGATGATGAGTACAGTATCATCAGCATATCTTAGGTTATTGATTATCTTTCCAGTAATGTTTAGGCCTGACATCTCTGTGATGTTTTTAAAGATTTGTTCAGTGTATAGATTGAACAAACTTGGTGATAGGATGCATCCCTGTCTTATTCCTCTTTTTATATCAATGGGTGTAGAGTTCTCTTTGTTATATTTTATTATTGCTGTTTGCTACTAGTATAGATTACATATTAATCGTTTGTCCATGTTATCTAGATGTATCTCTTTTATGCATACTATAAGTTGTTTGTGGTGTATTCTATCAAAAGCTTTGGTGTAGTCTATCAAGCAGGCATATATTGATTTATTTACTTCTGTGTATTTTTCGATAAGTGTTTCATGCAGAATATGGCTTCTTTTGTCCCGCTATTTTTCCTAAATACATGTACAAATTGCTGCTCATCTAATTCAGTATTGATTTTATTCTGAATCCTTCCTTGTATAACGTTTAGCAAAACTTTTGTAACATGGCTCATTAGGCTTATTGTTCTAAAGTCACTACATTCAACTGCACCATTCTTTTAAGGCAATGCAATGATGAAAGTTGTTTTTAGTTCATTTGGTATGTATCCTGTGTGGTATATGTCGTTGCATATGTCTGTAATCACTTCAATGCCAAAATCTTCTAGTGCCTGTATCATCTCTATCTGTATGCTGTCAGGTGCTGCTGCTTTTCCCTTTTTCATTGTTTTGATAGCTTTTTCCACCTCAGATTTTAAGATTGTATAGCCTGATGTACATTTTATAACTGGTTTCTTTGTCCCTTTGATCATGAAATAGTTTTGTTATATATTCCTGCTATCTATCTATAATATCTTTATTGTCTGTTAGCATTTTACCTTTTTTATCTGCAATGCATCCACCTTTTGTGGCGTTTTTATTTTTATTAGTCATTCTCTTTATTTCTATGTGCATTCCTCTTAAGTCTTGTTTGCTTTCCATGTTGTCTATTTCTCTACATTTTGGCTGAGCCAGTCTTCTATTGCCTTTTTGCACATTTTGCGTATTTCATTATCTATTTTATTGTATTGGGCCGTGTTCTACTCTAGTCTCATTTCTTCCATTTTTTCTAAGATGGTGTTAGTTATCCATTTTAATATTCGTATCACTCTAGCAAAATTGATGTTCTGTTATAAAGTCGAAAAAGACAGAATCTAATGTACAACGTTTTGCGGCTGTGCCGACACTAAACAACCTCGTGGTGATTGCTGAGTTGCCAACCAGAATATTACGTCAACACTTCAATCTTCTAGTGATCAACCACGTCCTCGTGGTTTCATCATCCGTCAGGTTCGCACGAGCATATATTTGTAGTAAAGGCCAACTCTAAGCCCGCCTGCGCAGCCTCATAATCCCAGACTTATGACGAGGAGCTTGCGAGGTCTGTATTTGCTTTAGTCGAGGGACGCGAGAAAGCTTCTTGCAGAGATCTGGCTCAGATAAAGATGAATGGGACTACTTGTACTGTTTGTCGATAAAAGGACCAGACCGTACCGTAAATTAAGAACTGATCGGAACGTCTCGTTATACGATTCTTAGCCTAGTCAGTAAACAGTACAGGCCGGATAAAGTGCGAATCAACGTGATCATAAAACTTTCAATTCTTCATTGAGCACGGGACGTCAAGAAACCTTTCCCATTTGTCCTCTCTTAACAGCTTTTCCTGTCCTATCCAAGCCTAATTATATTTACTTTTATTTCTCGTTTTAGTATTGTTTATGTGTGTTTTATGTGAGGATCTTCTATTTTTTTCCTTTAACATTTGCCTTTTCAGCGTCGAATGGAGATATAGTTTGCGTTATTTTGCTCTTCTGTGGTATCTACTGCTGTTATGTTTCCTTGTGTATATAATATCTAGTCTAATATTCCATCAGTTCATCTTTTTTTTTTGTAGTCGACCTTGAGTCTGGTGCTCCCGTAACTTTATTAAAGTATTATTTAGTTGTGTTTTCTGTATGTCTTGCCACGTGGTCAAACCATATGTGAGAGTGTACGCACGAATTCGTATGATTTATCACAAAATATGAAAGTGTTAACGTAAGTGCGTATAAACGAGTACGTCTGTCAAGTTCATGGTTCATGTGTTAGAGTAGAAGATGAAGGGAAACCGAAGTTGAATACAAATAGCGGCAAAGTATAGAACTAATAGGGGGCAAAATATAGAACTAATAGGGGGCAAAGTATAGAACTGGTAGGGGGCAAAGTATAGAACTGATAGGGGGCAAAGTATAGAACTGATAGGGGGCAAAGTATAGAACTGATAGGGGGCAAAGTATAGAACTGATAGGGGGCAAAGTATAGAACTGGTAGGGGGTAAAGTATAGAACTGGTAGGGGACAAAGTATAGAACTGATAGGGGGCAAAGTATAGAACTGATAGGGGGCAAAGTATAGAACTGGTAGTGGCAAAGTATAGAACTGGTAGGGGGCAAAGTATAGAACTGATAGGGGGCAACGTATAGAACTGGTAGTGGCAAAGTATAGAACTGGCAGGGGGCAAAGTATAGAACTGGTAGTGGCAAAGTATAGAACTGGTAGGGGGCAAAGTATAGAACTGGTTGGTGGCAAAGTATAGAACTGGTAGGGGGCAAAGTATAGAACTGGTAGTGGCAAAGTATAGAACTGGTAGTGGCAATTTATAGAACTGGTAGGGGCAAAGTATAGAACTGGTAGGGGGCAAAGTATAGAACTGATAGCGGGCAAAGTATAGAACTGATAGCGGGCAAAGTATAGAACTGGTAGTGGCAAAGTATAGAACTGATAGCGGGTAAAGTATAGAACTGGTAGGGCCAAGTATAGAACTGGTAGTGGTAATTTATAGAACTGGTAGGGGCAAAGTATAGAACTGGTAGTGGCAAAGTATAGAACTGGTAGGGGGCAAGTATAGAACTGGTAGGGGGCAAAGTATAGAACTGGTAGTGACAATTTATAGAACTGGTAGGGGCAAAGTATAGAACTGGTAGTGGTAATTTATAGAACTGGTAGAGGAAAAAGTAAAGAACTTGTAGGGGCAAAGAATAGAACTGATAGGGGGCAAAGTATAGAACTGGTAGTGGTAATTTATAGAACTGGTAGAGGAAAAAGTAAAGAACTTGTAGGGGCAAAGTATAGAACTGGTAGTGGTAATTTATAGAACTGGTAGAGGATAAAGTATATAACTTGTAGGGGCAAAGAATAGAATTTATAGAAATAAATGTGTCCATTTAGTCTTCATCTACGTGTCCTCTTTTACAAGTGTGATCTCCTCTTTTACGAGTGTCATCTCCTCTTTTACAAGTGTGATTTCATCTTTTACAAGTGTGATCTCCTCTTCTACGAGTGTGATCTACTCTTTTACAAGTGTGATTTCCTCTTTTGCAAGTGTGGTCTCCTCTTTTACAAGTGTGATTTCCTCTTTCACGAGTGTGATCTCCTCTTTTACGAGTGTGATCTCTTTTACGAGTGTGATCTCCTCCTTTACGAGTGTGATCTCCTCTTCTACGAGTGTGATCTCCTCTTCTACGAGTGTGATCTCCTCTTTTACGATTGTGATCTCCTCTTCTACGAGTGTGATCTCCTCCTTTACGAGTGTGATCTCCTCTTTTACGATTGTGATCTCCTCTTTTACAAGTGTGATCGCCTCTTTTACGAGTGTTATCTCCTCTTTTATAAGTGTGATGTCCTCTTTTACAGTTTCTGTTTCTTTGTTGTCATTTATGTCATAGTTTGTAAACAAAAAGTGCTATCTTACATAATGAGCAATGCCTTGGAGTGGTAAGTAGAGTCATTGTCGAATTATAAATTGAATAGAAGTACAGAAGTATAGTTTGTTGCCAAGTCACCATTCGGGAAAAAAAGTACAGTCAGCTGTCAAATCATCAGTCATGACAGATGTACAGCTAGTTTTCAAATCACCAGTCAAGACAGAATTACAGTTAACTGTCAAGTCACCAGTCAGGACATAAGTGTGTTAGCTGTCAATTCACCAGTCAGGACAGAAGTACAGTTAACTGTCAAATTATCAGTCAGGACAGACGTGCATCTAGTTGTAAAGTCACCAGTCAGAACAGAAGTACAGTTAACTATCAAATCATCAGTCAGGACATAAGTACAGTTTGTTGTCTAACCAGTCAGGACATAAGTACAGTTTGTTGTCTAGTCACCAGTCAGGACAGAAGTACAGTTTGTTGTCTAGTCACCAGTCAGGACAGAATTATAGTTTATTGTCAAGTCACCAGTCAGGTCCTATGTGAAAATAATCAGCGACCACTGACTATCCTTATTTATAGCCAGTCGGTCCGACCAACTCAACCATTCGCTGTTTCCCTAGAAGCCATGCCTGGCACACATGTTTCATGGGATATGATTTCATCATCTCTAACACTCATCTCCTCAATCAAGTTACGAGCTGAATGAACAAGCCAAGCCTCCCAAATATTCCCAGTAGTAAACATCCCATAATGGTTATCTCCACCTGAAATGAATACTAAACTTCATCGCGCACAATGGCGTCCACTTCCGGAAGGAAAATATCAACATAATTTAATATGCAAAAATGGTATTACATTTTACAAGATGGAGCGAGTCGGAAACATTTCCCCAACTCCCCAACCATTGTTCATTGTAGCTACCAGTCATGGACTCTTTCTAGAAAGGTCTGAAAAATACAAGGGCTGTGAGTTAGACCTGGTATGAAGCGAGAAAATGCGAGAGCCAGAAGTGTAGAGACCGCTGAAATAACGATTTTTGATGTCCAATAATAGATTTGGAGCTTCAGACGAGGGCACACTCGTGCAATTTGAGGGTTCGGTGTTTTCCCGTTGCTAAGATTATGTCCCATGATTATTTGTGGATTAATTCCTTCAATAATCAGAGCTGGAAAATATTGTAGGATTTAAGCAGGTCATGGTGTTTTCTTTTTTTTTCCCCATTTTTTTTATTTTCCTGGTTTTCGTAAATGTTATTTTTTTCTCTTTTGATGTTGGGGGGGGGGGGGGAGATATTTGAAGAGTTGTCGGGAAATTATGTTTGGAAGAGCTGACGTATGAAAGAGACACAAAGATAAAAGTGTGAAAGAGACACAAAGAGAAAGTGAAACAGACTCTAAGAGAAAAAGTGTGAAGCAGATACAAAATAAAGAGAGCGAAAGAGAGAGAGAGAGAGAGAGAGAGAGAGAGAGAGAGAGAGAGAAACACATATACATACAAAACCAGTGCGATAGAGAGACAAGCAGCATATAATAAACACACAATACATTATGTTCAGAAAGACTACTAGAGTATGGAGGAATTGAGAAAAGTATTGTACTCTAATAAAGACAAAGAGGCAGGTATTGTAGCACAATAGCGATGAATACTGAGTATTGTAGCACAATAGTGATGAATACTGAGTATGGTAGCACATTAGCGATGAGTACTGGGCATTGTAACACAGTAGTGATGAATACTGAGTATTGTAGCACATTAGCGATGAGTACTGAGTATTGTAGCACACTAGTGATGAATACTGAGTATTGTAGCTCATTAATGATGAATACTGAGCATTGTAGCACAATAGCGATGAATACTGAGTATTGTAGCACATTAGCGATGAATACTGAGTATTGTAGCACATTATGATAAATATTGGGTATTGTAGCACATTAGCGATGAATACTGAGTATTGTAGCACAGTAGCGATGAATACTGAGTGTTGTAGCACATTAGCGATGAATACTGAGCGTTGTAGCACAATAACGATGAATACTGGCTATTGTAGCATAATAGCTACGAATACTGAGTATTGTAGCACAATAGCGATGAACACTGAGTATTGTAGCACAATAGCGATGAATACTGAGTATTGTAGCATAATACTGATACATCGAATCTCTGAACAAAGCTCGGTTATCAGCTATGGAATGTTTTAGCATTAATGCGACATCAGTTTGTAAGTATTTACATTAATAGGACATCAGTTTTGTAAGTATTTACATTAATATGACATCGGTTTTGTAAGTATTTACATTAATAGAACATAAGTTTTGTAAGTATTTACAATAATAGGACATCAGTTTTGTAAGTATTTACATTGAACGACATCAGTTTTGTAAGTATTTACATTAATAGGACATCAGTTTTGTAAGTATTTGCATTAATAGGACATCAGTTTTGTAAGTATTTACATTAAACGGCATCAGTTTTGTAAGTATTTACATTAATAGAACATAAGTTTTGTAAGTATTTACATTAATAGGACATCAGTTTTGTAAGTATTTGCATTAATAGGACATCAGTTTTGTAAGTATTTACATTAAACGACATCAGTTTTGTAAGTATTTACATTAATTGGACATAAGTTTTGTAAGTATTTACAATAATAGGACATCAGTTTTGTAAGTATTTACATTGAACGACATCAGTTTTGTAAGTATTTACATTAATAGGACATCAGTTTTGTAAGTATTTGCATTAATAGGACATCAGTTTTGTAAGTATTTACATTAAACGGCATCAGTTTTGTAAGTATTTACATTAATTGGAAATCAGTTTTGTAAGTATTTACATTAATAGGACATCAGTTTTGTAAGTATTTACATTAATAGGACATCAGTTTTGTAAGTATTTACATTAATAGGACATCAGTTTTGTAAGTATTTACATTAATAGGACATCAGTTTTTTAAGTATTTACTTTAATAGGACATCAGTTTTGTAAGTATTTACATTAATAGGACATCAGTTTCGTAAGTATTTACATTAATAGGACATCAGTTTTGTAAGTATTTACATTAATAGGACATCAGTTTTGTAAGTATTTTCTTTAATAGGACATCAGTTTTAAAAGTATTTACATAATAGGACATCAGTTTTAAAAGTATTTACATTAATAGGACATCAGTTTTAAAAGAGTTTACATTAATGCGACTTCCATATTCTGATTACTAAAACATAGGAGTTGATGGTTCTAGTGTTTTGTTGTTTGTGGTCGCACACTTCTTGTTTGTTAAAATTAAAAAAAAAAAAAAACGAAATGAGGGTTTCAGTTGCTCGCTAGTTGTCCATACGCACGCCAATATCCAAATTGTTGTAGTACCATCACTGTGTGCTCAGTGACACGAACATTGATCTCAAACAGACGGTCGTTGAAGACCATCAACATCGCCGCGTTTGTGTACGTTTATCGTTGGCACACCTTACGATATTTATCTTGTTTTTGAAGATGGCTTACCGGGCCACAACGTCGGTTTTTTTTCGGTTGCCAATTATCAACTTGCAAGCTTCAACTAAACTATTATTTATATTTATTTTAAGTAAACTTTTAAGTAATATCAGCACTGGTTTGGACCATAAGTTCCTGATTAGACAGTGTATTTCTAAGATATTTTGTTAAAGACTAGAGGCTTTGTATATGGCATCAGTTCGAGGCAGATTTACAGGGAGGCACTCAGGGAAAAGTAATCAATGACGTAGATAAGCGTGCTTTAATATAAAGGTATATACATACCTAGACTTTGTCTTTGAACCATCATTTCTTTCTTTCTTTCCGCCCTTCCTTCTTTCATTCTTTCTTCATTTTCTTTTCCTTTCTTTCTCTTTCTGTCTTTCTTTCTTTCTTTCTCTTGTACCCGTTTGGGTGTCGAGGGAGATACAAAACTTTGGTTCTTGCCCTTTTGGCGGCTTCAGTAATTGTCAATTGATGTTGTTGCAGTGTTTCTTTAATGTTGTCTGTCCATCTTACTCTGAGTCTGCCTCTTGATCTTTTCCCTTCTTCTCTTGTAATATATACATTGTATAGAAAGGAATCACACGTTATTCGTTCTAAATGGACAACCCAGTTTTGTTGTTGTTGTTTTTGCCTGTAACTTATGATTGGTTCAGTGCCTACTATTTCTCTTATAATATCATTTCTGATTCTGTCTTTTCAGGTCACTTCAAGCACTTTTCTCAAACATCGCATCTCTGTGGTGACAAGCTTTCTTTTACGCTTATTCCTAGGCAGTACTTATTTTTTCTCTGGCGCTACGCAACTCAATTTAATTTCAACTCTAGCAGTTATGTAGAGTGCAGCTGTCGTTACTCTACAGTTAATACCCAAAGCAAGAAACGACCTAGAGGCAACAAGGATAATAAGAGGATATGTTAAAACTGTAGAAGTAGATATAATTACATCTTTAGGGTTAAGTACTGGTACCTATTTTTCCAGAAAAAGAAGAACTAGTCGTAAGTGACCATGTTTGACATTGGTAGCTCAATATGGGAATGAATATACTCTGTATAAGACGTTTCTTGGTGGTATTAGGTATTGCTTTCCTACTGAATTAGTTTTCAATTGTCAAGCGTCTCTTTTTTTGTGCCAAACGTAAACATGTAACTTACTAGTTATGAGCATCCGTCTCCGATATAACTCAGTCTCATCTACCCTGAGATCATGGACCACAAGAAATGATCGCTATAAATGTACCTCCTACAGGTAAACATTAAGCCGAGAGCCTTATAAAGAGTGCTTTTCACTCTCTCTCATTCTCTGGGAGCCGCGATAGCTCAGTGGTTAGTAAACTGGACTGCAAAGAACAAGAGGTCGGGTTCGATCCTGATCGACGGCTTCTAGGTTCTCCCAGACATTAAATATGTACCGGATTTGTTTTCTGCGAAGTAAAGCGGCACGGACGTAATACCGACCACATTAACCCAAAAATCATGTGCCGTCGATCTGTAAAAATGATGGTCACTAACAGCATGTTCCCTATACGCCACTTAGCGTGACGGGGCACTTTACTTTCTTTCTCTGTCTCTCTCTCTCTCTATGTATATATATATATATATATATATATATATATATATATATATATATACAGTTATGTCACTTTATGTCACCGAGTGCGTTATGTAAATTTATGACACCGAGTTAGTTATATCACTTTATGACACCGAGTGAGTTATGTCACTTTATGTCACCGATTGCGTTATGTTAATTTATGACACCGAGTGAGTTGTATAACTTTATGAGACCAAGTGAGTTATGTCACTTTATGTCACCGAGTGAGTTATGTCACTTTATGTCACCGAGTGCGTTATGTAAATTTATGACACCGAGTTAGTTATATCACTTTATGACACCAAGTGAGTTATGTCACTTTATGTCACCGAGTGCGTTATGTTAATTTATGACACCGAGTGAGTTGTATCACTTTATGAGACCAAGTGAGTTATGTCACTTTATGTCACCGAGTGTGTTATGTTAATGTATGACCCTGAGTGGGTTATAGCAATTTATGACACCGAGTGAGTTATATCACTTTATGACACCGAGTGATTTGTGAGTGATAAAACGTGTGTGGAACCTTATGGACCTTTTGGTTAAGAGCCGTCCTCGCACCCAGACTAAAACATGCTGGTTACGACACGCTGCAACAGGTCATGCTGTACATGCCCTTTCGTACTACAGACTCACACAATTTTGTTCCGGAATGGAATCCTCCCTTTTGATATCCATGAAGGCTTTATGTGCATTTACCGGAATTTGATATACACCATCATCTGCCAACGTTATCTCAATATATATATATATATTGGCCAAACAGATCAACACTTGTGGGACTGAATCTGTGAATACTCGTATAACATCAAACATGATTATGGCACTCTTGTCTCCATTTTAGATTGCCAGGACATAATACCTCAGATGACTTCCGTGTTACTGGCATCATCTTTTGTTCCTCTGATACCCATAGCTGTTTCACATTGGAGAACCGACTCGTAGCCCGGTTTGGTACTTTCCAACCGAGAGCACTCTTTTCAATCTTTTCTTTAATCTCTACTCTCCACTCCATGTTTTTCCTGTATTCTATCCCTATTCCTCCCTGCGTTATCCTTATTACCTCTCTTGCTCTTCTCCCCCCTTACCACTTCTTTACTCTCTTTCTTTAATTCTTCTTCCCGTTTTCTTTGTACCCTATGGGATACCTCCTTTTATTTTTCCATTTTTTTCCCATTTAGAATTTTTTGGTTCCTTTAGTATAATTAAATCCTACCTACTCTTTTGTCTGTTAATCTTTTAACCAGACTCTATGAAAATCCTGGCCACATACTTTTCAGCAATTCTTTAGATTGTGTAGATGTTGTGTATTCTGACTCGGAATTTTGTGTTTAATCTGTATAGTTTGTTTGTTATAACTGATGAGTGCTTTTGCCTAAACGTTGTAGTTTGTCTTGTCTTTATGATAAGATAGAGCACTCTTTGGTGTTCAATACCATTTTATGTTTATTGTCTTTTATTTATGTCGCCTGATGACACCGAGTGAGGTATGGTACTATGCGGGCAGTGATAAACATGGACTAACCGTTTTGTCTTTTTACATGTGTCTTTTACTCATATATTCTTCCATCAACTCACCTTTACTTTCCGTCACTCAAATATTCTTCTATAAACTCACCTTTACTCTCTGTCACTAATATATTCTTCCATCAACTCACCTTTACTTTCCGTCACTCAAATATTCTTCTATAAACTCACCTTTACTCGATGTCATTCATAAATTCTTCCATGACCTCACCTTTAATCTCTGTCACTCATATATTCTTCTATCACTTCATCTTTTAACCTCTGTCACTGACATATTCTTTCATCATCTCACCTTTACTCTCTGTCATTCATATATTCTTTCATCATCTCACCTTTACTCTCTGTCACTTATATATTCTTCCGTCATCTCACCTTTACTCTCTGTCACTTATATATTCTTCCGTCATCTCACCTTTACTCTCTGTCACTCATTTATTCTTCCGTCATCTCACCTTTACTCTCTGTCATTCATATATTCTTTCATCATCTCACCTTTACTCTCTGTCATTCATATATTCTTTCATCATCTCACCTTTACTCTCTGTCATTCATATATTCTTCCATCAACTCATCTTTACTTTCTGTCATTCATATATTCTTCCATGACCTAACCTTTACTCTCTGTCACTCATATATTCTTCCATGACCTAACCTTTACTCTCTGTCACTCATATATTCTTCCATGACCTAACATTTACTCTCTGTCACTCATATATTCTTCCATGACCTAACCTTTACTCTCTGTTACTCATATGTTCTTCCATGACCTAACCTTTACTCTCTGTCATTCATATATTCTTCCATGACTTCACATTTACTCTCTGTCACTCATATATTCTTCCATGACCTAATCTTTACTCTCTGTCACTCATATATTCTTCCATGACCTAACCTTCACTCTCTGTCATTCATATATTCTTCCGTCATCTCACCTTTACTCTCTGTCATTCATATATTCTTCCGTCATCTCACCTTTACTCTCTGTCATTCATATATTCTTCCGTCATCTCACCTTTACTCTCTGTCATTCATATATTCAACATCCTCAATCATTAACCTTAATCCTAAAGTTAACAAATTAATGATTGACTTTTCTGTTTCCCCTTCCCCACTCACTCTTTCTCTCATTGTGCTGCGACATAATTGCACCACAGATGGTATCATAGGTAAGTGTAGGCTGCCAGGAACCAATGTGTTGAGTGTTAGAAGCAACGCGTCATACTTCCTGCAGTTTTCTCGATGTTGTGGTTTGGTGCTTGACGTTCTGTGGAAACCTAAAACGCTGAATGAGAAACAAATAAAGAGTTTGGCAGTTTTGTTTGAGAGTTCTAACAAAGAATCGACATTACAGCTAGTTATGCATCATCTAGAGCAGTGTACACTGAAACAAAAACAGAACAGAACAGACGGTTTAACATAAATAATTAATATAAGATGTGAGAACTGTAACAACAATAACTAAATTAACGATCATTACATGGGATACTATAATATAACAGATAATCAAATATAACAGATAATCAAATATAACAGACATAAATTAAGGTAATGAGTATCGCGAAAGCTGACTTTGCAAATATGTCGAAACACGTACATACACACTCAAAGATGAATCATAAAGATGTATACCTCACTTGACACGCAAATATGGTATCTCTGACTTCAGATTTAGTTGCTGGACACAAGATAGAAACGACCTTGTGCTCTCATATAAAAAATGAGCAGATGTGAAAATTTTGCTGGTTTTTACTTGATTTTTTGAAATGGTTAAAGTTATTCAAACCAGGCACTTGTGATTTTAAAAGAATAAAGAGCTGAACATTGGACAGAAGAGACATTGATGTGAACATAGACAGAACTAGAAGCTATGACGGTGTCAATGTTTAATTAAATAAAAAAAATTGTCACGATCTCTGTCTTAGATGAAACAGAAAATAAGCATCAAGTGCCAGGATGAAGTAGCTAACTCAGACGTAGAAACTTCCAATCTCTATGACTACATTTAGGAGCCGATGTCTCAGGTACCTGGATCATTTTTTTTAAATGAACAAAAACAGGAGACCCGGTCATGTATTATGTGTGGAACCTCCTAGAAGGGAAACAGATTATGGGCAAAGGGAAGCTGATATATAAGATAAAATGGCATCACTGAGATACTTGAACATCGCATCACTGAGGTACTTCAACATCGCATCACTGAGGTACTTCAACATCACATCACTGAGTTACTTCAACATCACATCGCTGAGGTACTTCAACATCACATCACTGAGGTACTATAACATCGCATCACTGAGATACTTGAACATCAAATCACTGAGATACTTCAACATCACATCACTGAGGTACTTTAACGTCACTTCACTGAGGTACTTCAACATCACATTACTGAGGTACTTCAACATCACATCACTGAGGTGCTCCAACACTCGTGACAAGTCTGATAGATCTTCAAGAACAAACCTAACTTTGTAGCATGAAATAAAATCAAGGTTGGAAGAAAATGAAGCAAGAGAAAGATGGCAAGTCAGTACGACGCGCCTTGTTCATTCTGTAGCCGAAACTGTCACTGGAATATTGACAAAATCAGTCATATGAGAATATGACCCTCAAACCAGATACTGGCACTTAACACCGATGACAGACAACAGTCTGTTTCCAAATGTATGTTAAGACGAAAACGTTACTGTACTCTTCAAGCAGAGCTGATATGTTGAAGATGGGAACGAGTGAACAATAATTAATTAGAACAACGTGAAAGTGAAATCAATAAATGATGGGAAAACCGATTGTTGTTGGTTAGTGCGAACAATAAACTGCTGAACATTCGTTTATTTGTGATCTCAATTCAACGTTAGTAATTGTCTTAGTGTGGTTCCACTTGGTTTGTCTTGCCACTAGCGCATTTGTTTGGTATGCTTTCTGTGAATTCTGCCTTGCTTTCTGTGAATTCTACCTGTTGCGCTCTGACGATGTTGAGTCACTGCATGTGCCACTGTCATATCAGCGTCAGCGAGTGTAAGCTGTTGGTGAGTCACTGCATGTGGCACTGTCATATCAGAGTCAGTGAGTGTAAGCTGTTGGTGAGTCACTGCATGTGGCACTGTCATATCAGAGTCAGTGAGTGTATACTGTTGGTGAGTCACTGCATGTGCCACTCATATCAGCGTCAGTGAGTGTGTACTGTTGTTCTAATCACACCCCGTTTACTTGTTTAGCTTTGTAGTTCCACATTATTCTTTGCACATTAACTGTTATGTTGTTTATTTGTGAAACCTCTATAATGTTGTCACTTACATAATGTACGCTTCTAGAACATATCTCATTAAATATGACAGCCAATCAGATTTAAGGGACAGAAGAGAGACAACAGAAGACACAACGAAAAAATTATCTGTCTTGAAAGTGGTAAGGAGTGAAAGAAGAAGGGACGAGCAATAAGACCTGACTTATACGAGTATTTATGAAGTTTATTTTTGGCCTCATCTTTTTTAAATATCAAGAACTCTAAGACCGTATGAAATATTTATTATAAGGTTAGTTATTTCTTTTCTTTCTTTCTTTCTTTTTTTTTTTTTTTTTTTTAGAAAGCAGGTGATGCTAAGACTCTGTGAAACATTTATCACGATATGTAAAGAGGTCCGCTTTAAGACCTCATGAAATATTTATTCTTGTCATGTTTTTTTTTTTAAATTATAGAAGCTGAGACAATATGAGATGCTCATAGAGTCACAGGTTTTGTTGTTAAGAGGAAGGGACGCTACGGATATGTGAAACACAGGAAATCACATTTTTGCTGATCTTGAGATGAAGGACGCCGAGAATATATAAATCACAGTTTTTGTTGATCTTTAGATAAAGACGTCCTAAGACAGTGTAAAATAACAGTTTTTTTTGGGTTGAAATGGAGGCACTAAAACATGTGGACTGTTAAGTGACGATGGAGGGTACTAAAACATGTGGACTATTTTACAGATGCAAGGCGCTATGTGCACTATTTTTACAGATGGAAAGCGCTATAATGTGCAAAATTTTTACAGATGCAAGGCGCTATAATATGCACAATTTTTACAGATTCAAGGCGCTATAATGTGCACCATTTTTACAGATGCAAGGCGCTATAATGTGCACAACTTTTACAAATGCAAGGCGCTATAATGTGCACTATTTCTACAGATGCAAGGCGCTATAATGTGCACTAATTTTACAGATGCAAGGCGCTATAATGTGCACTATTTTTACAGATGCAAGACGCTATAATATGTGCACTATTTACTAAATATCATGAGTTTATTTTCCTTGAGAAGATAGATGATGTGCAGTATTAATAAAATGAGTAACATCAAAAGATAGACAAATCAGCATATGACAACCTACACCATCAAAGCAAGAGACAGAGCAGAATGGCGCTCCGTGGTATCCAACCTTCGTTGCGGAGACGGCACGCGATGATGATGCTTAATAAAATGGGGAAGTGCCAGGGCAGGGAGTGGGAGAGTAGGAAGTGACGGGGCAGGGAGTGGGAGAGCAGGAAGTGACAGGGCAGGGGGTGGGAGAGCAGGAAGTGGCAGGGAGTGGGAGAGCAGGAAGTGGCAGAGAGTGGCAGAGCAGGAAGTGACAGAACAGGGAGTGGGAGAGCAGGAAGTGACAGGGAAGGGTGTGGAAGAGCAGGAAGTGACAGAACAGGGAGTGGGAGAGCAGAAAGTGACAGAACATGAGTGGGAGAGCAGAAAGTGACAGAACATGAGTGGGAGAGCAGGAAGTGACAGGGCAGGGAGTTGGAGAGCAGGAAGTTACAGGGCAGGGAGTTGGAGAGCAGGAAGTGACAGGGCAGGGAGTTGGAGAGCAGGAAGTGACAGGGCAGGGAGTGGGAGAGCAGGAAGTGACAGAGCTGGGAGTGGGAGAGCAGGAAGTGAAAGAACAGGGAGTGGGAGAGCAGGAAGTGGCAGAGCAGTGAGTGGGAGAGCAGGAAGAGACAGGTCAGGGAGTGGGATAGCAGGAAGTGGCATGGCAGGGAGTGGGAGAGCAGGAAGTGACAGGACAGGGAGTGGGAGAGCAGGAATTTGCGCTGCAGGGAGTGTGAGAGCAGAAAGTGCCAGGGCAGGGAGTGGGAAAGCAGGAAGTGGCAGGCAGGGAGTGGGAAAGCAGGAAGTCACAGGACAGGGAGTGGGAAAGCAGGAAGTGCCAGGGCATGGAGTGGGAAAGCAGGAAGTGACAGGGCTGGGAGTACGGGGCATTGGTGGTAGCTTGAGGTGACAGGGACTCCATTAAATAACAGGGCTATTTTTTAGGGTGTGGGGGGTGGGGGTTTAAGAGCTCGTGGTATTTTTATTATTTGATAATATGAGCTGAAAATATGAACACAACTTTTGGGCAAACGAGGCAAGGGAAGAATAAGATGCAGAACTGAGATGGAGTAGTAATTTGATTTTGTAAATCAATTTACTCTTAGTTATCTAAAAGTGATTAATTGCGTAAATAAATTTACAGATAAAGTACTTAAATTATCAGATTTTGACAAATGTGATAATGAAAACCACAGTATCAAATCACGCTGAGTGATTACTTTTAGGTTTGTGGTATTTTGTATTTTAATTAATTAATTAATTATTTTTTGTTACATCTAATGATTTTATGTTGTAACCCCAGGTTTCCATTTTTGTTTTCCTTAACCGCACTATGTGTTGTATCCACGTTGTGCTGTGCGAAGCTTATACAAGACACGCTTGATTTTGCTATGGAGTATATTAACACATGTGAATAGTTATAACAATTTATTTATATTAAAACAGGTATATGAATTTAAATATCTGGGAATATTGTTAACCTCAAAGGGTAGCTGTACAGCAGAGGTGAGATACAGAATGGCTCAGGCAAAAGCAGCTTTCCAAAGAGGAAGATACTATGCAATATATTTTTGACAAAATAAACAATAGAAAAAGATTTTTAAAATGTTATGTAGACCTAGTCTTAACTTTTAACGTGAATCATGGACAATATGATAACAGACAAGAAAATCAATGGATACTGTAGAAATGTGGTTTTACAGAAGAGTGTTGAATACCATGACCAGCTAAGAAGAATGATGAAAACATTCTGAAAGAGGCCAAAGCAAAAAGAGAGCTAATTTCCTATATTATTGGTCGTTTCAAAATATTTTGAAGGTGTTTAAAATTCCATATCTCTGCAACCAATTGATTGATAATGCTGAAATTTTGCATATGGTCTTGTGATTTTTTGGTCCCAAGAAGTACATTCATTTCCTCACCAACAAACGTATAGTTTTAAATATTCTTTATTTGAAGTATACAAATTTAAGGCATTTTGGTCAAACCATATATTTGGAGGAATTACCGCTTCATATGAGTGAGCACCCACGGACTTGTCATCTTGAACGTAATGCGCGCCAATTTCCCTGTTTTAAGCACTAAAAAACACATAAAACGCGTCATAGTTATAATTTTATATCCGGTGCATCCCATTTCCTGTCGTTTTGTTGTGATTTATGTGCAACGGCGTATCCTAATTATTGGGTAATTTCGTTAAATTTGTGATCTGTTAGTCAATGGGTATAAAAGTAAAGTTCCTTACATTGCAATCAGTGGCAATAAAGGTGTATAAATATTTTTGCATAGAAGCTAAGCGTGGAAAACTGTATCGAAGCATCTCAAAGCCAGAAAAGAGAACTATTCACGCATTGGGTATAAGCAAACGCTTTTTCAAACAAGTGCTTAAAGCTAACGGAGTGTCCAGTTCAATCAAGACTAGGACGCTAGGAAGAAAGAAAGTAGTAGATAGTTTTGACAAGGAAGTGATTAGAAGAGCAATTTGTAAAATGTTCGATTCCAAAGAAACTGTGACTTTAAGAAAACTGAAAATTCGACTGAGAGCAGAAAATGACATTGTTGTGTCGAAAACAACATTATGGAGAACTGTTAGAAGCATCGGTTTTACGTTTAGAAAGTACGATAGTGGTAGAAATGTCATCTGCGAGAAGCCGCACTTAGTTTCTATGAGGAGTAAATATTTACGTGAAGTACGGGAAATGCGTAACCAAGGTTATGATATTGTATTTCTAGATGAATCTTGGATAAATTCTCACCACACAAGTGCAAAGGAATGGCAGTTATCAGATGGAAGTATTAAAAGATGTGTACCCACTGGAAAAGGACAGCGTATTATAATGGCACATGCAGGCAGCCGAAAAGAAGGGTTGGTGAAAAATGCAGAACTTATATTCACCTCTAATTATACTGACAACAGGGACTATCACACCGAGATGAATGGCCATATATTTAGAGAGTGGATTGAAAATACTTTTCTTCCAATTCTAGACAGACCATCCTGTCTGGTAATGGACAACGCGTCGTACCACAACGCTGTGGCAGAAGGAGACAAAATTCCTACATCTACCAGTACAAAAGATGTTATAAAGATTTGGCTAAGAAAGGAAGGAATTCCATTTAACGAGGGATTTTTGAAACCTGAATTACTGTCACTTGTTAAGAAATCGCAAAAGACCAAAGTATTCCAAATAGACAAAATCATTCAACAGCATGGTCATACGTGCTTGAGACTGCCCCCTTATCATCCACAATTAAACCCCATTGAACTCGTTTGGGCAAAAATTAAAGGGCAGGTGGCAGCTGAGAATACAAGTTTTAAACTATGCGATATAAAAGGACTGACATATGCTGCTCTATCACAGATTGACAAAGATTTTTGGTGCAAATGTGAAGATCATGTCTTAAAAGAAGAAAATGACTATTGGAAAAAAGATGGACTATCGTTCGTTCAGCCCAGATTAGTAATCAATATGTTAGACTCCTCTGATTCAGAATAAATGAAATAATAATGGACGTTTTTATATGTCCGCATGATCAATCTTTAGCTAAAGTTGATAACGTTTTGAAAATGTAAAGATTCTTGATATGTGTACTGCAGGCATGCAAAGAAACTAAATCACTTTCATATGTCTTGTTTACGTAAAATAATGAAAGTCACATGGAAAGACATAAAACGAACAATGTAGCTCTTTACAGTGAAGAGGATCCCGTGCTTACATCGGACTCTTTAGTCACATGCGTACCCATAAACAATAACTTTGCTTGATATGTCATGCTCGTTATCGCTCGCAACGGATAATTAATTTTTTAAAATGTATTCTTTGTTGTATATTGTTTAAATAGTTTTCATTAATGGAAATGTTTATACGCTGATTTGTTTTAGACCGTCTGTAAAGGCTATAACATTGACATTCTCATAGTATTTTAAAGAAAGTAAACAATAGAAAGTAAACAGTTGATAAACGCCTCCAACTTTCAAGTTGTGTAGAGACGCCTATGTCGAGAAGCTGATTTCCATTAATGTACGGTAAATTATTTTCTCCAGGAGCAAAAAGATCCGTAAATTCACTGAGATCAAAGGAAAGTGCTGCTTCATGATGAAGCATACTTCCTACATCATTAAATTTTGTGAAATCGGTGGGACCTTGGAAAAACAAGGCCAGATGCAAAAAATCAAGTTTGTAAGTGCAGGGAAAGAGGAGATATTTCATGTTAATCGTGAACATTTAGATTTGAAAAACGACCAATAGGAAGTAACAATCATTTTTTTGGCCATGTGATGAGAAGAGAGCAGCTGGAATATATTGTGACAACTGTGAAATTTGAGGGACGAAGAGATAGAGGGAAGTAAAGAGAAAAGAAACCAAACAGTTTAAGAGACTGGCTTGGCAGGACAAAAACGGAAATGATAAATAACGGTCGAGATCGAAAGTTGTGGAGAGACATGATCAACTACGCCAGCAGGCACGGTACTTGATGATAGTTATTTTTAAAAATCGTATAGATTTGTGCTTGAGAGGTTAATTTACATAACAGTAGGTCTGGTTGTTAACTGTCAAAACGTTTTAGACGAGAGAGAATTTGATTGTAAAGATTTTCATAATTTGATGAATGAAGATAATATGTTCAACGTTGATGTGAACATGTGTTCAAATAGATTCTTGGTGAAGGCATCAAGTTGCAATGCGAAGCTGTTGTAAAGCCGATGATAATAATGAAAATTTAAAAAAAAAAAAAGGAAACAGTGGTATAGTAACAGCTTTATGTGGGTGAGAAACAAAACAAAAGTAAAACGACGTTTCGGCCAAAGGAAGCCTTCAGCAGGAACAACACACTTCAATACAAAAATATATAAGTATATACACAGAAATCTAGCTAGATGACGATATGTATATGGGTAAAGGCATCAAGATGCGTCATATCGACATGTAGTCAGATCTCTGTGTATATCCTTATATATTTTTGTGTTGGGGTTTGTTGTTCCTGTTGAAGACCTTTTGGTCGTAACGTCGTTCTCCTTTTGTTTTGTTTCTCACCTACCTAAAGCTTTTACCAGACCACTTTTCCCTTTTTAAAAATGTTTATTAAGATAGAATTTGTTATCAAGAATATGATAACCATAGTATAAGAGTTACGTGAAAGTAAGAAAAAGGAATCATGTGGTATGGCTATAGCTTTAAGTAGGTGAGGGACAACATAACATCAAAACGACGGTTCAGAAGGCTTCAGCAGGAACAATGGACAACACAAACTATGTAAGTAAATATAATTAAAACTACACAGCAAAATGATAATGAAATGTCGAGTGAAAAGAAAATATCTGGATGGCTCGCTTTGACTCGGTCGGAAAGCCAAATGAGCCGGGGCTACTAACTAGGTTATAGCGAGGCGAATGGCGTGGACAGGAAGTAACAAACTTAATTAAGACATGTGGGTTGTAAGTGTTAACATAAATATGACATGTGGGTTGTAGGTGTTAACATAAATATGACATGTGGGTTGTAGGTGTTATGACATGTGGGTTGTAGGTGTTAACATAAATATGACATGTGGGTTGTAGGTGTTATGACATGTGGGTTGTAGGTGTTAACATAAATATGACATGTGGGTTGTAAGTCTTAACATAAATATGACATGTGGGTTGTAGGTGTTAACATAAATATGACATGTGGGTTGTAAGTGTTAACATAAATATGACATGTGGGTTGTAGGTGTTAACATAAATATGACATGTGGGTTGTAGGTTTAACATAAATATGACATGTGGGTTGTAGGTGTTAACATAAATATGACATGTGGGTTGTAAGTGTTAACATAAATATGACATGTGGGTTGTAGGTGTTAACATAAATATGACATGTGGGTTGTAAGTGTTAACATAAATATGACATGTGGGTTGTAGGTATTAACATAAATATGACATGTGGGTTGTAAGTGTTAACATAAATATGACATGTGGGTTGTAGGTGTTAACAAAAATATGGCATGTGGGTTGTAAGTGTTAACATAAATATGACATGTGGGTTGTAAGTGTTAACATAAATATGACATGTGGGTTGTAGGTATTAACATAAATATGACATGTGGGTTGTAAGTGTTAACATAAATATGACCTGTGGGTTGTAAGTGTTAACATAAATATGACATGTGGGTTGTAGGTGTTAACATAAATGTGACATGTGGGTTGCAGGTGTTAACAAAAATATGGCATGTGGGTTGTAAGTGTTAACATAAATATGACATGTGGGTCTAGGTGTTAACATAAATATGAGATGTGGGTTGTAAGTTTTAACATAATACAACATGTGGGTTGTAAGTGTTAACAAAAACACGATAACATGTGTTGTCAATATTAACATAACTACACCACGTCTTTGTGTTAACATAAAAACGACATGTGGGTTGTGTTAAAATAAATACAACATTTTGATTGTAAGTGTTAACATAAACTGGACATTCGGTGTTAAATCAACGCCCGTGCCGTGTCAAAATAAATACAAAATCCAGTTCTAAATAAAAGTGAAAGTAATAAACAGATTATAGGTGTTAAAACGAATACAAAAGACTTATTTTTAACTGTTAAAATGAAACATAAAGCCACCGTTTTTAAGTTATTAAAAACACAGTGTCAGGATTATCTGTTTAAAAGAAATGTGGAGTGGGAAATATAAGGGTTGGACAGAAATCCGACCTAGTTTGATCTGCAGTGGAAAATTGAATTCAGAAATTATTATGACCTAGTTTTATAGTGTTGAAATTATTAATAGAAATATGAAAGTGTTAAGAGGAGGTGGGAGAAAAAGCGTATTGTGTTGAAATGAGTAGAAGTGAGAGGCGATGTTGAGTGAGTGGAGATGGGTCGGGGGTCTAGGTGGTAAGTTAACTAGATGAGTTGATGGCTAGGTGGTAAGTGAACTAGATGAGTTGATGGCTAGGTGGTAAGTGAAGTGGATGAGTTCAGGGCTAGGTGGTAAGTGAAGTGGATGAGTTCAGGGCTGGGTGGTAAGTGAAGTGGATGAGTTGAGGGCTAGGTGGTAAGTGAACTAGATGGGTTGATGGCTAGGTGGTAAGTGAACTAGATGGGTTGATGGCTAGGTGGTAAGTGAAGTGGATGAGTTCAGGGCTAGGTGGTAAGTGAACTAGATGAGTTGATGGCTAGGTGGTAAGTGAACTAGATGGGTTGATGGCTAGGTGGTAAGTGAAGTGGATGAGTTCAGGGCTAGGTGGTAAGTGAACTAGATTAGTTGTGGGCTAGGTGGTAAGTGAAGTGGATGAGTTGAGGGCTAGGTGGTAAGTGAACTAGATGAATTAAGGGCTAGGTGGTAAGTGAACTAGATGAGTTGAGGGCTAGGTGATAATTGAAGTGGATGAGGTGAGGGCTAGGTGGTAAGTGAAGTGGATGAGTTGAGAGCTAGGTGGTAAGTGAAGTGGATAATTTGAGGGCTGGGTGGTAAGTGAACTAGATAAGCAGAGGGCTAAGCGGTAAGTGAAGTGGATGAGTTGAGGGCTTGGTGGTAAGTGAACTAGATAAGTTGAGAGCTAGGTCGTAAGTGAAGAGAATGAGATGATGGTTAGGTGGTAAGTGAACTAGATAAGTTGAGGGCTAGGTGGTAATTGAACTAGATAAGGTGAGGGCTTTGTGGTAAGTGAGCTAGATAAGTTGAGGGATAGGAGGTAAGTGAAGTGGATGAGTTGGGGTTTAGGTAAATTGAAGTGGATGAGTTGAGGGCTAGGTGGTATGTGTAGTGGATGAATTGGGAGACTAGATGGTACGTGTAGTAGGTTTTCTTTTTTTGTGGGAGGGAGGATAATAAATTTAAAGTGTAGTAGATGAGTTGGTGGCTAAGTGTTAGGTAAAGTAGATGAATTTGAGATAATGTGGTTAGTGAAGTAGTTGGGTTGAGGCCAAGTTGGTAAGTGAAGTAGATGAATTGGAGACTATGTGATAAGTGAAGTAGATGAGTTGGGGGCAAGTTGGTAAGTGAAGTAGATAAGTTGGGGGTGGGGGCGGCTAGGTGATAAGTGAAGTAGGTGAGTTAGAGTTTAAATGGTAAGTGAAGTAGATGAATATGCGGCTAAGTGATAAGTGAAGGAGATGAGGCGGATGAGTCGAGCCTTCTGAGGTAAGTGAATTAGATGAGTATGGAGTTAGGTGAAGGAGATGATGCAGATGAGTCGAACCTTCTGTGGTAAGTGAATTAGATGAGTATGGAGTTAGGTGAAGGAGATGATGCAGATGAGTCGAACCTTCTGTGGTAAGTGAATTAGATGAGTATGAAGTTAGGTGAAGGAGATGATGCAGATGAGTCGAACCTTCTGTGGTAAGTGAATTAGATGAGTATGGAGTTAGGTGAAGGAGATGAGGCGGATGAGTCGAGCCTTCTGTGGTAAGTGAATTAGATGAGTATGGAGTTAGGTGAAGGAGATGATGCAGATGAGTCGAACCTTCTGTGGTAAGTGAATTAGATGAGTATGGAGTTAGGTGAAGGAGATGATGCAGATGAGTCGAGCCTTCTGTGGTAAGTGAAGTAACTAAGTTGAACCTTAAGAGTTGGAGTAAATATTACACCTGAGGGATGATGATGATGCTGCATGGGGCATTTGCTGTAACACAAAAACTAACGTTATCAGTGTGTTGTCTTAACTAAACATCAGCAAACTTTCAACTGAGGTAAACGTCAAGCGTTGTATGCATTCCAATTTTGTTTCATGCTATTTATCTCACTATTTTGGATAAATGATTGTTTCTGATTGTGGACAAAAAATAATATCACCCTCGTTTTTATTTGAGTTTAATTGTCCCATGAATGACGACAATAACCAGTTTTGTTGTTTCACCCTTTTACACAATTTATTGTAATAATATTGTCACTTTGAGTAGTAATTATTTAGTTACATTAGAAATAAAGTGACGAAATTATCATTGAGAAACATGAAATGTTTCGTCACTATTTAAAATTAATAATTAAATTGCCTTACTTAATATAGAGACTAAATTATACAATATATCTAGTTTGTTCTAAATTATGACATACACAAGTTTATTGCTGTAGATATGAAAAATGTACAGAAAAAATATTTAAGGGAATTTTATTTTGCTTTAATCCATTTAGGGAAAAATAATTGGAAAAATAAATGGGCTTTATATGTAAAGTATTTGGTAAATTTAGAACATTAATTTGTAATGTGTACTCCATTTTATAGGTTATGCAGCAAACTATGTTATTAGTTTAGTCATAGTGTTATTGCAGTTACGCAGCAATGGCTGTAGTCTAGAAATGAAGAATGTCACTTACAGATCATGTATATATATATATATATATATATATATATATATATATATATATACTTGTGTTTATGTGTGTTTGTACACACAACCTTGTAATGTTGAATGCTGGATTATTGTACACCGACTCGTGTGTGTCCTCAGCTCCAGGGCAACCGGTTATAATCCCCGAGGAGTGTTCGTGTGAGAACAACAGTGTGACCATTGCCTGGGCCCCGCAGATTGGCAGCGTTGTGGAGGCATATACACTGGAATTGGACGATGGAAATCGGGGGGATTTTAGGGTAAGTTGGTCTGAGTGTGCACGTGAGGAATTCGTCTGTGCTGCTTCCTGTTCCTGCTGTTATCGATCCAGACTTATTCCAGAACATACCTTCCTTTTAGTTTCAAATGAAATTCACTCGGAATTAAAACATGATAGGTCAGTACCACTACGATTATGTGTGTAGTACGTCATCACTTGTTGTATCCAGTGAGTTCAGTGTAGTCTAATGTCACGCATCATCAAGGATATGCCTTGTAAAGACAAACAGCAAAGGTTTCCTCATCAGGTTTTATAGATATATGGGAAATATGGCGATGGTGGCCATATTTTACTTTGACCATGCACTATTTTTAGGGATGTGGTCGGTATTACGCCAGACCGCCTTTACTTCCACGAAAAATCTATGGTGCTCATTATTAGAATCTGGGTGAACCACGAAACCTTGTCAGTCTTAATAAAATGTGCCACATTTTCTATTTTATTTTTGGAACCAGTTTCATTACAGTTAGTTTTCCTTATGCGCTACATCACGTATCGCAGGGGAGCAGCGATAGCTCAGTGATTAGTGAACTGGACTACAAAGGACAAAAGCGGGTTTAATCCTGATCGACGCCTTCCAGGTACACCCAGCCTTAAATGGGTACCGGATTTTTTCTTGGAAAGTAAAGCGTTACGGGCGTAATATCGACCACATTACGCCAGATATCATGTGCCGAAAGTCTGTAAATAAATATGGTCACTTATACCATATTCTCTATGCGCCACTTGGCGTGACGGGGACACTCTACTTACGTTTACTTGTCACAGCATTTCCAAAAATGCATTGTTAAATTAATTAACCAAGTCGTTCGGTGCACGTCCTACTCGACTGTACAGGCGACGATTACAAACCTCTATAGTCGGCTCTTAGGATATGTGTGGCAAGTAACTGTGGCTTGATTTTTTTCTTCTCTCACCGTATGTACCCCGATAGTCGCATGGGCGTCATCTTCATCCTACTAAAGTCAAACATCACCAGTGTGTACACATGTTTTCTGAAGAAATACACAATTATAAAATATATGAAGATTAAAGAAAACATTCACACATAGTATTTAGACATCCAGTAAGGTTGCAAGGATTAAAGTAAACATTGGCAGATATTATTTAGGCATCCAGTAAGGTTGCAAGGATTAGAGTAAACATTGGCAGAGAATATTTAGACATCCAGTAACGTTGCAAGGATTAGAGTAAACATTGGCAGAGAATATTTAGACATCCAGTAAGGTTGCAAGGATTAAAGTAAACATTGGCAGAGAATATTTAGACATCCAGTAAGGTTGCAATGATAAAAGTAAACATTGGCAGAGATTATTTAGACACCCAGTAAGGTTGCAATGATAAAAGTAAACATTGGCAGAGATAATTTAGACACCCAGTAAGGTTGCAAGGATTAAAGTAAACATTGACAGAGATTATTTAGACATCCAGTAAGGTTGCAAGGATTAAAGTAAACATTGACAGAGAATATTTTGACATCCAGTAAGGTTGCAATGATAAAAGTAAACATTTACAGATATAATTTAGACACCCAGTAAGGTTGCAAGGATTAAAGTAAACATTGACATAGATTATTTGGACATCCAGTAAGGTTGCAAGGATTAAAGTAAACATTGGCAGAGATTACTTAGACATCCAGTAAGGTTGCAAGGATTTTTAAAAACCCAACCCGTACCAGTTGATGGGGCTATAAAACCAAAAGAGCTGCAATAGTAAGTAGATGGGAACAAGGAAGCAGTTAGATGTAGGGTATGCAAATAAACACTGGAAACCTGATAACTTATCAAATACGCTCGCAACGACGCACTTTCAGTCCTAACGTCATTCAAAACCACCCGGAACAGCGAACTAAATCACATGAGAACAACCCTAGATCAATTGTGGAATGATTTCTGAGAGTGGTCATCCAATGGATACATCATCATCATCTTCAAGTACCGGGCCTGCTGGCGTAGGTGATCATGTCTCTTCACAACTTTCTATCTCGACCGTTATTTATCATTTCTGTTGTTGACCTTCTGTCAAGCCATTCTCTTAAGCTGTCTGGTGTTTTTTCTCTTTGCTTCCCTCTATCTCTTTGTCCCTCAATTTTTTTTCAGGTGTCACAATATATTCCAGTTGTTCTCTTCTCACTACATGGCCAAAAATGATGGTTGTTTATTCCTAATATTGGAAATTAGCTCTCTCTTTGCTTTGACCTCTTTCAGAACATTTTCATTACTTTTCTTAGCTGTCCATGGTGCTCTCAACATTCTTCTGTAAAACCACATTTCTATAGACTCCAGTGATTTTCTTGTCTGTTGTCCTATTGTCCATGATTCATATCTATAAGTTAAGACTGGCTCTACATAGCATTTAAGAACAATTTTTCTTGCTTCTTTTGTCAAAAATGGATTGTATAGTACCAATGGATACAATCACATTATAATATGCACGGAAACGAATGCGCAGACAAATTAGCTAAGGAGAGAGGGAGATTACCACAAGAGAACCATCTGGTCAGCTACGATCCATCATATAAGGCCAGTATTATGAAAAATGGAAACAAGAACACCCAAAGTATAACGAGAGGGACGGATACCTCCAACTATCAAGGAGGGATCAAGTCATCATACTCCGCCAACGCACTCGCCACAACAGAATGAAAAAGCATATGTTAACTAAATTCAAAATAGGAACTACCAGCCAATACCAATGTACCCTAGATGACATGACAACAAAGCATGGTCTACATGATTGTCCTCAGTACACGGGCCTGAGAAGGACAATGTGGCCCACGCCCACCTCCTTGAAAAGGAAAATTTACAGGACAACTGAATCATTGAAACATACAGCTGTCTTCATAGAGAACCCGTATATATCCACAGAGAGTCCTAGTCTGAATGAGCCATGATCGCAAAAAAAAATATATTGGAAATGTTTGCTTAAATGTTACTCCTAATTAGAGTCTGTTAATACATTATGGGAACCACTCTCCGCATTTTAGTGACATAAGCCACAAGGAAATTTCTCATAACACGGGTTGAAAGAAACAACTGATAACATATCCTAGAAATAATATCTGGTTACTTACAAGATGTAGCCACATTTAAGGCTGAACTATGCCTGGAGATGAGCAGTCAGCCTGGCGAGTTTATCCAGATGCTGTAATCAATTCTAAAACAAAAATAAATTCTCATTTAAACGAAGCAAATAGAGAGAATATCCAGGTAGATTGCTTCTCTTATCGTCCTGGTCAGGTGATATACATCCAAGGTTGTGGAAATAGAAGGAGTACGTGAGAAATTGCGTGGAGATGTTTTAGATTGGGGTGAGATGTCCACGTTGAGAGTGATGTTTGGATTTATGTGTGATGATGTTTGTGGTTGGAGTGGGAGGTGTGCTACTGGGTTTAGTAGAGACAGATGAAGGTGTGGTGTTTGTAGGTATGTTTATGAGGTGTTATGTTTGTGTGGTGCTATGTTTGTGTGGTGCTATGTTCGTCTGGTGCTATGTTCGTCTGGTGCTATGTCTATATGGTGCTATGTTCGTCTGGTGCTATGTTTGTGTAGTGCTATGTTTGTGTAGTGCTATGTTTGTGTAGTGCTATGTTTGTGTAGTGCTATGTTTGTGTAGTGCTATGTTCGTGTGGTGCTATGATTGTGTGGTCCTATGTTTGTATAGTGCTATGTTCGTGTAGTGCTATGTTTGTGTGGTCCTATGTTCGTGTAGTGCTGTTTGTGTGGTCCTATGTTTGTATAGTGCTATGTTCGTGTAGTCCTATGTTTGTGTAGTCCTATGTTTGTGTAGTGCTATGTTCGTATGGTGCTATGTTTGTGTGGTCCTATGTTTGTATAGTGCTATGTTCGTGTAGTGCTATGTTTGTGTGGTTCTGTGTTTGTATAGTGCTATGTTCGTGTAGTGCTATGTTTGTGTAGTGCTATGTTTGTGTAGTGCTATGTTTGTGTAGTGCTATGTTTGTTAGTGCTATGTTTGTTAGTGCTATGTTTGTATGTGCTATGTATGTATAGTGCTATGTTTGTATAGTGCTATGTTCGTGTAGGTTTATGTTTTTGTTGTGCTATGTTTGTATAGTGCTATGTTTGTTAGTGCTATGTTTGTTAGTGCTATGTTTTATAGTGCTATGTTTGTATAGTGCTATGTTCGTGTAGTGCTATGTTTGTTAGTGCTATGTTTTATAGTGCTATGTTTGTATAGTGCTATGTTCGTGTAGTGCTATGTTTGTTAGTGCTATGTTCGTCTGGTGCTATGTTCTTGTAGTGCTAAGTTTGTGTGGTGCTACGTTTGTGTAGTGCTATGTTCGTGTAGTGCTATGTCCGTGTAGTGCTATGTCCATCTGGTGCTATGTCCGTCTGGTGCTATGTTCGTCTGGTGCTATGTTCGTCTGGTGCTATGTTCCTCTGGTGCTATGTTTGTGTAGTGCTATGTTCGTCTGGTGTTATGTTTGTGTAGTGCTATGTTCGTATGGTGCTATGTTCGTATGGTGCTATGTTTGTTTGTGTAGTGCTATGTTCGTATGGTGCTATGTTTGTTTTTGTGGTGCTATGTTTGTGTGGTGCTGTGTTTGTGAGGGATAAAATAAATTAAGTGAGTGGGTGAATGAGTGAGCGAGTGAGTGAGTGAGCGAGTGAGTGAGTGAGTGAGTGAGTGAGTGAGTGAGTGAGTGAGCGAGCGAGCGAGTTATTGGATAGGTAATATCTGAATGAGAAACTGAGTTCCTGACGGAATGAATCCGTGAATGAATTAGTGTTAATTGAATATATGTATATTGAAATATATGAGTGAATAACAGTGTGCTTATGTGTGTGAACGATTGGTAATTAATGAATGGGCCTTTTTGGGTGAGTGAGCGAGTCACCCAGCTGATGAGTGTTAGCATATGTATGAGTTGTGAACTGAAAGATCGTGTGAATAGGCGAAAAAACATGTAAGTGAATAATTTATCCACTGAGCTAGTGGCCGAATGAATCTGTAAGTGAATATGTGAGTAAATGAGCTAATGACAGAATTAATATGTAAGCATATCTTAATGTGTGTCTGTCTATATTAGTCATGTCTCATATCTTTGTGTGTTTGTGTTTAGTCATATCTCATATCTTTGTGAGTGCATGTTTATGTTAGTCATGTCTCATATTTTAGAGTGTGTCTGTGTTAGTCACATCTCATATCTTAGTGTGTATGTGTGTCTATGTTAGTCATATCTCATATCTTGGTGTGTGTCAGTGTTAGTCATGCCTCATATCGTTGTGTGCATGTCAGTGTTAGTCACATCTCATATCTTTGTGTGTGCATGTCTGTGTTAGTCATATCTCATATCTTTGTGTGTGCATGTCAGTGTTAGTCACATCTCATATCTTTGTGTGTGCATGACTGTGTTAGTCATATCTCATATTTTAGAGTGTGTCTGTGTTAGTCACATCTCATATCTTAGTGTGTATGTGTGTCTATGTTAGTCATATCTCATATCTTGGTGTGTGTCAGTGTTAGTCATGCCTCATATCGTTGTGTGCATGTCAGTGTTAGTCACATCTCATATCTTTGTGTGTGCATGTCTGTGTTAGTCACCTCTAGTGACTCGGGCAGATGTTGTTCGTTAACCTGGGTGGGCCAACCATCTAAGGGCAGAATCCTCCTTCAGAAAAGACAATCTGCTGCCTTGCAGGAAGATTGGGGACAATCAAAGGCTTAGTAAAGCAAACCTGAATAAAATGTTGGTTGAAATCGGATGCACTGGGCCACTGGCGCAGAACACAGTGCAACGTTTTAACAGGTACTCAATCAGAGTGGATCTAACAGACTCTAATTATGATGTCCTGTCTGTGGTGTCGATCCATTCACTTAAACAGACAGCTGTCTTCATGTGAGAGTCTGGAATCCTACTCTGATTGAGTCTTGATCGCAGAGAGAGATATGTAAGTGAATATGTGAGTAAATGAGCTAATGACCGAATTAATCTGTGAGTGAATATGTGAGTGAATGAGCTAGTGATTGAAATCAATAAAGAATTATTAGTGAGTGTTTATATGAATTTCTGCATTATCTACCATCACCGTCCTCGCCACTCTTTCATCTCATCGCTCACTCATCTCTCTCTCTCTCTCTCTCTCTCTCTCTCTCTCTCTCTTTCTTTCTTTCTCTCTCTCTCTTTCTCTCTCTCTCTGTCTTTGTCTGTGTTTGTGTGTGTGTCGATCTTGTGCTTCTTTCATTCCCAGTAAAATGCACAGAGTCAAACAGATCACTTGTCTTCTCAATGAAGATGATTTTCACAAATTTTCTATTTTAATATTCCTTGTACACTGAGTATAATGAATTCCAAGGCCTACTTCTTTGATAACGAATTATCAGATTTATTTAGTTGATCATGAATTTTAAGACCTGTTTTCCTGATAATGAATTTTAAGACCTATGTCTTTGAAATGAATGATAAGACCTGTTAAGCTGATAATGCATTCTAAGATGTGTTAAACTGATAATGAATTTTACGATCTTTTCCCATGATAATGAATTATAGGACCCGTTTTCCTTGAAAGAAAATGGATAAATATCAACAAATAACACATCCACTCTCATTTTCTAATGTCTCTTATTTTATTAAAACTCTCAGTTTCATAAATTCATATCGCTGTTGTGAACTTGTTTTCCCAATTTCCGCCAAATCTTGCTTTCTCAGCAAATAGCAATGCATTATCCGCTCATCACGGATTGTTTACGCATGCGCATCATACACCTACACACTCACGCGCACACGCGCAATTATTTACGACCTTGAGTGATTGATCTCCGGAATACAATCACCGGAAGGAAATTGGAAACACAATATGGCCGTTTTCAAATCAAGATATAACCTGTTTTGCATTTACCGAATAATTACTGCCCTTTTCTCGTACCTTGGGTCGTTTGTTGCACTGCTGTTTTGTGCTGACATTTTAAATTCATTGCTATGTTCCCCTTGAAATAAATAATAGCAACGCCGTCTTCACGTGTCCCGATGAGGTGGCTATATGATTATTTAAATCGCTACCGATCTTAAAGATCTAGGTTCAGTTCCCAGGAACGATACGTTTTTATCTAGTCAACACGACCCCGCTAACGTGTAACGGCATAGAAATGTGAAGCTGCTGTAAAGTTAATTATAGGACGAAATTTAAAAAGGGTGATTTTAATGTATTTATGTCTTCTGATTGGTCAGTTTCATATAAAATGGCGGCTTGTACTAGATTATGAAACAGCTCCTTGGAGGCCATGTGGGTGTTTTGAAGTTTTACTGCTTTCACCCACTAATTAATGCGTATGTGTGTGTTTATGTGTGTGTGTGTGTATGTGTGTGTGTGAGAGGGAGAGAGAGAGAGACAGACAGACAGAGAGAGGGAATATTTTGGATAGTCGGACACTAGACATGAAGATCCTTCGATGCCACTTATATGTGGATTTACAAAAGTGAGTTAAAAATATCCTAAGTCTAAAAATAATTACAAATATTTTTTAAAAGGAACGAGACAAACAATAATTTATTGCAAGCACACGGAGAAAACAGTCATCAAGTTCGGGGAAGTGAGCAGAAGGCTCACTATAGCCTTTTACTATAACAACTGGAAACTGGAGCTAGAAAGAAGTAAGGAAAAACAGAGAACAAAAATAAGGTACAGAATAAGAAAATAGCACAAAAAAAAAAAAAAATAAAAACTATTACTGAAACAGAAAGTTGTGGAGAGACATGAATCTTTGCTCCATGGTGCATGATGAAGCTGATAACGATGCAGATGAAAGATAAATAAAAGAGTTAGAGAACAAATCAAGACATTGAATGAGAGAGAAGACAAAATTAATATGGACCATAAAGGAAATTAAGATAAAGAACGGATGCATAAAGAAATACAGAGACATCAACATACAGAGACAAAATTAAGACATCAAAAAATAATTGCCGCAGTCACAGAGAGAGAGAGAGAGAGAGAGAGGGAGAGAGAAAGAAAGAATGTGTGAGTGTGTGTACCGTCAACAAGAAATATATGAAAAACGCTTACTATGCAAGCAACAGACCACTTCCAACACTATGAGAACAAACAAGCTGTCGCGGAGTTAGAACATTCCGAAACTCATCAAACTGCTCATCGAGTCGGGAATCAATGCTGAGTGACCATTACAGAACATACAATCACTGGTCATAAACAGAAAGCTCTTAGATTGCCGGTGCGTGACACCATTCCGTTGCTATAAGCCCAAGCTCTGTTTCCTTGCCGCTAGAAAAGACCCGTTCAACCGCGGACTATTTTAATGCTTATGTTGCTATTTTAGAAATTAATGGCCATAAGATATGAGAACAAGAATAGGATTGGCAAAAAGCAATTTTAATTAAATGAAAAATATACTAACATCACAATAAATAACACCACGGCTAAAACTAAGAATAGAAAATGTTATATTTTTCAACATTCCTGAATGGTGCAGAAACATGGACATTAGACAAGAAAATAGAAAATTGAAGTCTTTGATAAGTGGATTTAAAGAAGAATAGGTAGAATTGGATGGAAAGAAAAGAAAGCACATTATGAAGTAGAAAATAACTAATAATGAAAAGAGAACTACAAAACACAATTAAACTAAGATAAATGAGATATTTAGGGTATGTTAAAAGACACAACAGCCTACTAAAAATAATTTTTGAAGGGAAAATGCAAGGTAAAAGAGGCAGTGGCAGACCAAGACTAAGAAGGACAAGTAACATCAAAAGCTGGACAAGTCATAGTAGCCAACCTTCGGTTTGGAGACGGCACTCAGTGATGAGGATCAAAATGTGAGACACAAAGATTGGGAAAATTCTGTTCACATACGCATAAATACTTATAGTGAAATTGTCTCATATTGACAGCTTCTAGATTCACTCAGTCATAAATTGGTATCAGGGGTTTTATTTTTCTTGAGACAAAGAAACGGGACTGGGGTCATCATCTCATCACAACCCGTCTGAAGGAATCTCTGTCTCTAGTCAGATCAGATCTCCCACTGAACATTGCTCTCATCCCAGACCGTCTTAAGGAAACTTTGTCTCTAGCCAGATCTCCCACTGAACGTTGCTCTCATGCCAGACCGTCTTAAGGAAACTTTGTCTCTAGCCAGATCTCCCACTGAACGTTGCTCTCATGCCAGACCGTCTTAAGGAAACTTTGTCTCTAGCAAGCACTCCCACTGAACGTTGCTCTCCTCCCAGACCGTCTTAAGGAAACTTTGTCTCTAGCAAGATCTCCCACTGAACGTTGCTCTCATCACAGACTGTCTTAAGGAAACTTTGTCTCTAGCAAGGTCTCCAACTGAACGTTGTTCTCATCACAGACTGTCTTAAGGAAACTTTGTCTCTAGCAAGATCTCCGACTGAACGTTGCTCTTATCCCAGACCGTCTTAAGGAAACTTTGTCTCTAGCCAGATCTCGCACTGATCGTTGCTCTCATCACAGACCGTCTTAAGGAAACTTTGTCTCTAGCCAGATCTCCCACTGATCGTTGCTCTCATGCCAGACCGTCTTAAGGAAACTTCGTCTCTAGCCAGATCTCCCACTGAACGTTGCTCTCATGCCAGACCGTCTTAAGGAAACTTTGTCTCTAGCAAGCACTCCCACTGAACGTTGCTCTCCTCCCAGACCGTCTTAAGGAAACTTTGTCTCTAGCAAGATCTCCCACTGAACGTTGCTCTCCTCCCAGACCGTCTTAAGGAAACTTTGTCTCTAGCAAGATCTCCCACTGAACGTTGCTCTCCTCCCAGACCGTCTTAAGGAAACTTTGTCTCTAGCCAGATCTCCCACTGAACGTTGCTCTCATGCCAGACCGTCTTAAGGAAACTTTGTCTCTAGCCAGATCTCCCATTGAACGTTGCTCTCCTCCCAGACCGTCTTAAGGAAACTTTGTCTCTAGCAAGATCTCCCACTGAACGTTGCTCTCATCACAGACTGTCTTAAGGAAACTTTGTCTCTAGCAAGCACTCCCACTGAACGTTGCTCTCCTCCCAGACCGTCTTAAGGAAACTTTGTCTCTAGCAAGATCTCCCACTGAACGTTGCTCTCATCACAGACTGTCTTAAGGAAACTTTGTCTCTAGCAAGGTCTCCAACTGAACGTTGTTCTCATCACAGACTGTCTTAAGGAAACTTTGTCTCTAGCAAGATCTCCGACTGAACGTTGCTCTTATCCCAGACCGTCTTAAGGAAACTTTGTCTCTAGCCAGATCTCGCACTGATCGTTGCTCTCATCACAGACCGTCTTAAGGAAACTTTGTCTCTAGCAAGATCTCCGACTGAACGTTGCTCTTATCCCAGACCGTCTTAAGGAAACTTTGTCTCTAGCCAGATCTCGCACTGATCGTTGCTCTCATCACAGACTGTCTTAAGGAAACTTTGTCTCTAGCAAGATCTCCGACTGAACGTTGCTCTTATCCCAGACCGTCTTAAGGAAACTTTGTCTCTAGCCAGATCTCGCACTGATCGTTGCTCTCATCACAGACTGTCTTAAGGAAACTTTGTCTCTAGCAAGATCTCCGACTGAACGTTGCTCTTATCCCAGACCGTCTTAAGGAAACTTTGTCTCTAGCCAGATCTCCCACTGATCGTTGCTCTCATCACAGACCATCTCAAGGAAACTTTGTCTCTAGCAAGATATCCCACTGAACGTTGCTCTCATCCCAGAACGTCTTAATGAAACTTTGTCTTTAGCAAGATCTCCCACTGATCGTTGCTCTCATCCCAGACCATCTTAAGGAAACTTTGTCTCTAGCCAGATCTCCCACTGATCGTTGCTCTCATCACAGACCGTCTTAAAGAAACTTTGTCTCTAGCCAGATCTCCCACTGATCGTTGCTAAGGAAACCTTCTCTGGTGTCAGATACCCCACACACTCTGTTATTAAACTAAATGTCTCCATGGTTTTACGAAACCACCTTCTCCTTGGTCTACCTTAGCTTCGTGTCCTGGAACCATGCCTATCACTGTTTTACTTTCAAGTCCACATTTCTTTAAACGTTGCCAAATTAGTTCAAAATATATAGCTAATATGTCAGCTCGTTGAACTCAGGTCTTTTAATTGTTCTTCATCTTTCTTTACGGCATTACGATAATTGTTCTGTAACATTCTCCTTCGAATTATCTAAATATTTCGTCTTTAGTATTTCCATGACGACAGGAAAGAGCATGAGAGATAAGATCAGAAATGAAGAACTGAGAGAAAAACTAGGACTAACCACCGTCATAGCATATATAATGAAACAACAGATAACATGGTTTAGCCACGTGACAAGGCAGAAAGATCAAAACACAACACGACAAGCCTTCAATAAACATTGCGAGAACACCAGACCCAAGGGCCGACTACACAAAAAAGATGGATTGACGGAATATTAGAAGCACTAAAAAATATATAAGCAGCAGAGGCAAACAGAAGTGCAAAAGACTGCCAGTTATATTTCCCCTCGACGCTGAAAGGCAAGTGAGGAAGGAAAGAGGAAGATTATTTCCCATTTTGTCCATAATTAGCACCCTTAATGCTTCTTCCTCTTCTACCTTTTTAACTCCCATTGGAGCATAGGTCCTCAACAAACACTTTCCAAGTCGATCTGTTTTTTGCCATTTTTCTAAGATCATTCCATGTTTTCCCCATCATCTTCATCTCTGCTTCTATCTGTCTTCTCCAAGAATTCCTTGGTCTTCCTCTTTGTCTTTTCCCCTGGGGATTCCAAAAAAGGGCCTGTTGTGTAATACACTCAGTTGGCTTCCGCAGTGTGTCTTCTATCTAGCGCCATCGTCTTCGCTGTATCTCTTTATCCAGTCCCGGTATTTGACTGGTACATTTCCATAATTCTATGTTAGTGATTTTGTCCTGCCATTTCCATCCTTTTATTCTGCGTAAGCATCCATTAATTAAAGTCTGTATCTTCATGATTGTCGATTTTGTTGTTCTCCATGTTTCACAGCCATATAATAGGACCGACTTAACGTTTGAGTTGAAAATTTTTATTTTTGTATTTAACCTAATTTCTTTGGATTTCCATATGTTTATCAGTGCAATGAAAGCTCCTCTTGCTTTTGATATCCTTATTTTGGTACCCTTAATGCTGCTCTCAGAAATCTACATGCTGTCAGTAGTTTTACTTTCAGTGCTTTGGCTTTGGTTTAATGTTGATTATATTTCTAGAAAAGCTGATTGTAGAAAAGTATATATAGGTAATATAATACGTATGTTCTCTTGACGTCACATTATGGGAACGACGAGGCTTATATTTCTGCCTTTAGTTTCACTTGCCCAAATGAAGATAGAACAAAACCCGCCAAAATGTCCACAGAAACCCGCAGAAAAATTAGTAATTTTGAAATTGCCATCAGTTTCATTTGAAACTAAAAAACTTATTTTGTTGAAATAACATAACAACGTTGTCTGTCTTGATAACTGCTGCGTCTGCAAACCTCTATCCATTCGGCAAGAGTGCCAGCATCTTGCCAAGTTCAAATATTGTGTTCAGGGAAGCCATAATGATCGTTTTTCCAGGTCGTTGCGATGATCTGGCTGAATGCTGTTCTGGTCAGCTCAATTTCCGAAATTAACACGAAACACTTTTTTTCTGTCTTCACGCACTATTACGTCACATATGCATCAAACACAAGTTGCTGATCTGCAAGATTTTCATGGCCAGTGCTTCTCAAACGCTTCAATCAAAATAAACTCAAGTCCCACGATTGTCATGTGGGACAATCAAGTAGCTACATTACTCTGTCCATTTGTCATGTTCTATTTTAAGCCCTTTGACGATCACGGTTTTGCCACGTAATATAACAAATCCTCAGACCTGTCATTGTTGGTATGTTACGTTATGTTATGTTACATTCATTGAGAGCCGCATAGGGCGGAAACTATTTCCTCTATCCTGACACGGCACTGCTAATTCCACTAGATCTTCCACATTTTAAAAGCTATGATGGATCGCTTATGTGTTAAAGCTGTACATAAAATCCGTCATTACAAAATGCAATTCAGCTCTTGTGTTCTTATAATTTCCTCATTATCAATCCACGCGCATTTTAGAAGCTTACTCTGGGAGCTCACCATATCTAAGTTGCAAACACATATAGATCATCAACAATACAGGACAAATACAGTTATTCGATCCTACAGGCCTTATCTTTTCTATTTAAAAAAATGCATTATCCACACAATACCGAAGTGTTCGTCTGTAAAGCCGAATACGACTAGATCGGAATTCCTTGTTCCATTTGTCACAGCCATGCACTACGTCATTTCAAACCAGAAATTGAAAATTCAAGAAACGTGCTCCCAAAAAAAGAAGGAATTCCGCTTCCAGAGAGCAGTCGGAGGTTAAGAGAATATGCATGAAATGTCAACGCAAAGTACAGTGCAGATTTAATAGAATATGTAATGTGGACACAATATTGACAAGAGCCCTTGAACCCAATGGACAGAAGTTTAAAGATATAAAAAGAAGAAATTCAAGATGTCATTTATGGGACAATGATTAGATTTGGATGGCGCTGATCAATAAGCCCTCGTTAATCGAATACGTTTCGATAAAGACAAATAAAGTGGTTTTATAGAAGAATGTTGAGAATACCATGGACAGCTAAGAAGAGTAATGAAAACGTTCTGAAAGAGGCCAAAGCAAAAAGAGAGCTGATATCCAATATTAGGAAGAAACAATCATCACTTTTTTGGCCATGTAATGAGAAGGGAACAGCTGGAATATATTGTAACAACTGGGAAAATTGAGGGACGAAGAGATAGAGGGGAACAAAGTGAAATGATACCAGACAGCTGAAGAAAATGGCTTGGCAGAAGGTCAACAACAGAAAAGATGAATAACTGTCGAGATAGAAGGTTGTGGAGAGACATGATCGCCTCTGCCAGCAGGCACGATACTTGATGATGAAAGACAGATAGACTAAAAGACGTTTGAGACTAACTGTCTGTAGGTGGACTTGAAGTTTTAGCCAGGAGTGTAGCCTATCAGCTGGAGAGGCACTGTCTTCTCCTTCCTTCTACTCTCGAAGGGAGACCATCCAATTTGAGAGACTTGGGTAAATGCGGCAATCTTTGCCCTCAAGGAGAGGGTCTCTATGCAGCGATTGAAACTTGAGTTGTATCGTTGAAACGTGATGATGCATGAGCACTATCAACCTAACAAATTCCACCGTGACATGATCCTCTTTGAATAATGGCATAGCCAAAAAGTTAACGCCAAATCTATGTTCAGAGATTGTGGAGAGAACTCATATCATGAGATACCTAGGAGTGTGGTTTGATCGGAACCTTGCTTTTAATAAACATGAAGACCAGTTGCTGTTGAAAGCCAGAAAGGATCTGTCTGCGATAAGGTTCATGGCTGAAGCACAATTGAACAACGTCATCTTATTCTCTTATACCTGGGACTAGCTCTGTCTGTTACTGAGTATGCACTGGCGATCTAGGCTCTCAGCAATAGGCGAATTAAACGACTGGAGAGAATACAGAGCGAGTCAATGCGCATCATCTTTGGATGCAATAACAGATACTGAGTTTAGGACGATGAGTTATCGTTTTGATATTCCCAAATTGGCAGACAGAATAAGATTTGTCCAACACGCGACTACCTTTAAATCAATGCAGACCATCCATTATACCGTGAATGTATGACAACATAAGGAAGCAGGTTAGAAATGGAATTGGCAGGCTACGGATATTGATCAGCGGATGTGTTCCATCGAGGACATATAACCTGGGGAAGAGTGAGTGCACGTGCAGTCTGTTCGATCCCGTAGTCATTACACTGGAAAGTGTCAACATCAAAACCCCTTGGTTGTTGAGACAGATGTGCAGGTCCTGACTTTGGAGAACTCTTCTGAGAGTGAAGTAAAAATTTACAAATGTGGGTTTGTTATGTAGCATGTCCTGAGGTCATGGGTTTGTTATGTAGTGCGTCCTGAGGTTATGGGTTTGTTATGTAGCGCGTACTAGGGTCATGGGTTTGTTATGTAGCGCGAGTTGAGCTCATGATATTTTTTTTTTGCTTTTAGGTAGAACAAGAGTGCATTTGACAGTGGTGCATTTGCATTGAGTGTTAGTAGTTTGACCATGGAGATTGTGGCTGTCATTATAGCATTTGCTTGGCTTAAGACACAGACACATAAACGTTTGTGCTTCTTCAGTGAGTCAGTTAGTGTTCAAAAGTAGGATCGTGTATGCTGAGCTCGACGGCGGTGGTCTCCTGGGAGGTCTAGTCTGACAAGTATCTGCTTAGTTTGCGTGCCAGGACACGCGTGTACGAGGTCATAAGCGTGATGAAAACATTGCCCGTTTGGCTGTTGCTGAATGCGGAAAGAGCAAATGGATCACGTTGATATTCGGGATGTTTTCATTAACGCTGAATGCGGGATCATGAATCTGCAACCACGTACAGGCTGCACGAAAATTATGTCAAGCTGAGAGATGTCAGATGGGAGAACGACACAGAAGGAGAAAGAAGACAAACTTTGGTGTCGTTAGTCGCTACACGTTGAAGAATATACTTAGGAAGTATCCTGAACACTTATAAACTTTCCAATGTGCAATGAGAGTATCTCTCTACTCCGCTGAACAAAACTGAATTTATACATAAATACGTTGTTTGTGAAATCATTTCCAAGATGGGAATATGTTGCTAGTATCTTGTAGCAAGCCATTAGAAATTATTATACATCAGGAGTAAGTATTCTTCATTTTTTGACCACCAGGTCATGAGAAGACACTATCTAGAACATACTGTGACAACTGAACAATCGAGACAAGGAGAGATAAGAGAGGAACAGAGAGAAAGGAAAACGATAACGGCCAGTTTAAGAGAGTGGTTTGGAAGGAAGCTTACAAAATGGCATGGGTTATTGCAGTTCTCAGAACTGTCATATAAGGGAGAAACAATTTGTAAAGTTCGTTATCGTTTCTGTCTTCTGCTTTGTTTGCTCACGTGTCCTAGGTCTGTTTCAACCGTTTTACAGCAACCGTTTCATTTTCACAGACTTTCACTGCTCTCTCTCTCTCTCTCTCTCTATATATATATATATATATATATATATATATATATATATATATATATATATATATGTCAATCACATCACTGGTATTGCTGCATGTATTTATATATCACATCGCTGAAACTGCTGTATGTACCTGTATATGACATCACTGGCACTGTTGTATGTATCAGTCTATGACATCACTGACACTGCTGTATGTACCTGTCTATGACATCACTGACACACCTGTATGTACCTGTCTATGACATCACTGACACACCTGTATGTACCTGTCTATGACATCACTGGCACTGTTGTATATATCTGTCTATGACATCACTGGAATTGCTGTGTGTACCTGTCTATGACATCACTGGCACTGCTGCATGTATTTATATATCACACCACTGGCACTGCTGCATCTATCTGTCACACGGCTGCATATCCCAGCAGAAAGTGTCCGTAGCACTTTACTCATGTTTATAAAATAAAATTGACGCACTTTTCAACTCCTGAGCAACAATGTACTTACCACAAATGTCTGACTGTTTACATCACGTAATTGCCAACACGAATGTGTGTTTAGTTGTTTCTAATTTCACTACCGTAACACTACTTCTACAAATAACGATCTTTAAATTACAGATTTATTTAGACATTATGTATGTAACACTTTATCTTTCATACTTTTGGAAAGCCACTATCATTTATAGTTATATTATAGCATGCGGGGCACACAGGAAATCCCGGATTCACGCAAAGTTTGTGACTTTTTTTTAGCTTTTCTAGCTATAGGCGACTGACGTCATTAACCCACAACCACCCCTCCTCGCAATGCTGGAAACGTCATAAACGATTACTGATGACGTCACCTGACGTCTGACAAATTATTACTTTCGACCAGCGGGCCTTATTAACACTCTAGATATCTGTGGGTAGGCATTACTACTATTTGAGAACCGCTATGTTAGGGACGCTTTTGTCTAAAATAGCCACACAACTGCTTGGAGCTGACCAGCACAATGTCTCACAGCAAAATGGAAATGTATCTTTAAGCAAATATTGTAACGGCTTTCTGTAAAATCGATGCGGTGGCGCCTATATAGGACTCATTATCAGATATATTATTAATAGCGTTTATTTTTATTGAGCACGCCTATCTTTTTATATAAGCATTATCTATCATAACTGTCTTTGATTCTAACAAATTACGTGGCAATGTAATTCTCTCTCTTTTTATCCAAGAAGATTAAACGATCACAATGATTCTCTTTTTGTTGTGAAATATCAGTTTCTACTCCCAATCTTGTTAAAAGGTCACGGTAAATATGATTATTGTTAAGACGAGTTCTATTTTCGTCCACCTTAATTGCAGTAGCTTCTGCTATTGCTTTTTGCAGCATTTCAATTATGTGTAATGTCGGCACTTTGTTGTTTTATCTTATATTTACTGTTTTTATTATTATCAATAGTTTCTTGCTGCTGTGGAAATTATATTTTCGCATGGTTATTTTTTTGTGTAATCCACAAATTAAAAGCAAGATTGTGTATCTTTCTATTTGTTCATGAAGTCAAGAACTGAACAGACTGGCCTCACTAGACTTTTGTCAGTTCCATAGGTGTTCAGTTCATTATAAAAGTTGAAGAAATGTATGATCATTGACGGTTCCTGTATCTCGCTATTTATACACAAACTAATCCGCCCTTTCCGCAGAACCAATCTACGTGTACTTAATTTGATTCACATGTCTCGAAGATCTAGATCAACATTAATCACTGCGTCATTGATAATGATCTAGATCAACATTAATCACTGCGTCATTGATAATAAGAAAGGACATATATAGACTTAAACACGTCACCACGTACTGAACATAATAACGACCATATACAGACTTTAATATGGCACAGAGTACTAAACATAATAGCGACCACATACAGACGTTAATATGTCACAAAGTACTCAACATAATAGCGACCACATACAGACGTTAATATGTCACAAAGTACTCAACATAATAGCGACCACATACAGACGTTAATATGTCACAAAGTACTCAACATAATACCATTGTATACGGATTTTAAGATGTATTTCCTATCAAGTTCTAACGTCTCTATTACTCTTCTTCTTTCCTTCCTCATTTGCTTTTCAGCGTGAGGGGATATGTAATTTGCAGTCATTTGCTCTTCTGTTCTCTGCTGCTGTTATGTTTCCTTGTGTTTCTAATATTCCGTCAAGCCATCTTTTTCGTGGTTTACCCTTGGGTCTGATGTTCTAACAACGTTTATTGAAGGCTCGTTGTGTTGTGGTTTGGATTTTCTGCCGTGTCACGTGATCAAACCTTTTATCTGTTGTTTCTTTATATATTCTATAGCGGGGATTATTTCTAACTTGTTTTCCTCAACTCTTCATTTGTGATCTTATCTCTGTCTCTTTACGAGTGTCATAAATGCAAGATGTCAACTTCCTTTTCGCCAGAAATTCCGTTGACAGAGGCAGCAGGTGACGTCATTTGTAGAGGGCCTGATGTCTTGGACTGTTCCATATTATAATGCAAGATGTTATTAGGTGATCGTGTGTGTCTCCACAACTTTCGATCTCGACAGTTATTTATCATTTCTGTTGTTGTTCTTTTGCCAGCCATTCTCTTAAGCTGTCTGGTAACTTTTTTCTTTCCTTCCCTCTATCTCTTAGATTTTCCCAATTTTTACAATGATTTCCAGTTGTTTCCTTCTCATTACTTAGTAAAAAAATGTTAATTGTGTCTTCCTCTCTTTTTGCTTTGGTCTCTTTCAGAACGTTTTCATTACGCTTCTTAGCTGTCCATGGTATTCTCAACATTCTTCTGTAAAACCACATTTCTACAGACTCCAGTGATTTTCTTGTCTGTTGTCCTATTGTCCATGATTCACATTCATATGTTAAGACTAGCTCTACATAACATTGAAGAACTCTTTTTCTTGTTTCTATTGTCAAAAATGGATTCCATAGTATCTTCCTAATTTTTTTGGAAAGCTGCTTTTGCCTGAGCCATTTTGTATCTCACCTCTGTTGTACATCTACTATAGGTTAACAATGTTTCCAGATATTTATTTAATTCATTTAAAAAAATCATCATAAAATTCATTTACTTGTTTTTATATTGTTTCACTTATCGTTATTGTGCATTGGATTAATGTCTTTTTATCTGTTATTGTCATTATTTCTGTCTTTTTCCTATTATATCCACCTTATATAGAAGCTCTTAAACCTTTAGTTGAATACATTGGTGTTATTTTGTTTGTACTTAATCCGAACATTAGAACAATTAACATGAAAGTCGCCGTTCTACACACATTATCAACAGCCCCAATTGGACCTTGTGGACACAGTAATTGAGAACCGCTGACAAATGTGTGAAGCTAGAACAATCGATAACGCCTGTTATACGTTTTACTTCGATGTGTCTCCCACCACCTTCTTTTGGTAGAAACGTCTGCGTGCCCACAATCCCTTGAGTTATGGCGACGGTAACAATGCTATTAGAATGGTCCCCCTTGACGGACAGGTCGAAGGAATGACGTCAGACCATTACAAGCTCAAACGCTTTGAAACTAAATCCCAAGAGTTATTTGCCAATCATCGGGCCTGGGTGCTCTAGAGGTAAGACGTCGGCCTCTAGACAAGACGGTATTAGGTTCGATTTCCACAATCATCATCATCATCATCATCGAGTGCCTTCTCCGCAACGAAGGTTGGCTACCATGGATCGCCATTCTACTCTGTTTCTTGCTTTGTCTAATTTTCCTTGTTGGTATAAGGTCCTAACATTCCATGTGGCTATTTTTAATTCGTTCTTAATACAGTAGTTAGAATTTCTCTCCATGGCTTTCTTTGGAGTGTTACGTGATGAGGCTCCAATCTCTGTCACGGTGGTCTGCCATATTCGTCTTTCGTGTTCTGAATATGCCTCATGTGTACCACACACTTTGTTCTTTTTGCCTTCTGGGCCGTTGATCGATTGATTTCCACAATAGGCGGTGGAAAAAGTAAATAAATAAATTAGTAACATCGAATCTGTGTTTTATTCTTCCCTGGTCTCGTGATGCTAAAAAGACCAATGAGGAAGTTCTCAAAGAGGCCAACACAAAAAGGGAGCTCTTAAAAAACATCAGAAAGAAGCAATCAACATTTTTCGGGCACATCATGAGAAGAGGAAAGTTGGAATACTTGGTTACAACTGGCAAAATAAAAGGAAAGAGAGATCGTGGGCGACAAAGAGAGAAAATACTGGATAGCTTGGTGTCATGGCATGGAAAACAGTCAACAACAGAACTGATACGATGCACTGTAGATAGAAAATTGTGAGGGACATGATCACCTACGCCAACCGGTATGGCACATGATGATGGTCTCGTGATAGTGAGATCCAGTGCCTAGCCCTTTCGGGTTAAACGGTGAAAAACAGGAGGCCTCGTGTGCACTCGCGCAAGTTAAAGAACCCATGGCAGTTACTAATCGGAATGAGTAGGCTAAAAAATATGGCCCCTGCCCGGGCAAATTTAACAGGAAAAATCTACTCAAAAGTTAAAACTCTCGACGATAAAAATATAAGAGTAGTTCTGAATTCGGAGAATATGTGCCTGTATGGCGGGGTGACCACACCATTGCTAGTGTGAAAAAAATATTAACAAGTGATTTTCACGCAAAATTCGGTTCTTTGGGACTTCCCTAGAGGTATAAAGCTGGTGAACGCGAACAAAGAAAACACACAAACACAGAAACAAAGAGACAAACAAACACAGAAATAAACAAACAAACACAGAAATAAAGAAACAAACAAACACAGAAATAAAGAAACAAACACAGAAACAAAGAGACAAACAAACACAGAAACAAAGAGACAAACAAACACAGAAACAAAGAGACAAACAAACACAGAAACAAAGAGACAAACAAACACAGAAACAAAGAGACAAACAAACACAGACATAAAGAAACAAACACAGACATAAAGAAACAAACACAGAAACAAAGAGACAAACAAACACAGAAAGAAAGAGACAAACAAACACAGAAACAAAGAGACAAACAAACACAGAAATAAAGAAACAAACACAGAAACAAAGAGACAAACAAACACAGAAACAAAGAGACAAACAAACACAGAAATAAAGAAACAAACACAGAAACAAAGAGACAAACAAACACAGAAATAAAGAAACAAACACAGAAATAAACAAAACACACAAACATAGAAACAAAGCGACAAACAAACACAGAAATAAAGAAACAAACACATAAATAAACAAACACAGAAATAAAGAAACAAACAAACAAAAACCCAAACAACAATATTTGCCAACCATTCAACAAAAAAGGGGCAACTTTTTCATTTGACAACGTTACTGTTATCTTCTCCCCGAAACCTCCGTCACTACACAATACTGGACACTGATCATTTATTGTATATTTCAGCTTTCAAATCCAGCGTATTCTAAAAGTCCATTCAGCAACCTGTCTCACTGATCTGCTCTTAGTTCTCTGTGGAATCTTTCAAGAATTTGTCCCATTCTTCCCTGTTGTACACCATTCCCTGGATCTTTTCAAATGTTTTCTATCGTCCGGTTTGTGAACTCATCTAAACACGTTTCTCCCTGTCTACCTCAACACCTTCTATCATTCACCCTTCCCTGTCTACTTCAACACCTTCTATCATTCACCCTTTCCCTGTCTACCTCAACACCTTCTATCATTCACCCTTCCCTGTCTATCTCAACACCTTCTATCATTCACCCTTCTCTGTCTACTTCAACACCTTCTATCAATCACCCTTCCCTGTCTACTTCAACACCTTCTATCATTCACCCTTCCCTGTCTACATCAACACCTTCTACCATTCACTACTCCATGTCTACCTCAACACCTTCTACCATTCACTGCTCCCTGTCTACCTCTAAACACCTTCTACAATTCACTGCTCCCTGTCTACCTCAACACCTTCTACCATTCACTGTTCCCTGTCTACCTCAACACCTTCTACCATTCACTCTTCCCTGTCTACCTCAAAACCTTCTACCATTCACCCTTCCCTGTCTACCTCAACACCTTCTACCATTCACTGTTCCCTGTCTACCTCAATACCTTCTACCATTCACTGTTCCCTGTCTACCTCAACACCTTCTACCATTCACTCTTCCCTGTCTACCTCAAAACCTTCTACCATTCACCCTTCCCTGTCTACCTCAACACCTTCTACCATTCACTGTTCCCTGTCTACCTCAATACCTTCTACCATTCACTGTTCCCTGTCTACCTCAACACCTTCTACCATTCACCCTTCCCTGTCTACCTCAACACCTTCTACCATTCACTATTCCCTCCTCTCTCCAGTCAGATTGTTTTGTCCAGCCTGTCGATTCATGTTATGTTATTATGTACAAAAATAATATTTATTTGTCAACAAATGAAAAAGAGCGTACATGTGCGTCTATGTCCATTTTTGTCGATCTACAAGACACTATAATCTGTGACGAGGCTGGGAACAGAACGCAAACATTTGTTGTCCTTTGTTTGCGTAAGTAAGCATTATAGCAATGTCCCAATTGACTGAATTGTACATGGTTATCGCTTTTTTCCTTATTTCTCACATTATCAGCAGTGTGCTCAGGTGTCCCTCGTCAAACAGGCAGATATTCTCTGACTTCATTTCAAAGATAATCTAATTTTTAATTGTTGAAAGCTTCGACGTTTCTTGGACAGATTTCTTTCCTATCACTTTTGCCCCGAAAGCGGCTATTTTTGGCCTACCTCTCCTTACCGTGCTCAGAGTACACGGAACGTCCTATTTTTTGGCGTTATCCGAAAGGGCTAGGCATAGGATTTCATTACTTAGGTCCGGAAGAAGATAAAGCAGACACGAGGAAGCCACGAACTCGAAGTTAAAAATTCACACCGTCTATGCTTGGAATCGAACCCGAGACCTTCTTGTCATGAGGCTGTCGTCATACCTCTAGACCACCCACCGTCCAGACAATAGAAACATCTCATTTCCCGATTTTTTTTTGAGACCACGTTGTACATGACTGCCATTTCAAAGAGCATAAACCGAACACGAAGCGTGGTAATAAAAATGCTTGCTTGCTTGCGTTCGCCCGATGACTAAAGGAGCACACCTCTTCGTCATCCGCCCTTAAAAGGATGCTAAGTGGACGTGTATACGTTGTGTTATCGTTTGCAGTATAACTGTGATATTTGCGCCTTTCGGCCCAACACATCCGACTTCAGCACGGTTACCAACAGTGCATCTGCAAGCGTGTTAACAAAAGTGCATCTGCAAACGTGAAAATAACAGTACACCTGCATGCATGAAAACAACAGTGCATATGCAAGCGTGTTATCAATACACCTGTAAGCGTGTTATCAATACATCTGTAAGCGTTAAAACAACACTACATCTGCATGTGCTTTTTCTATGGCAAATAGTGTCATTACTCATGATGAAGATTTTACAGCAACTTCCACACTTTCCTCTGATATACCGACGTCGTCTCTAGAACTGTTCTTAGTTTTGGTATCAACTACAGAATGGACGATCTGCGAGTAGCCATGAATCCACGTATTTGCTATGAATGAATTTAGTAAGAGAAGGACGCACTATCCTGATGAACATCAGTGCAGAGGTTGTCCGTACAAATAGAGATAACCTAGATGAAGTTACTAGAAGGTTCATATGAGAGAAACCTTTTTACACATTCACTGGAAGATACTGTGTTTGTGTCCAAAGTGTGCTCTAGAGGAAGTTCTATGTCTGGGAACTTATTTTCTTGAAGATATTCACTAAAACCCCAACTGCTTGACTTTTATTGAAGCAGAATTTGCGTGCTAACTTTCTAATCTCAGCTTCACCAAATTTCAGGTGCTTACCTCGATTTTCTGGTCAGTACTTAGATTCTAAAATCTTGGCACATTCTGGCAAATCATCTCCTTCAACCAGTTTTTTTCGGAATTGTATTTTTTAAAAATCAGAAATAATTACAGGACCGTGCCTGTTACTTGATTATTTGGTTATTTGATTATGGAAGGCCCCGGTATCACTGCAAACGAATTAAAATCCATAATTGCTCAACCGCCCGTGCCAGAGGGATCATCCGAATTAATATCTCATCTCCCAAACAAAGAAAGGTAACTGTAGTCTTCATCGTAGCAGTCTCAGCACACGCCAAAAGACATAAGGCGAAACCGCGCAGAAAGTGAACACAGCCAACTGTTCCCTGTCATACGGTATCATCATTCATCGTAAACAATTGGATTATCGAAAAATGATCAAAACGGATGAGACACACAGCTCACGGTGTGCACAGAGCACTTAACTCAGTAGCTCCTGCAATAAGCCGGGGTTGGAATATAAGGAAACTGCAACAAGGAACACTTTTCATGCATAGCCTTCAATTGTTCCCGCCGCCTATCCACCATATACCGGAAGTTCACGCCCTCTTGAAAATGATGATCGTCGTATTTTTAAAAAATGTATAGCGCTTGATGATGTTAGGCCATCGTTGTTGACTCCAATTCCGAACATATAGACACACAGTTAGTCGTCAGATTATCCCCGTAGCACATCAAACAACAGACCGTAAGATTAGCGTACGGCCGGTCCAGGGATATACGATGAGCCGTGTCTGTTATTTGTATGGAATCCAATCCAATCCCTTTTAACTTCAAGTTCTTCTGACTTTGGAGAGACCTACAGTAGTATGGACCAGGATTTTCATTTCTTTACTGAAGATAGAGAGAGAGAGAGAGAGAGAGAGAGAGAGGGAGAGAGAGTATATTTTTACTGTCAATAAACTGGAATACAATTTTTTTAAAAGATGTTACAAATAACATCTTGTTCTGGCTTATCGCCAGAATATAAAGCGCTGTTGATTATATTGAATTGTCTAACTCTATGCAAGTCAGCGCCAAATACCATCTTCATTAGCGAACATGTTTCTCTACATTTTCCTGCTCTCTGGTATTTTCTACTAATTCCACCATTTGTTTTCTATATTCATTTCGAATGGTTAAACTGTTTAGTTCTCAATGTATTTATCTTCCCTTGCCTCTTGTATCTTTATTACAGTAATTCCAGTATATTCACATTTGTTTCTTCTATTTGTGCCATGACCACAGCTGGTATACTACATTATGCTAAAGTACTTTCAAAGTTCTGTCTGTGCACTGACTCGATCCACAACACCTTGGGTACTCCCTTTACCTGTCCCTGACCTTCACAACTTCTATAGAACCACATTTGAGGAACTGAGTGGTCTAAATTTAGATCAAAAGACGTCGGCCATTCGACAGGATGGTACAGGGTTCGTATTGCACCATAGGCGGTGGGAATATTCACATCGAAGATTTCACCTTCAACTGATCTCTGGGTTGTGAGATCTTATGTCTAGCCCTATCGGATAACGATGAAAAACAGGTGGCTCCTTGTGCATTCTTCGCGCGTGTTGGAATCTTTATCAGTTAAAAGTCGAAGTTAGTAGGTCAAATTAAAAATAGCTGTGGCCGTGGACAAATTTCTAAATAAAAAATCTGCACAAGCAGAAGAAAGAAAAGTCAGGCTCAACAGCACAGATCTCGTAGCTTGTCATAAACATGGAACCCAACGCATTCACGCCCACCTAACAGGTGGACTCTAGGAAGAAGAAGAACTACATATTTGTTGTGTTCATCCATCCACTATTCCGAAGCTCTACGTGAATACTTGTGAGATGGAAACTTTCAGTGAGCAAATCCTAGCTGTACAGTCCCCATGGCTTCTGTGGTAGACCTCTAGTCAAATGAAGTAGAAAGGATAGATGTAAACAACTTATTTAAAAGAAACATCAATCCTCCATAATATTTTGTTATCACCTAATGCGGTTCTTTTATTTCTCTATGTTTAGTTTAGTTTAGTTTAGTTCAGTTCGGTTCAGTTGACAGATCATCCTGATAGCACATTAAACACATTTCTCTATGTAGACATTGTTAAACTCACATTTAACTTTGCTACAAGTATATCTATGCATAGATATTGTTAATTTTTCTTTATTTCCTTTAATGAAAACGGTCAACGTTCATATACATGGAGGCTTATGGAACATTCTAAATTTATTTTCTAAGCTTCGAGTTAGCCTTCTATGTGTAATATAACACTGCCTCTATATACATATGTACATACATTGGGCAGTGTCATGAATGATTAAGCTTAAAGAGAAGTAAACAAGCTCTGTGGGCACTCGTCCAAGTCTCATTCCGTGGAAAGTTGAACGTTTCATCCCTATTGGACCGCCTGGTCCGGACGGAGATTGGATTGAATAGCCCACAGCCATGCCAGATCTTCATCTTTCAGGAAGCTTCATTTTCTTAGCAAACATTCGTAGCAGATATGAGAATGTCTTTTTGTTCCTCTATCTCTCCTCTCTTTCTCTTCTCTCTCTCTCTCTCTCTTTCCTATATCTCTCCTCTCTTTCTCTTCTCTCTCTCTCTCTCTTTCTCTCTCTCTCTCTCTGGCTCACTCTGTTTTTTCCATCTGTGACTACAAGTTATGTTTTTGAATATGTTTGAATACATACACACAATGCAATTACCTTATATTTTCATACTTTCTTGGTTGTTATTTTGTCTTTTTTCGCCAGACTGCCTCTAGTTAATGCTCGTGACTCGATTTACTCTTCCCCAATTGTGTTGCTCTTGACTTGTTGCTTTTATTTCTCTTTTCGATTCAGTTCACCCCTGACAATTTACTGTCCTTCCTCCTCCACTAAATCAACCAAGTTGATGAGTACATAACTCACTGTAACGACCAAGTTGATGAGTACATAACTCACTGTAACGACCAAGTTGATGAGTACATAACTCACTGTAACGACCAAGTTGATGAGTACATAACTCACTGTAACGACCAAGTTGATGAGTACATAACTCACTGAGTCGACCAAGATGATGTGTATATAACCCAATAATTCGGGGAAGGTTTTCATAAGAAATTAGTGAGTTGGCTTTTTCACCTCCAACTGCTATGACTTGGGGAAGTTTGATCACGTCATCACATAGAACATGATATCTTTCAGGCTGTTCCTTTATCATCCAGTGCCTTTCCCTGTTGGACCAAGTGATAAACTCCATTGTTCTTCTACCTTTTAGCTCCCAGTGGAGCATAGGTCTTCAACAAACACCTTCCAAGTCGTTCTGTTTTTTGCAATTCTTTTAAGATCATTCCATGTCTTCCCCATCATCTTCATCTCTGCTTCAATCTGTCTTCTCCAAGAATTCCTTGGTCTTCCTCTTTGTCTTTTCCCCTGGGGATTCCAAAAAAGGGCCTGTTGTGTAATACTCTCAGTTGGTTTCCGTAGTGTGTGTCCTATCCATCGCCATCGTCTTCGCTGTATTTCTTTATCCACTGGTATTTGACCGGTACATTTCCATAATTCCACGTTTGTGACTTTGTCCTGCCATTTCCATCCCTTTATTCTGCGCAAGCATCCATTAATGAAAGTCTGTACCTTCGTGATTGTCAATTTTGTTATTCTCCATGTTTCACAGCCATATAATAGAACCGACTTAACATTGGAGTTGAAAATTTGTATTTTTGTATTTAGCCTAATTTCTTTGGATTTCCATATGTTTCCCAGTGCAATGAAAGCTCCTCTTGCTTTTGATATCCTTATTTTGGTATCGTTTTCTGTTCCTCCCTCTTTATCTATATTACTGCCCAGATATATATAAGATTGTACGTCTAGTAGAGGTATTTCTCCTAGTTTTATTTGGTTATTGCCAACTGCATTAATTCTCATAATGTTGGTCTTATCTCTATTAATCTTTAGTCCTAGCTGTTGTGATCTCTCATCTAATATACTCATTTTATCTTGCATCTGTTGGTGGCTGTGTGATAGGAGAGCTATGTCATCAGCAAAGTCTAAATCATCAAGTTGTTTGGTCAGTGACCACTGGATCCCATTTCTGTTGTTTTGAGTTATTTTCATAATCCAATCTATGGCCAGTAGAAAGAGAAATGGAGACAGAAGGCATCCTTGCCTTACTCCTGTTCTTATTTCAAATGCTTCTGTAAGCTGTCCTTCATGCACCACACTACATTTTGTTCCTTCATACATTGTTTTTATCAGGTTAATAAACTTTATGGGGATTCCATAATGACTCAGCAACTTCCAAAGCATTCTTCTGTCTAAACTATCAAATGCCTTTTCGTAATCTATGAATCCAATATAAAGTGGGGATTTTAGTTCTAAACTTTGTTCAACTATTATACGTAGAGTAGTTATTTGATCAGCACATGATCTGTTCTTCCTAAAACCTGCTTGTTCATCTCTCAAGTGTTTCTCTATAGCCTCTTTTAGTCTCTCCAGAATGATTCTGCCTAATATTTTTCCTGGCACTGATAGTAGCATAATTCCCCTATAATTTGTGCACTCCTGTAAACTTCCTTTCTTTGGTAGTTTGATCATATAACCTTCTCTCCAGTCTTTAGGTATTTCTTCCCTCTCCCAAATTTTATCCAATAGATTATGTAACATCTTGGTAGAGGTGATAATATCTGCTTTGATGGCTTCCGAAGGAATTTCATCTGGTCCTGTGGCTTTACCATCTTTTAACAGTTTGATGGCTTTCATTATTTCTTCTTTGCTTGGTTTTCCGCAGTTAACGTGTAATTCTTCTTCTGCTGGTAGTATATCTGGAGGATTATTTGAGCCAGGTCTGTTCAAAAGTTCTTCAAAGTGCTCCTTCCATCTCTCCATTTGTTCCTTTATATTACTAAGCAGATTTCCTTTCTTATCTTTGATAAAGGCGTTGATCTGTTTGTATTTTCCACCTAATTTCTTTGTGCTGTTGTACAGTTCTTTCATATTCCCTTTATTTGCTGCTTCTTCTGCCTCTTTAGCTAATTCATCTATATATTTCCTCTTATCCCTTTTAATGCATCTTCTCACTTCTTTATTCACCTCTGTGTAAGCTTCCTGTGTCTTGGCTTTATTACTTCTTGTTTTGTTTTTATTTATGTCTGCTTTCTTGTTCTTTCTTTCTTTAATTTTATCCAGGGTCTCTGCTGTCATCCATGCCTTATTCTGGCGTTCTCTTTTCCCCAGTGTTTCTTCGCATGTCTCTTTCCATATATTTTTTACCTGTTTCCAATGATCTTCTATATTTATAGTATTTTCTAGTTGTTGGAGGACTTGGTATTTGTTTGATATTGTGACTGCGAATTTATCTTTAATTCCTTTTCTTTAAGAAACCCTACATTGAAATACGTTCTGCCCTTATTCGTTGTAGTATACCTTTTTAATTTAATTTTAAGTTTGGCTAACAGAAGATGATGATCAGAAGCTATATCTGCCCCTCTATATACTTTTACATCCTGTAAGGATGACTTAAACTTATTATTAATACATATGTGATCAATTTGATTTTCCGTTCTATGATCTGGTGACACCCATGTAGCTTTGTGTATTCTTTTATGTTGGAATATTGTTCCTCCTTGGCTCATTTGATTAAGGGCGCAGAAATTCACAAATATCTCTCCATTCTCGTTTATATCTCCAAGTCCATGTTTTCCCATAATCTCTTCAAAGCCTCTGTTGTCTGATCCTACCTTAGCATTTAGGTCTCCCATCAAGATTATAATATCCTTGACTCGTCTTGCATCCATCTGGCATTGTAGCTGTTTATAAAAATCATCTTTAACTGAGTCATCTTTATCGTTGGTTGGTGCATAGCATTGTATAATGTGTAATTTTATTTTGTTTTTGGTTGTTCTAAATGTTGCTCTCACCAGTCTTGGTCCCACTGCCTCCCATTCTATTAGTGTCTTCTGTGCATTCTTTGATAGCATTATAGCTACCCCTTCGCTATGTTGTGCTCCTGGTTCCTGGTGTCCTGATGATAAAATCATCTCCCCTGTATTCAATTTTATTCTCTCCGCTCCCAGCCATCTTGTTTCACACATTCCCAGAATATCTATCTTGTAGTTGGTCATTTCTGCTGCCACTTGTGCCGCTTTTCCCTGTTCGTTAAGTGTACGAACATTCCAGGTGCCAATTCTGGATGATTTCCTGGTAGACAAAGGGTGAGTCGGCAACCCGGACTCCTTATGGCTTTCTCCGGATTGCGTCATACATCTCTTAGACAGAGAGCCTTTCTCTTTCCTGGTTGACGGATTTACTTTATCTTTCTTTGACTTGTTCATGTTTGTGAAGTTTTTTCGGCTTATTTTTTTACAGTATGGGATAGCCAGTCCCATGCCTAACCCTCCTTTCTCGCCTCTTACGAACATGCCTGGTAGGGTACAGCGCCGCTATTCTTTACTTCCCTTTCGGGCCCCGGCAGCGCACGGGCGCAACTCCATTGTTGGTTACCCATTATATTATGCTCTCATATTGCTGTTATTTCTTGATGTTCTTTCTCAAGTTGATATTTACCATAATTTGTCAATAATTTGGCCATAATTTGTCCATAATTTGTCTTTATGCTTTTGCCCTAAGAGAATAGAGCCACAGTTGCCTGCCACGCATGTCGCAAGTGGGGAGTAAGGTTTGGGATCGTTGTTTGTACAGTCGAATAAGGTGTGCACGGAGCGACCTTGTCAACAGAGTTTACCGATGCATTTGGGAAATGCTGTGACAAGTGGTGGAGACGATATGGGACATTCCTGACTGCACTGAAATTTGTTCCATGGATAGAATAGAATAGAATGGAATAGAATAGAATAGAATAGAATAGAATAGAATAGAATAGAATAGAATAGAATAGAATAATTTGTTCACTTTGCTGTCTTCACGTTACAGGACAGCCAGATCACCTTCATAGCCCAACCGCGAGCTCCACACTGCTCTGCACATTCCCCCACTACACACGCCACACACTAAGAAATAAAAATGTCGCTTTTTTGTAGCTAACTTTCAATGCCGTGACGGCACACGATGCTGGTAGCCATGAAATCAGAAACAATTTTTCAGTGAAGTGGAAGTGAGATACGAAAACGGAAAGTTAAAAAAGATGCCCTGTTCAATCAATACTACGACTCAAAGAAATTATGGTAATGTCTCTCTCTATACTGGAGATGTTGTCCTTTATAGAGACAATGATGGGTTTCTATATTATAACAAGAAATCACTGCTATTTGTTACTTAAATCATAACGTTTATCTCACCGTTCTTTATACATTAAGAAGTTAGAGTAATAATGTCCGAGATGATGACTTGATGAAGTGAAGTATAAATCTTTGCCAAGCTAAAACCATAATGATAGTGGTTATGTTCTCCTCGCTGTTAATACCTTCCTACCTCAGCGAGTCTGGCAATGTACTTGGATGAGCAAACGACGTACTCACCGGACTAGACCATCCATAAATATAAACAAACGACGTACTCACCGGACTAGACCATCCATAAATATAAACAAACGACGTACTCACCGGACTAGACCATCCATAAATATAAACAAACGACGTACTCACCGGACTAGACCTTCCATAAATATAAACAAACAACGTACTCACCGGACTAGACCATCCATAAATATAAACAAACGTACTCACCGGACTAGACCTTCCATAAATATAAACAAACGTACTCACCGAACTAGACCTTCCATAAATATAAACAAACGTACTCATCGGACTAGACCTTCCATAAATATAAACAAACGACGTACTCACCGGACTAGACCATCCATAAATATAAACAAACGTACTCACCGGACTAGACCTTCCATAAATATAAACAGACGACGTACTCACCGGACTAGACCTTCCATAAATATAAACAAACGTACTCACCGGACTAGACCATCCACAAATATAAACAAAACACATATTCACCGGACTAGACCATCCATAAATATAAACAAACGACGTACTCACCGGACTAGACCATCCATAAATATAAACAAACGTACTCACCGGACTAGACCATCCATAAATACAAACAAACGAACGCGCTTCTGAAGCTATATTTAGACACGGATGAATCATCAAGACACGCCCACTGTTGCTATTTTGAATCAAAAGTAAATCATCCTAAGAGCGTAATTTATTTTCAGCCTTACCCTGTCTGACCTATACAACACAACATCCAAATATTATCAGCCAGTCTCTTATTTCTGATAACTTGGCCCGTTCCTTGATGCTTTCTTAAGCTCAAAGGCAAACATCGTCAATGTTCCAGGTATTTTCATAGTTTCTTAAAGTCGTAATTGCAAACAAACTTGGACATGTGATATTAGGCTGAACACATTCGGAAGCGGGATAAAAGTTATCTGTTAACTCTCTTGCGACATTCTCATCTGTGCTGAGATTTTTCTGCTTGATTCTCTTCTTATTGTTCCAGAAAATGTGCAGGGAAAAGTACATCGAGCGGGTTGGCACACTTGAAGGTTATTTTATATGAGCTCTGTTTGTATTTGTGCGAGTCTGAGTGGATAATGTTGATTCTGTTTTCTGGGAAATGACCGAGATGTGTGTGTTTTTACTGTGAATAGTGGTGTGAGTCCTTGTTTTATTATAGTGTGTGTGTGGGTACAGTTATGAGAGTTTAGTTGAAGATTGTATGTACTTTACTATGTTATGATGTGTGGTTGTTATTTCAGTGCTACTTTCTGGCGACTAAGCTAGGCTTCTATTTCCTTGTTTGCCAGTCTGCTTTTCTGCACGTTTATCTGATTGTAGCTTCCGTCAGTCATAGTTGACTGTAGTAGTCTCCGTCAGTCATAGTTGACTGTAGTAGTCTCCGTCAGTCATAGTTGACTGTAGTAGTCTCCGTCAGTCATAGTTGACTGTAATAGTCTCCGTCAGTCATAGTTGACTGTAATAGTCTCCGTCAGTCATAGTTGACTGTAGTAGTCTCCGTCAGTCATAGTTGACTGTAGTAGTCTATGTCAGTCATAGTTGACTGTAGTAGTCTCCGTCAGTCATAGTTCACTATGGATTTTGCAACGCCCCTAGAAATGTTATTTTGTTGTTTTCCTTCGCCGTGTATTCTCTTTTCCTATGAATCTGTCTGCTTCTTGCTTGACTTAGAGCTTTAGAGCGTGTTTCCAAAGATTATGGTCTATCTCTTCACAGGCTGCAGGGTTTATGTTCAGAGTCTTCATGTTACGTTTACACACGTCTATAAATCGGTGTTTTGAGCGTCATCTAGTTCCTTTGGGAGCCACGACAGCTCAGCGGTTAGTGAACTAAACTACTAATTCGATCCTGATCGACGGCTTCCGGGTTCACCCAGCCTTAAATAGGTACTGGATTTTTTTCTGGGAAAGTAAAGCGGCACGGATATAATACCGACCACATTTCCCCAATAATCATGTACCGAAGGTCTATAAAAAATTATGGTCACTAACACCATATTCCGTATACGCCAGTTGACGTGACAGGGACTCTTTCTTTTTAATATTTCCTTTGCCATCTGCTAGTTGGCTATAAATTAACATTTTGGTAAGCGGCCATCTTTCATATGGTGTAAGTGGCCAAGCCAGCGTAACCTACGTTGTTTGAGCAGCGTGTAGATGTTTGGGAGGCCGAGCAGGTCTATTCTATAGCCAACTATCTTTTTTCTTTGTTTGGGAGATTATTATATTAATTCGGATGATTCCACTGGCACGGGCGGTTGAGCAATTATAGATTGTAATTCGTGTGCAGTGATACCGGGGCCTTCCATAACCAAAACTATATATATATATATTCCTGTGTGGTACCGGGGCCTCATTATGAGTGAAGAATAGTGACACTGTGACCTTCCAAGCATGTCGTAAGAGGCGACTAAGGAGGTTGATCGATGGTTTGACAAGCTGTCATTGTTAAAAATATTGTTATTGAAACAGAGCCATAGATTTTAGAAGCAGTGATCTCTGCAATATGTGCCTTTGGCTCGCAGAATTCTGTTTTTGAGATTGGTTCTGCCCTATGTGCCGTCTTCGGCTCGAAAAGACAATATATATATCTATATATATATATATATACATACACACACACATGTTACATTTACGTACCGTTTGTGTGTTAGTTTACAAAGAATAAGGAATGGACGTAAATCCTTTCCAAACCTGTGTATGTTCGTTAAAATCTATATCTATATGCTGGCGTATGTTTGATTCTGAAGCTGCGGCTAGCGAAGCATAGACTAAATTTGGCCAAAACATACATGGCCTTCTCAGAAGGGATTACTCCTGGATCTTCCACAGACTTTTAGAAATAGGGATTAATGGCCGCGAGCTTTCACTGAAGTTTTTCTTATTCTGTCAGCACTTTTCTGTAGCCATCACAGTTTTAAATTCTCCATTATGTGTCCAACACTCAAGAACGTTTTGTTGAACCATTTCTCGCAAGTCGTTACCGACTTCTTATGTCTAGCGACTACGCAATCCATCATCGTGGATTTTCGGATACTGCCCTTGACAGATTAAGAAAAAAAAAAGTATGAATTTTCTTTATGCTTTCCATTAGACAGTACTTTTTTTTTTACTTTTACTTTTTTTTTTTTTCAAAAGAAAATTGCTTGTTTTTTGCCCTCTCATCACCGCATTGAGGTCTGTGGGAGACGGGAGTTTCTCCCAAATTGCGATTAAGTGCACCAGGAGAAGGGAAATTGCATTGGCTGCGGAAGGTTGCAGGAACGAGGCAAAAGTGTAGCCAATTCCTGACAAACCCACAAAAATGTGAGTGTTCTTGATCATTTTTGGGGATCTATTTTGATCTTGAAAAATCAATATTATAGGCTGCCTTGATTATGTTGTCACATATGTTAATGTATGGTTATGGTTTTCGTTGGGTATTTAACACGCTGGACATAAGATAACATTAAGTTGCTATTCGTTAACTACACGATTCAGGCGTTATACACACTGTTCTATAATAAACACATTCAGTTAGATTCAGCTGTTCCGTATGTGTTCTATAATAAACACGTTCAGTTAGATTCAGCTGTTCCGTATGTGTTCTATAATAAACACGTTCAGTTAGATTCCGCTGTTCCGTATTTGTTCTATAATAAACACGTTCAGTTAGATTCATCCGTATTTGTTCTATAATAAACACGTTTAATTAGATTCAGCTGTTTCGTATTTGTTCTATAATAAACACATTCAGTTAGATTCAGCTGTTCCGTATTTGTTCTATAATAAACACGTTCAGTTAGATTCATCCGTATTTGTTCTATAATAAACACATTCAGTTAGATTCATCCGTATTTGTTCTATAATAAACACATTCAGTTAGATTCAGCTGTTCTATAATAAACACATTCAGTTAGATTCAGCTGTTCCGCATCTGTTCTAAAATAAACACATTCAGTTAGATTCAGCTGTTCTATAATAAACACATTCAGTTAGATTCAGCTGTTCCGCATCTGTTCTATAATAAACACATTCAGTTAGATTCAGATGTTCTATAATAAACACATTCAATTAGATTCAGCTGTTCTATAATAAACACATTCCTTTAGATTAAGCTGTTCTATAATAAATACATTCAGTTAGATTCAGCTGTTCTGTATCTGTTCTATAATAAACACATTCAGTTAGATTCAGCTGTTCTATAATAAACACATTCATTTAGATTCAGCTGTTCTATAATAAACACATTCAGTTAGATTCAGCTGTACAATTATAGGTACCACCCTACAAAATCTACCACCGTTAATAAATACAATGAAGGTCTTTGATCACACCATCATCATTGAGTGCCGTCACCGCATGGAAGTTTGGCTACCATAGAGGCCATTCCCCTCTATCTCTTGCTTTGATAGTGCAAGTTGTTATAGGCTGATTTGCCCATCTTTTGATGTTATTCGTCTATTTTAGTCTTGCTGTGCCACGTCATTCTAAAATACTATAAATCTTCAAGTGCTTCTCATTTTTATTTTACAAAATGGATTTCACTGTAATCGCGAGCTTCTACTACTTCTCATTTCTATATTAATGAATGGATTTCACTGTAATCGCCAGCTTCTACTACTCATTTCTATATTAATGAATGGATTTCACTGTAATCGCCAGCTTCTACTACTCATTTCTATATTAATGAATGGATTTCACTGTAATCTCGAGCTTTCACTACTTCTTTTTTCTATATTAATGAATGGATCTCACTGTAACTGCTAGCTTCTACTACTTCTCATCTCTATTACTGAATGCATTTTTAATTTCCTTTGTAATTCTGTCGCAAGATTTCAAAAAGCAATGGGTACTGCTCTAATTTGTTGTTCATTGGGTATATGGTGTTAACTAAGTTAGGACCTGTATTTATATTTTCATTTGCTATCGACACAATTATCAAAAGTATCCATATTTCATCATCATCAAGTACCGGGCCTACTGGCGTAGGTGATCATGTCTCTCCACAACTTTCGATCTCGGCAGCTATTTATCATTTCTGTTGTTGACCTTCTGCCAAGTCATTCTCTTAAGCTGTCTGTTATTTTTTCTCTTTGCTTCCCTCTATCTCTTAGTCCCTCAATTTTTCCAGTTGTTACAATATGTTCCAATTGCTCTCTTCTCATTACATGGCCAACAAATGGGATATATCGTCCATGTTTAGGACGATATATTTAATTTTCCTAATCAAAATGACTTTAAGTTCTTGACACAAACACAGGGAAAAACAAGAATACATAATAATTCATTTGAATAAAAGTAGTTTCGCAATGCTAGTACTAACTGGACAACAACTTCTCTTACATTTGGTGAAGGAATATACATTTGTCGACATTGTTGATGTGAAGATAAACTCTTTATATAGACCACTGAAAGAATAGCCATACCTCATGTAGAACACTGAAAGAATAGCCATTTCTTAAATAGACCACTGAAAGAATAGCCATTTCTTAAATAGACCACTGAAAGAATAGCCATTTCTTAAATAGACCACTGAAAGAATAGCCATTCCTTATATAGACCACTAAAAGAATAGCCATACCTTATAGAGAACACTGAATGAATAGCCATTCCTATTATAGACCACTGAACGAATAGCAATTCCTTATATAGACCACTGAAAGAATAGCCATTCCTTATATAGACCACTGAAAGAATAGCCATTCCTTACATAGACCACTGAAAGAATAGCCATTCCTTTATAGACCACTGAACAAATATCAATTCCTTATATAGACCTCTGAAAAAGGAGTCATACCTTGTACAGACCACTGATAGAATAGCCAGACCATATGTAGACCACTGAAAAAGGAGTCATAAATTACATAGACCACTGAAAAAAGGGGTAAGATCTTACATAGATCACTGAAACATGGATTCAGACCTTACATAGATCACTGAAAAATGGATTCAGATCTTACATAGATCACTGAAACATGGATTCAGACCTTACATAGATCACTGAAAAATGGATTCAGACCTTACATAGATCACTGAAACATGGATTCAGATCTCACATAGATCACTGAAAAATGGATTCAGATCTTACATAGATCACTGAAAAATGGATTCAGATCTTACATAGATCACTGAAAAATGAATTCAGACCTTACATAGATCACTGAAAAATGGATTCAGATCTTACATAGATCACTTAAAAATGAATTCAGACCTTACATAGATCAATGAAAAATGGATTCAGATCTTACATAGATCACTGAAAAATGGATTCAGATCTTACATAGATCACTGAAAAATGAATTCAGACCTTACATAGATCACTGAAAAATGGATTCAGATCTTACATAGATCACTGAAAAATGGATTCAGACCTTACATAGATCACTGGAAAATGGATTCAGACCTTACATAGATCACTGAAAAATGAATTCAAACCTTACATAGATCACTGAAAAATGAATTCAGACCTTACATAGATCACTGAAAAATGAATTCAGACCTTACATAGATCACTGAAAAATGAATTCAGACCTTACATAGATCACTGAAACATGAATTCAGACCTTACATAGATCACTGAAACATGAATTCAGACCTTACATAGATCACTGAAAAATGAATTCAGACCTTACATAGATCACTGAAACATGAATTCAGACCTTAAACAGACCAGTGGAAAAAAAGGAGTCTGAACTTGTATAAACTACTGAAACGTGAATCAGTCTGATCATCAATTGCCTCTTCTCTTCGATCATGTGCTTCATGGCTTTATCGGCCGCACAGTTTAGAGGATAGTCCTACTTCAACAATCACTCAGTACTACCTCAACCATGATTAACCTTACCTCAACAATCACTCAGTCTTACCTCAACCATGACTCAGTACTACCTCAACCATGACTCAGTCCTACCTCAACCATGACTCACTCCTACCTTAACCATGACTCAGTCCTACCTCAACCATAACTCAGTCCTACCTCAAACATGACTCAGTCCTTTCTCAACCATGACTCAGTCCTACCTCAACCATGACTCAGTCCTTCCTCAAACATGACTCAGTCCTTCCTCAAACATGACTCAGTCCTACCTCATCCATGACTAAACAATACCTCAATCATGACTCAGTCCTACCATAAACATGACTCCTCAAGTGCTTCCTTCCAGTTGCATTTCACCTTCGAAGTGTATCCTCATTGTATTTATTACCAGCTTGTAGTTCGTCCAACATCGGCAGGCAGGAATCCCCTTGACCACGTTTTGCATGTAATTAGCATATTAATTTGATATTTGTTATTAATTCCCATATTCGTTCTGACTTTTAAAACAATTAATACAATAAAGATAAGTATTGTTAGTTTTTTATGGGAGTGGCGATAGCTTAGTCGTTAGTGAACTGGACTACAAAGGACTAGAGTTCGGGTTCGATCCAGGTCGTCGGTTTCCGAGTTCACCCAGCCTTAAATGAGTACCGGATTTTTTATGAGAAAGTAAATCAACCCGGGCGTAATACCGACCACATTACCCCAAAAATCATGTGCCGAAGGTCTGTAAAATTTATGGTCACTAACACCATATCACTTAAAAGCACTTGGGCGTGACGGGTCCCTTTACTATTATTATTATTAGGATTTTGGGAGCCGCGATATCTCAGTGGTTAGTGAACTGGACTACAAAGGACAAGGGGTAGGATTCGATCCCAACCGACGGCTTCCGGTTCACACAGCCTGTAATGGGTACCAGTTTTTTTTTTTTTCTGGGAAAGTAAAGCGGCACGGGCGTAATACCAACCACATTACCCCAAAAATCATGTGCCGAAGGTCTGTAAAATCTATGGTCACTAACACCATATTCCCTATACGCCACGTGGCATGACGGGGGTACTTTACTTTTTTTTTTTTTAGGATTGTGTCTATTATTTTTACATTTTCCTGGATTTGCCACAGTGGTAGTTCGTGGTTTAATCTCACGTGGGCGTGGTGTGGAGGACTGTTCAGTCTCAAGACAAGAGGTGGGTCTCGAGACAGAGAGGTTGTAAGTTCAAATCCCAGCTGCACAAGTTGGGATTTTTATTTGTGATTTCTCTGTGCGGGAACCACCCCTGGTCTCAGCAGCGAGGCCTAGATTGAAACTTCAATTACTAATCCACTAAAAAAAAGTATAAGTACCACGAAGATGGAGTTATTTGCCTGTGCGGCGAGGGACCACTGTGCACACGTATGCCAGTGAAAACGGATTCACACACAAGATCCAGGTCCTAGTCTCTAGGGATTTCGACAAAGCTGAAAGTTGACGAACAAAAAGAAGAAAAAAACAATCTGACAATGAAGAGAATTGTGATGATAATATTGACAATGACGTGCTATGGAAGGCGATAACGAAGTGAAATATCTAGAAAAGCAAAACAATGATAATATGAAGATATTGTAATGGATTAGTTCACGAAATAAGATGAAAATCATCGTGTCAAGCATCTAATTTAGATCTTATGCCATGAGATAAGATAAGGGTTTAAGTGTGTAATCTCTGCGCTTATTTGAATCTATGATTCAACAGAAGCAATATACTACACGTATCTGCTAACTTGCGGATAAAGAAGAAATGTGTGCTGTAATTGTCAAGGCAGCGAATAAGTCGCCGAAGAAGGTAATAGATGTGTCTCGCATTAAGGCTCCGCTGTCACATTCCAAGAAATCGTTTCCACTAATGGGTTAACCAGGTAAGGGCGGCCGACGAAGTTCAAGTCTTGATGAGATTATGCTTTCTGTAATCAAACAAATGAGGTCTGGCTTTGGTGTAATCTGTGGAATGGAACAGAGATCCAAGAGATTAACAGAAAGGTGTTTCTAACTATTCTCGGTTGAGTACGGAACATAATTTAAAGGCCTTCACATTTTTCCAAATCTGCATGTGGTAGTCTTGATCTTTGTGGGGAGAAAAAGTGAGGCTGATGATCACAAACTTTGTGGGGAGAAAAAGTGAGGCTGATGATCACAAATGATTTGTTTTCGTTAAAGCACCTTTATTTGGTCAATGAAAGAAATACCTCATCATCATGTTGCATGTCGTTTGTAGAACGGTGCATACATCATGGCCCATCTTAAAGAATCGGTAATTCTAGCCAGATCATCCACAGAACGTTGCACTCACCACAGCCCGTCTGAGAGAATCTCTGTCTCTAGCCAGATCATCCACAGAACGTTGCACTCACCACAGCCCGTCTGAGAGAATCTCTGTCTCTAGCCAGATCATCCACAGAACGTTGCACTCACCACAGCCCGTCTGAGAGAATCTCTGTCTCTAGCCAGATCATCCACAGAACGTTGCACTCACCACAGCCCGTCTGAGAGAATCTCTGTCTCTAGCCAGATCATCCACAGAACGTTGCACTCACCACAGCCCGTCTGAAAGAATCTCTGTCTCTAGCCAGATCTTCAACAGAACGTTGCACTACCCCCAGCCCGTCTGAAAGAATCTCTGTCTCTAGCCAGATCTCCCACTTCTTCTGTTGTCACGTTCAATGCCTCTTTGATGTCTTGAAACCACCTTCTTCAGGGCTTGACCCTGATGCATCGTCCTGAAATTACTTATTTAAAAAATATATTAATGTGTGGATAGTTGACTTAAAATGGATGCGTGGATTAATGAATTAACGGGAGAATGAATTGATAAATGGACGGGTGAGTAGATGGAACGATGGATATTAAATTAACAAAATTGATAAACTGATGGTTAGTTGTTCCCTAAGAAATAATGTTTATAATATAAATACGTGTTGACGTCTATTTCAATAATTGCAGTTGTCTCGACAATGATACGTGGTTAAAGCTGATAACTGCACTGATTTCAATGCCAATAATATCTTATTTGCTTCGGTGACAGTCTCCATTTCAAACACTCTTGTCTTCCAACACATCTGCCCATTATTAATAATTAATGAGGAATTAATTCAACAAATGTGTGTTGTTGCATGGCTACTATTTAATTCGATCCTCTTCAAGGGTTTGTGTCTGGGAGAGTATTAGAGTGCAACTGGATTTCTTATACTTGTGTTTGTTGGTCCATGTGTTTGTTGGTCCATGTATTTGTTGGTCCATGTGTTTGTTGGTCCATGTATATGTTGGTCCATGCGTTTGTTGGTCCATGCATTTTTTGGTCCATGCGTTTGTTGGTCCATGTGTTTGTTGGTCCATGTATATGTTGGTCCATGCGTTTGTTGGTCCATGCATTTTTTGGTCCATGCGTTTGTTGGTCCATGTATGTGTTGGTCTATGTGTTTGTTGATCCATGTATATGTTGGTCCATGTGTTTGTTGGTCCATGTGTTTGTTGGTCCATGTATTTGTTGGTCCATGTGTTTGTTGATCCATGTATTTGTTGGTCCATGTGTTTGTTGATCCATGTGTTTGTTGATCCATGTGTTTGTTGGTCCATGTGTTTGTTGGTCCATGTATTTGTTGATCCATGTGTTTGTTGGTCCATGTGTTTGTTGATCCATGTGTTTGTTGGTCCATGTATATGTTGGTCCATGTGTTTGTTGGTCCATGTATTAGTTGATCCATGTGTTTGTTGATCCATGTATATGTTGGTCCATGTGTTTGTTGGTCCATGTATTTGTTGGTCCATGTGTTTGTTGGTCCATGTATTTGTTGATCCATGTGTTTGTTGATCCATGTATATGTTGGTCCATGTGTTTGTTGGTCCATGTATTTGTTGGTCCATGTATATGTTGGTCCATGTGTTTGTTGGTCCATGTGTTTGTTGGTCCATGTGTTTGTTGGTCCATGTATTTGTTGATCCATGTATATGTTGGTCCATGTGTTTGTTGGTCCATGTATTTGTTGATCCATGTGTTTGTTGGTCCATGTGTTGTTGATCCATGTATTTGTTGGTCCATGTATTTGTTGATCCATGTGTTTGTTGGTCCATGTATATGTTGGTCCATGTGTTTGTTGGTCCATGTGTTTGTTGGTCCATGTATATGTTGATCCATGTATTTGTTGGTCCATGTGTTTGTTGGTCCATGTATTTGTTGGTCCATGTGTTTGTTGGTCCATGTGTTTGTTGGTCCATATATTTGTTGGTCCATGTGTTTGTTGATCCATGTGTTTGTTGGTCCATATATTTGTTGGTCCATGTATCTGCTGGTCCATGTATGTATTGGTCCTACTTTCGTTTTTACCATAACCTGTACTTCATTTATTATATTTCTAATGATGTTATAATTCCAAACATTTTCACTTACTATACTTGATACTATTACTTGTATGTAATTCCACACTTTATGTTTTGTTATATCTTCTTTATACCATCATATTTTATGATCCTTTGTGTGTTTTGAAATAATAAACACCATATATAACATACATACATGTATAGTTCTCGCCAAGCCTCACGAGGCGTATGGGGAATTTGGTGTTAGTAGCAATATATTTTTCATGACCAGGAACATTTTTGAGTGATGTGGTCGGTATCACGCCAGGCCGCCTTTACTTCTAGGAAAAAATCTATAGAACCCATTTTTAGAGGCTGGGTGAACCCCGCAGACATGTGGGTACGAACAAAAATTACATCACTTCTAGAGATCGAACCCTAGCCGTTCTGATTAGCTCCTTTACATATCATGTGCTTTTAAAAATGGTTTCTGGTATGTGCTGTTTAAAATGGTTTCTGGAATGTGATTTTTAAAAATGGTTTCTGGTATGTGCTTTTAAAAATGGTTTCTGGTATGTGCTTTTAAAAATGGTTTCTGGTTTGTGCTTTTAAAAATGGTTTCTGGTTTGTGCTTTTAAAAATGGTTTCTGGTTTGTGCTTTTAAAAATGGTTTCTGGTTTGTGCTTTTTAAAATGGTTTCTGGTATGTGCTTTTAAAAATGGTTTCTGGTTTGTGCTTTTTAAAATGGTTTCTTTTTTGTGCTTTTTAAAATGGTTTCTGGTATCATCATCAAGTACCGGGCCTACTGGCGTGATCATGTCTCTCCACAACTTTCGATCTCGGCAGCTATTTACCATTTCTGTTGTTGACCTTCTGCCAAGCCATTTTTTAAGCTGTCTGGTATCTTTTCACTTTGTTCCCCTCTATCTCTTCGTTCCTCAATTTTTCCAGTTGTTACAATATATTCCAGTTGTTCTCTTCTCATTACATTGCCAAAAAATGATGATTGTTTCACCTAATATTGGAAATTAGCTCTCTTTTTGCTTTGACCTCTCTCAGAACATCTTCATTACTCTTCTTAGCTGTCCATTGTACTCTCAACATTTTTCTGTAAAACCACATTTCTACAGACTCCAGTGATTTTCTTGTCTGTTTTACTATTGTCCATGATTCGCATCCATATGTTAAGACTGGCTCTACATAACATTTAAGAACTCTTTTTCTTGTTTCTATTGTCAAAATTGGATTGCATAGTATTTTCTTCATTTTTTGGAAAGCTGCTTTTGCCTGAGCCATTCTGCATCTCACCTCTTTTGTACATTTTTCATCTGAGGTTAATAAAGTTCCCAAATATTTAAATTCATTTACCTGTTTTCATATTGTTCCACTGGTATGGTTTCTGGTATGTGCTTTTTAAAATGGCTTCTGGAATGTGACAGTCTTCTTTTGTACACACACACACACACACATATATATATATATATATATATATATATCTTCTTCTTCTACTTCCTCTTTCCTTCATTGTCTGCCTTTCAGCATCGAGGGGAGGTATAATATGCGGTCTTTTGCTCTTCTGTTCGCCTCTGCTGCTGTTATGTTTCCTAGTGCTTCTAATATTCCATCGATCCATCTTTTTCGTGGTCGACCCTTGGGTCTGGTGTTCTCACAACGTTTGTTGAAGGCTCCTTGTGTTGTGTTTTGTTCTTTCTGCCTTGTCACACTGCCAAACCATTTTATCTGTTGTTCCCTTATATATTCCATAGCGGGGGCTATTCCTAGCTTTTTCTCAGTTCTTCATTTCTGATCTTATCTCTCAGACTGTTTCCTACCATTCGTCTAACACACTTAATCTCAGTAAAGGTTATTTATTCTTATTGTTCTTGCATCTAGGGTCCAGGTCTGGCATTGGTAGCACAACGTTGGGATGAAGATTGTATTGTATAGTGCTCGTTTTGCCTCCAGAGTTATTTCCTTGTTGGACAATAGTGGTGATAACTGTCCGATGATTTGACAAGCTTTGTTGCATCTTGATTCTATCGCCGTTTGAGAATTATCGTTTGTCATTAGACTTCCTAGGTATTTGAATTCCTCTACTTGTTTTAGTTGTCTGCCTTCTATAGTTATGTTGATGTTCTGTTTATTTTGGCGACATTCATGACTTTTGTTTTGTTGATGTTGATTTTCATGTTGTATTTTGTGCTTGAGATGTTAAGTTTGTTTAAGTGTTCTTGTAGGTCTTCTATTGTTTCGTGTATTAGTGCCTGATCGTCTGCAAATAAAAGCTCGTTGATCTCCTCTGTCTCTGATGGGTTGGCTAGCTTGCATATATGGTCCATGTATCTAATAAACAGTAGGGGGGATAGTACGCACTCCTGTCTTACACCTGATCTAACTTCGAAGTGGTCTGTGTAGCCTGCTACTGTTCTGACCCTGTAGCTTCTGTTGGGGTAGAGGCTTTTAATAATGTTGGTTAGATGTTGGCTTACTCCGTATGTTGTTAGTATCTCCCACAGTTGTTCTCTGTTTACTCTGTCGAATGCTCTCTCCTGGTCAATGAAGGCTATGTATAAGTTTTAATTGTGTTCTGTCGTTTTTTCTGCTAGTTGTTTTAATGTGAATAGTGCGTCAGTACATCCTCTGTTTTTTCGAAACCCCATTTGAGAATCGCTTAACTGTAGTTATATATATATATATATATATATATATATATATATATATATATATATATATATATATATATATATATATATATATTCTCTTTCCACCGATCTCTCTAAACCATGACAATTTATTTCATATATTGATTCCACTTGTTGTATGTTTCACTTTATTTCTCACAGACAATAATAGACCTGTATCTTTGTCTTTCTTCCTCAAAAAAAAAAGTGTTTAGCATTGAAATCGTTCTTCGGAGTTAATCCATATTTCAGACAAGGGCTTTGTAACATTTACACAAATACATTGTGAACCACATTATCAGATTAAATGGAAACCCATTAAACAGAGCCCGTAGATTTCAATATCTTGGCCTCGCTAATAACAGCAAATTGAGGTGTAGCCCACAAGGAATGGACATAATAGACTTGATAGTTGGAAAACAAAGCTTGTACAATAGTTTCCACATCACTTAAAACACGATTTTGTCAAGAAAATTGAGGGAAAACTATTCCACTTTTGCGTACATTGTGTTGGATAGATGTGAATCATGGACGATTGTGTTACAACGAAGAGAGTTTTAATTCGTGGCTTAACATAACGCTGTTACATAACGCTGTTACATAACGCCAAGAAACACGATATAATTTTTGTAACACATTAACATACATTGGCATTCTTTTCTTTTAGCACAAAAACACACATACACACACATACACATATAGGTCTGGTGAAAGTAAAACAAAACATGCACGTCTTACAACATACAAACACACCCGTAGGTCTTCATGTATGCTTATAACAACCTTCACTATCAAAGCAAGAGACAAGGTGGAATGCCGCTCCATGGTAGCTAACCTTCGGTGCAGAGACGACACTCAATGATGATGATACACGATGAGGTCTAACAACATAAAAACACACGATACAAGTCCTAGACCCCTGTTAGACATAACGGTGTACACAAGAAGAGTGGCACATTCCAGAAGCCATTTTGTAAAGCACATTCCAGAAGCCATTTTATAAACACATTGCAGAGACCATTTTATAAAGCACATTCTAGAAACCATTTTATAATGCACATTCCAGAGACCATTTTATAAAGCACATTCTAGAAACCATTTTATAATGCACAATCTAGAAACCATATTGAAAAGCACGTTCAGGAAATCATTACAAGCATTCAACGTCATTATAAGGAGATGAGGCGTAAGAAGGAACTACCTTGTGTCAGAAAGAGAATTTACATTTTTCAATATATTATTAACCCCCCCCCCACCACCTCCTCCTCTCCCCCCCCCCTCTTTGTTGTGATATAAGGATTCTTTTTATACCAAAGGTAATGTAATATCTCACAGGTTTTACCCTACAACAAAGATTTCAATATGGGTGCCCTTCGTGACACAGCAGAGTCGATAGTCCATTTCCTCCAATACTCGACTTAACATGTCTCTTGTAACGGCAACAAAGGCTTCATTGATCCGATCTCTCCAAATCTGTGTGTATGCGTACGGCTGGTATTTCAACTTAAACATTTATGCTCCTGTTGTAATCGGCGTTTCTTACATGTCTCTGCACTACTGGTCATATGGGGAAAAAATAATAAAGAAAAGGTATATTCTCTTTCGGACACTGTTTATGACGCACATATCTTCTTGGCGGAGCTGTAGACTCAAGAGCAGCATTTGGAGAATGGAGACAGGAAGGCTCGCGAAGTGGGACCCCTTTCTCCATTAGCAGCACTTATAACATGCTACAATTCTTTTCTTCTTCTTTCCTTCCTCATTTACCTTTCACCGTCGAGGGGAGATATAATTTGCGGACTTTTGCTCTTCTGTTCGCCTCTGCTGCTGTTATATTTTCTAGTGCTTCTAATATTCCATCCATCTTTTTCGTGAATAGACCGTTGGATCTGGTGTTCTCACAACGTTTGTTGAAGGCTCGTTGTGTTATGTTTTGATCTTCCTGCCTTGTCACGCGGCCAAACCATTTTATATGTTGTTTCTTTATATATTCTATGGCGGGGGCTATTCCTAGCTTTTTTCTCAGTTCTTCATTTCTGATCTTATCTCTCAGACTGTTTCCTGTCATTCGTATAACATATTTCATCTCTGTAGAGCTTATTTTGTTATTGCTCTTGCATCTAGGGTCGAGGTCTTGCATTGGTAGCACAACGATGGGATGAAGATTGTATTGTATAGTGCTCATTTTGCCTCTAGAGTTATTTCCTTGTTGGACATTAGTGGTGATATCTGTCCAATGATTTGACAAGCTTTGTTGCACCTTGATTCTATCTCTGCTATTTGGGAATTATAGTTTGTCACTAAACTTCCTAGGTATTTGAATTCCTCTGCTTGTTTTAGTTGCCTGCCTTCTATAATTATGTTGATGTTACTCTGCTACACTGACGTAGGTTATTCCTGGCCCCTATCAGGCTGAGGAGATATAATCTCATACAGGCTAAATTAAAAAGTGGATAAAAATAAATTTTCTTCATAATATGGGATGGACAACATAAAACAACATGTAGATAGGTGTTCAGCAACAGTCGAGAAGTAAACAGTCGACACGTCACATTGTAACGACAATGAAACTTAAAAAAAAAAATGTTACGAATATTTTACCTTAAATCTATGACATTTACAGAATTCAATCTTTTTATTGATTTATTTTTTGTATAGATTTCAATTATCGATCACTCTCTTGTTTGGTTATTGATCTCGGCTGCAACCAGGCACAAATCGTCCGTGTGGTCTATATTTGTGCTATCGTGCGGTCTCCACTTATTTACAAGAATACGCCTTATCTCCGCTCCTAAATATCGCGATTGTCGCCACCTGCCTCTACTGCTAAATTAGCTAATTGATCTTTACAATCGAACTCTTCCTTCTCAACTATTTCTAGAATTCCGCATTATTTCTCCCACTTCTTATTTCATTTGACTCAATCAATGAGCTGCAAGTTAGAAACGAGGTAGATAAGCGATCGAACTCAGACAATTTCTGTATTCTTGCTCACAACCGTAACGTTTGTTATATTTCAAATCCAAGTTTTAAAATGAAACTAATGCATGGATTATTCAACACTGAAGTTGTGTAGTTATACATTAGTTGCATTACCATAAGAACGTCTGTGCAGAAGTAATTCAATATTGTTAATTCAGCTGTGAAAATGTGGCTCTTGACTCATTGAGTTGGAATTAGTAAGAATGGATCTGATATCTGAGAAAAAAATCAGCGTGAATGATGTTACCAGTTGATGGCAGAATAGTTGTGATTACCGAGAGTGTTAATAGTTGGTTTGATGTCATTAGTCGGGGCCAAGTAGTCCAGGTGGGATGTACAAATAATTTAATGGGAGTGCCACGAAATGGAGGAGGTGCCAAAAAGAGCCAAAGAAAGCCAAAACATAAATGGCACAATGCATAAGAAAATGTGTGTGTGAGAGTGATGGGGGTGGAGTGTGGTAACTTCTGTATGGTCTAAGTAAATTAATTCAACCTGTCAGTATCAGAACTAATCCTCAGCATGTGAACGTGTAAGTATCCGAAATAATCAAAATTGATCCACAGTATGTGAATGCGTGAGTATCCGAATTAATCCAAATTAATCCGCAGTATGTGAATGCGTGAGTATCCGAAATAATCCAAATTAATCCGCAGTATGTGAATGCGTGAGTATCCGAATTAATCCAAATTAATCCGCAGTATGTGAATGCGTGAGTATCCGAATTAATGCAAATTAATCCGCAGTATGTGAATGCGCGAGTATCCGAATAATCCAAATTAATCCGCAGCATGTGACTGCGTGAGTATCCGAATTAATCCTCAGTTTGTGAATGTGTGAGTATCCGAATTAATCCTCAATTTGTGAATGTGTGAGTATCCGAATTAATCCTCAGCATGTGAATGTGTGAGTGGTTGATGAGGGAAGTTCTATTGTTCTGCAAATTTTCTCTTTAGCACTAATAATTCACATTGTTTGGCAGAAAGTTACATTTCTTTGAATCAATGATTACTATTTTCCACCTCTAATGGAAAGCCTCTATTTCTTCCCTCTTTCTCTCCTGATGATGGACGATCATTTCTATGTGGCTACCTTTGCTTGTACTTATTCCTATGTTGCTACCTTTAGCTTGTACTCATTTCTATGTGGTCACCTTTACTCATACTCATTTCTATGTGGTCACCTTTGCCTGTACTCATTTCTCTGTGGCTACCTTTGTTTGTACTAATTTCTATATAGCTACCTTTAGCTTGTACTTATTTCTATATGGCTTCCTATATTATTTTTATCTATGATTTTTCTCTGCGGCAACCACCCCTGGTCTCAGCAGCGAGGCACGGCTTGAAACGTCAATTACCCATTGACGGAAAAAAAATATGAGTACCTCCGAAGTCGCAGGTATCTGCCTTTGCGGCGAGGGACCCCTGTGCACACGGCTACCAGGGAAAAATGGATTAACACGCAAAATTCAGTTCTTAGTATCTAGGGACCTCGTCAGAGGTAAAAGCTGGCGAACGAAAAAAAAAAAAGGCTTCCTTTAGCTTGTACTCATATATATCTGGCTACCTTTGCCTGTACTCATTTCTATGTGGTTACCTTTGCTTTTACTCATATATATATATGGCTACCTTTGCCTGTACTCATTTCTATGTGGTTACCTTTGCTTTTACTCATATATATATATGGCTACCTTTGCCTGTACTCATTTCTGCTGATAAAGCAATTATTGTTTTCTCTCTTCGTACTCCCGTGAAATCGACATTTTACAGGAACTCAAAGACGTGCTTCGTTTCTTTCTTAATTCGCAACAAAGGTATTGAATACTTTGTATCGATCAGTCTGATCAATCATATTGATGTATTGATCAGCTAATATCCGGGTCCTAAAAGTGGCAGGTACAGATCATCTACGCGTGGTATCAGCATTTCATATTTTGTAAAAGCAGCACTTTTTCAAGGTTGGGTATAGATTAGCTATTCATAGAAAAGCTGGTAACTGACGAAACTAAACAAACTGCTGTATTGATAGGCTGAACCAATGAGACTTGAATGATGAGGAGAAACTATGAGAAAGGAGCTCGGATTATGAGTAAAGCAATCATTCATCTTTAAGTAGAAAGTAAAGATATAATAGAGTAAGTGAAAAATAATGTGACGAGTGAAGAATAGGATAAATTTTCACATTTACACACATTTCAGAGGAGTTAATTCTGGTCACTCCAGACTCTGTTGACACAGTTTTAGTTTAGTTTAGTTTAGTTTAGTTCAGTTCAGTTCAGTTCAGTTCAGTTCAGTTCAGCTCAGCTCAGCTCAGCTCAGTTCAGTTCAGTTCAGTTCAGTTCAGTTCAGTTCAGCTCAGCTCAGCTCAGCTCAGTTCAGTTGAGCTCAGCTCAGCTCAGCTCAGCTCAGCTCAGTTCAGTTGAGCTCAGCTCAGCTCAGCTCAGCTCAGTTCAGTTGAGCTCAGCTCAGCTCAGCTCAGCTCAGCTCAGCTCAGTTCAGTTCAGTTCAGTTCAGCTCAGCTCAGCTCAGCTCAGCTCAGCTCAGCTCAGTTCAGTTCAGTTCAGTTCAGCTCAGCTCAGCTCAGCTCAGCTCAGTTCAGTTCAGTTGAGCTCAGCTCAGCTCAGCTCAGCTCAGTTCAGTTCAGCTCAGCTCAGCTCAGCTCAGTTCAGTTCAGCTCAGCTCAGCTCAGCTCAGCTCAGTTCAGTTCAGTTCAGTTCAGCTTCAGCTCAGCTCAGCTCAGCTCAGTTCAGTTCAGTTCAGCTCAGCTCAGCTCAGCTCAGCTCAGTTCAGTTCAGTTCAGTTGAGCTCAGCTCAGCTCAGCTCAGTTCAGTTCAGCTCAGCTCAGCTCAGCTCATTTCAGTTCAGTTCAGTTCAGCTCAGCTCAGCTCAGCTCAGCTCAGCTCAGTTCAGTTCAGTTGAGCTCAGCTCAGCTCAGCTCAGCTCAGCTCAGTTCAGCTCAGCTCAGCTCAGCTCAGCTCAGCTCAGCTCAGCTCAGTTTAGTCGACAGGTTATCTTTATTACACATCGGACAAGTCCACAAGTGCTCAGATTTCTTTCGAAGAATTCCCCATCAACGTGTAGCGATTAACGACACTGGTGCTATGTTAGGTTGATAAGTCTTCTTTGTATTTCTATGTAGCGCTCTTGTCTAGCATCTCCCACCTTGACATATTCATGTAGTCTGCTCATGACTGAGGCTATAGAGTCATATTTTTAGCCGTTTTATTTTTCGTCCAGCGTCATTGTGGGCATTCAGAATGTCATAGCTATTCATTGCCCTTCCGCACTCAAAGTCAGCCGAACTGGCAAGTCTGTCAGCGCGTTCGTTACTTCTTACACCCGCGTGTCTGAGCTCCCCTGGGACTCTAACCTAAGCTTTCAAGCACAGCCGGTTGTAATCTTTCACTCATTAAGTTTCGAAGGAAACACACACATGTATACGTGTTGTTAATGGTTTATTTTAATAGTCATAATAATGGTATCAAACTCTTCAGCTTGTTAGAAGAGCTGGAATCCTCAGTTCAGTTCATAAGAAGAGTCTGCATAAGTGTCATACTCCCCTCCCTCCCACAAGAAATGTCATAAAAGAGTAATATATATACATATATTATATATCTCTGAATCTTAGTCTTAGTTGAGTCCTGATGCCAGAATCGTAAACTGTTTTAGGGGCCAATGATAGACAGTTACGCTTTGCTCCCTTCAGAAAATAAAATACTAATCTATTTTCGAAAGAAAACACTGTGGTTAAATAATATGAGATTAGGTGATGAAAGGTGTGAGTAGAAATAACCAGTACAAAGGAAATAACAAAATAAATCAATGCTCAAATAAGGTATTAAATAAAAAGTGCTACAATCAGAACAGAGGATAATGACTCCTGAAAGTACAATCCAGAGACTGCTGAAACTTGTTATCCGGCACGGCATTAGTAAGAAGAGACAACAGAAGAACGAGAATAATTAATGTGCACAACCTGCCACATATCGGAACCATAAGTATAATATTGTTTGGAACATTTCTTGTTGTGATGAGTACAGTCAAGTCTGTTTTCTCAGTTAATCCGTCCCTGAAATAATAAATATATTAGAATACAGAGAAGATAATCACGCACATAGAGAAACAGATAGCAATAAATGTGTAAGACATCAGAATATACAGACAATAACAATCATGTATACTAGGTCTTAACATGAAAAATAGGAAAGATCCCCGTCGCGGCACGAGATGTATGTGGAATATGGTGTTAGTGTCAATAATTATTCTACAGACATTCAACACATCGGATTTGTTTCTGGGAAAGTAAAGCGGCACGGGCGTAATACCAATAACATTACCCCAAAAATCATGTACTGAAGGTCTGTAAAATATTATGGTCACTAACACCACATTCCCTATACGCCCCTTGGCGTGACGGGCACTTTACTTTTTTTTAAAACTTATTTCAGCACACGTTGTGGTAATGTGGTAGGTATTACGCCAGTGCCGCTTTACTTTACTGGAAAAAAATCCGGCATCCTTTTAAGGCTGGGTTTCTCAACATAAGCTGTATAAAAACTATTATAAACACATCAGAATATAGAAGAAATAACAGATATTACATGAACATTAGAGGAAATGACAAAATACATCCGAATAATATGTTCGTTAACGCACGCAAAACATAAATAGACGGGGTATTAGCACGGACTGAAGAATCTACCACTGACCGTTTTGTGTGCGCGCGCGTGTTTGTGTGTGCGGATGGGTGGGTAAGTGGGTGGATGTGGTCATCTACCTATTGAGGATGGAAGTCCTGTTGTACTTCACAAAATAGTAGATTAACTCTTCGGAATGTTTTTTGTTTCTGTCCAAACAGCGTAGGCCTTCTAAAATATCACTTACTCACTCACTCACTCACACTCACTCACTCACTCTCGCTCACTCACTCTCACTCACTCACTCACTCACTCACACTCACTCACTCACTCACTCACTCACTCACTCACTCACTCACTCACTCACTCTCACTCACTCACACTCACTCATTCACTCTCACTCACTCACTCACTCACTCACTCTCACTCACTCACACTCACTCACTCACTCACTCACTCACTCACTCACTCACTCTCACTCACTCACACTCACTCACTCACTCACTCACTCTCACTCACTCACTCACTCACTCGCTCACTCACTCACTCACTCTCACTCACTCACACTCACTCACTCTCACTCACTCACTCACTCACACTCACTCACTCTCACTCACTCACTCACTCACTCACCCTCACTCACTCACTCACACGCCCTAACTCACTTACACATTCACTCACTGAGCATCGCCAGAAATCTCGTTTGTTTCTCGTTTATGTCTGAGTGTCGTTATGTCACTGAGTACCGACATTCCAAGTATCTTTTATATGGTTTCTCCAAGACATAAATGATTTCCGGTGACATGCTATGTCCTCGGGCAGTGCAGCTTTCAACTTTACACTCGACCAAAGTATCTGGAGATGTCAAGGTTATTGCTTTTTACTCGTTCTTAAAGGCTCCCTGGCGCTCTCACGGAATCAAGTGTCCATTATATGTTCAACTTTGTCGATGGTAGAGTCGATTCTGTGTTTGAACTCCGATCATTATTTTGCCACATTTCCACATCCTTCCCTCTCACCCACAATCTTCCCTCCCACCAACATCATTCCCCCTCACCCACATCCGCCCTTCTCACCCACACCCTTCCCTCTTACCCACATCCTTCCCTTTCACCCACACCCTTCCCTCTTACCCACATCCTTCCCTTTCACCCACACCCTTCCCAACCACCAACATCCTTCTCTCTCTCCCACACCCCTCCTTCTCACCCACACCCTTATCTCTCACCAACGCCCTTCTCTCTCACCCACACCCTTCCCTCCCACCAACACCCTTCCCTCTCATTCACACTCCCACACACTTCCCTCTCACCACACCCTCCCTCTCACCCACACCCTCCCTCTCACCCACACCCTCCCTCTCACCCACACCCTCCCTCTCACCCACACCCTCCCTCTCACCCACATCGTTCCTTGAGTATAATTGCTTTATGAATCTCTAAGTCAATAAATATTGAGCCCAAACTAGTCTCAAACAATATGTTGTTTGTCTGTTTTGTTTCTTTGTTGTTAGGACCATCATCAGTGCACACACAAACGAATCATATGGTGCTCCTATATCCCCTTCGATAATCTCGAGAAAATCCGAGGAGAATCCACACCTGTACGAACTCCGTAGCACGGTTTGTGTAGGGTTCTACTGATAACTTTGCTCGAGCAACTGTCATATTTATGGCTTACTCTTTTCGCCTTTAATTGCCAAAAGTTCTTTAACGTGCGCACATGCACATGGGAACCCCTGTTTATTGCCGTTATCCGAGAGGGGTAGACATCGGATCTCACTACCCAAGAGATCAGGGGAATGTAACGTCATAAAAAAACCATGGATTAATTTGTCCCATTTGTGAACGATCGCCACCTCTTCTGGTGAGATTTGAGCCCTGTTCTACTAGTTCTGAGGCTGATGTCGAACCTCTAGACTACCCAGTCCTCAAGCAATATGTTTTGTTACTAATTGTACATTCGTTCTGTGAGAAGAAAACAATCTGATAGAAAACTGCCCAGAATGCAACAAACCGACGGGGAGAGAATCACCTGGTAGCACGTGGTAGGAAATACTGCGTCTCTGTTTCTGAAATAAACACTGCCTCTTATCGTCCTCTCCATGTTGAAGCCGCTCGAAGGTGGGTAGATATCTTCCCCACATCTCTTGTTAGCTTGTTTAGTTCTATAACTGCTGCTTATCAGAACGATAAACAAAATACAATTAATGATATTCGCTCCCTCTGTGAACAGGACCCAGATGTTCATTACTGCTGACTACTATAAAACTTATTTTTATATTTTATATATACCTTATCTGATATGTTTCGCTAGAGAACGGACACCCGTATTGATAAACGTCTAATGTTCTGCAAATGAGAAGAAAAAGAAGAAAGCAGTTTAAATTGTTTTATAATCTATTAAGGTTTTTTTTTTTGGTCTCTCTTAGTTGAGCCTAAGCTCCTACCTTGCTGAAGGTCTATAAAATTTATGGTCACTAACACCATATTCCCTATACGCCACTTGGCGTGAAGGCCGTACTTTACTTTTACTATTGTCTCAATCTGTGATGTATTTTTGTTGAAATTACTCATGTATTTATTGTCTCAATCTGTGATGTATTTTTGTTGAAATTACTCATGTATTTATTGTCTCAATCTGTGATGTATTTTTGTTGAAATTACTCATGTATTTATTGTCTCAATCTGTGATGTATTTTTGTTGAAATTACTCATGTATTTATTGTCTCAATCTGTGATGTATTTTTGTTGAAATTACTCATGTATTTATTGTCTCAATCTGTGATGTATTTTTGTTGAAATTACTCATGTATTTATTGTCTCAATCTGTGATGTATTTTTGTTGAAATTACTCATGTATTTATTGTCTCAATCTGTGATGTATTTTTTGTTCACGTTGCTGGTGTATTCCTTCCAGGTTGTGTACGTCGGCCGTGAGGTGATCTGTACGGTTGATGGTCTCCATTTCAACAGCATCTACAACGCTCGAGTGAAGGCCCACAACCACGCGGGAGAAAGCGGGTACAGCGACATCATCTCCTTGCAGACGGCAGAAGGTCGAGACGTCAGGGACCTGTCCAGTTTTGACTGGTATGAACTGGGAGGAATTCTGGAGAGATTATCGAAAGTATGACCAGAGGGGTGGTAGCAGTCTCCATTGTTATTGAAACAAGATTACATTTTTAGACAAGAAATGAATTACATTTGTTCAATTAAATATATACAAAAAAGAAATAATAATTCTACCTGTTAAAACGATTAATGCTTAGAAAATATACCCCACCAGACAGTTTCAAAGAAAACTTCTGTGGTTTAAAGACTTATATTACTTTTCATTAATACAAGTTTTTATAGAGAGCCGAACGGCCATTTAACGTGTGAATAGAAATATATTTTTTATGAAATCGTGTACATATGTCACATATTCCACTTTAGTGTCAGCATAGATTTTGTGGTGGTTATTCAATTTCTTATATACATGTTTTATTATTATTGCGACAGTACCTGGGGAAGGTAGGTTATGATGATCGTTTCGTACTTACATCAATTTGTGTTTGGTGGTCTTTGCTGTCTTTGAATTGAAGTCTAAACAACACGACAGCGAGCGAGACAGTGTAACGTGGCGATATACTCGACCTTTCTCTCTACCGAGAACACCAGCAAGGCAGCAGTAGAGGCCGTGATTGGTAGTGGCTACTGCATACAGCAGCAGGTACATGTTTCTGACTGACCACTGACATGTCAAGGAAAATGAGACTTCATAAGAGTGCAACATGAGAAGAGACTAACTACATGAGAGTGCCACATGAGAAGAGACTAACTACATAAGAGTGCAACATGAGAAGAGACTAACTACATAAGAGTGCAACATGGAAGAGAGAGACTAACTACATAAGAGTGCAACATGAGAAGAGACTAACTACATAAGAGTGCAACATGAGAAGAGACTAACTACATAAGAGTGCAACATGAGAAGAGACTAACTGCAACATGAGAAGAGACTGCAACATGAGAAGAGACTGAGAGTGCAACATGAGAAGAGACTAACTTCATGAGAGTGCAACATGAGAAGAGACTAACTACATGAGAGTGCAACATGAGAAGAGACTAACTTCAACATGAGAAGAGACTAACTACATGAGAGTGCAACATGAGAAGAGACTAACTTCATGAGAGTGCAACATGAGAAGAGACTAACTTCATGAGAGTGCAACATGAGAAGAGACTAACTTCATGAGAGTGCAACATGAGAAGAGACTAACTTCATGAGAGTGCAACATGAGAAGAGACTAACTTCATGAGAGTGCAACATGAGAAGAGACTGCAACATGAGAAGAGACTAACTTCATGAGAGTGCAACATGAGAAGAGACTAACTACATGAGAGTGCAACATGAGAAGAGACTAACTACATGAGAGTGCAACATGAGAAGAGACTAACTACATGAGAGTGCAACATGACTGACAACATGAGAAGAGACTAACTAAGAGAGTGCAACATGAGAAGAGACTAACTTCATGAGAGTAACATGAGAAACATGAGAGACTAACTACTACAACATTAAGAGAGTGCAACATGAGAAGAGACTAACTACAAGAAGAGACTAACACATAAGAGTGCAACATGGGAAGAGACTAACTACTTAAGAGTGCAACATTAGAAGAGACTAACTACATAAGAGTGCAACATGAGAAGAGACTAACTACTTAAGAGTGCAATATGGGAAGAGACTAACTACATGAGAGTGCAACATGAGAAGAGACTAACTACTTAAGAGTGCAACATGAGAAGAGACTAACTACATAAGAGTGCAACATGAGAAGAGACTAACTACATAAGAGTGCAACATGAGAAGAGACTAACTACATAAGAGTGCAACATGAGAAGAGACTAACTACTTAAGAGTGCAACATGAGAAGAGACTAACTACTTAAGAGTGCAACATGAGAAGAGACTAACTACTTAAGAGTGCAACATGAGAAGAGACTAACTACTTAAGAGTGCAACATGAGAAGAGACTAACTACATAAGAGTGCAACATGAGAAGAGACTAACTACTTAAGAGTGCAACATGAGAAGAGACTAACTACTTAAGAGTGCAACATGAGAAGAGACTAACTACTTAAGAGTGCAACATGAGAAGAGACTAACTACTTAAGAGTGCAACATGAGAAGAGACTAACTACATGAGAGTGCAACATGAGAAGAGACTAACTACATGAGAGTGCAACATGAGAAGAGACTAACTACATGAGAGTGCAACATGAAAAGAGACTAACTACATAAGAGTGCAACATGAGAAGAGACTAACTACATGAGAGTGCAACATGAGAAGAGACTAACTACTTAAGAGTGCAACATGAGAAGAGACTAACTACTTAAGAGTGCAACATGAGAAGAGACTAACTACTTAAGAGTGCAACATGAGAAGAGACTAACTACTTAAGAGTGCAACATGAGAAGAGACTAACTACATGAGAGTGCAACATGAGAAGAGAGGACAATTGGAACAAGTAAGGATATCAAAACAATTATACCTAGAAGCATGATCGTCGTCTAGCCCTGTTGTTATGGCACACCATGATGTTTGAGAGGCTCGGTTACATAGAAACACACAATTGCCAAGCCAAGATAACATGGAAAACATGCTTATCTGGTAACAGCCTTTGCCCCAGCTACACACTCACCACTCTATTATGCTAATGCCACTGACACGCTTGTCTTCGCAGACTGCAGGAGCTAGACACTATTTTGCTGAAATATAATGTCATCATTTGTTTTAATTAAATGAAATTCTAGATAGACAACAGGAACAACGTAATTTCATTAAGAGAAATTAAAATAAATGAAAAATGCATAATGAATTTAATTAGACTGAAGACGCTGAGATATTTTGCTAAAATGAAACGCAGTAATAGCCTTACAAGAATAAAAATGTCGATTACAATTAATGGAATCTGGGAGAAATGCGACCTGAGAGGTGCTGGGACCAAGACATTAAGGTTTACTTACTTTATTCTACAATAACCATTCATGTTAGCTGTTGAATGAGCAACTATCATATCTGGACTGGTGACTTAGTCATAATGATCATGAATTATAAGATGTTATGAGTTAGTTAACTTATAACATTACTCATACCATTATTAATAACAAAGCATTGCCAAATATACTTCTAAAATATTCCAGTCGCTGAAAGTAGACTCGCTCACTCTGTGGAATACATTTATATGTCAATGCCTATTAAACAAGGACTCATCACAGGAAAGCGTCATAAATCATCATCATCATGTGCCATACTGTTTGGCTTAGGCGATAATGTCCTTCCACAATCTTTTATCCACAGTGCATCGTATGAAATCAATTCTGTTGTTGACTGTTTCCGTGTCATGACATCATGCTATCTAATATTTTCTCTTATTGTCGTCCACGATCTATCTTACATTACACTAAATGTTGCCAGTTGTAACCAAGTATCCCAACTTTCCTCTTCTCATGATGTGCCCGAAAAATGTTGATTGTTTCTTTCTGATAAGTTTTTATGACTTCCATTTTGTGTTGGCCTCTGAGAATTTCCTCATTGGTCTTTTTAGCTGTTCAGAGTACTTTCAACATTCTTCTGAGAAATCCCATCTCTGTGGCTTCTAATCGTCTTTTTAGTTGTTTGTCTACTGCCCATGATTCGCTTTTATAGGTCAGAATTGGCGCTGTATAGCATCGATGAACTCTCTTTCTCACTTTGTTTGACACAGACTTGTTGCATAAGACGTTTTTAATTTTCTGAAATGCTATTTTGGCCTCAGCTATTCTGCTTTTTATTTCTATAGTGCGTCTTCCATCTGATTTATTGAGTTTTTGACGCGTTGCACTTGTTTCAGATTGGTCCTGTTTATTTTTTTATTGCATGATGGTGATGATTGTTTCTTGACATGATGTAATAAATAACGTTGCAAAAATACAACAGTACGCGCATCAATGCTATAGTGAACAACAAGAAAATAAACAATATCTTTGAGCTTAAGCATAAACAAACATACGAAATAAACAGACAAGGTATAAATATTAAAATAGTTTCTAATACATTGTCAATTACAGATGTGTCTATTTGTTATTTACTTTGGAAGCTCAATGTTATAAGGTTATAACGGATTCTTGTCCATGTTTTTTTCCACAGATTAGGTAATATATTTCTTGTTTATTTATTCTCCTTTGTTCAGTCATTGACGTTATCAACGAGAGGAGTCAATGTCGCTTGTCAATGTGTTTTGTCAATGTGTTTTGTCGATGTGTTTTGTCACTGTATTCAGTCGATGTGTTTTGTCAGTGTATTCAGTCGATGTGTTTTGTCAATATATTCAGTCGATGTGTTTTGTCAGTGTATTCAGTCGATGTGTTTTGTCAGTGTATTCAGTCGATGTGTTTTGTCAGTGTATTCAGTCGATGTGTTTTGTCAATATATTCAGTCGATGTGTTTTGTCAGTGTATTCAGTCGATGGGTTTTGTCAATGTATTCAGTCGATGTGTTTTGTCAGTGTATTCAGTCGATGTGTTTTGTCAGTGTATTCAGTCGATGTGTTTTGTCAGTGTGTTTGCGAACGTAGAAGAAGTTGAGGTTTAAATAGCCCAAGGTGCATGACAATTCTGTTGAAAAAAGTGAAGCTAAAGCACGTAATGAATAATCTGTTCTCAAGCGGATCTGATTTAAGAATGTCATTAAAAGGTTGATGATACATAGGCTGGATAAGATGCAACCAAAAAATGGACAAAGCACAGACTGATTTGAATGTAACCAAAATATGGATAAAACATGTCCTGGTTTGGATGTAACCAAATATGGATAAAACATGTCCTGGTTTGGATATAACCAAATATGGATAAACCACAAACTAATTTGAATGTAATTAAAATATGGATAAAACCTGTCCTGGTTTGGATATAACCAAATGGATAAAACAAGAACTCTTTCTAGACGTGAAGATCATATAAAACTCGCGGACAGAGCGAGGTCTGACGCGCAATAACATTTTGTGGAGATAATAAATTGTGAATTCAGTCAAACCGAAGATATAAAGATCACTGTTCAAACAGGAGAAAACGTAACTAAAGTTACGAGATAACCTTGATACATTACTGGTTTGATTCACCTACATTTTTATTAACCAAGGAATTTCACAATTTCGTGATGGTTTGTACGGAAGGCAAAAAAGAATCGATTGTAAATAATCACAAGGATTCTCTCTCTCTCTCCCCCCCTCCCCCCTTCCCCCCCCCACCCCCCCCCCCCCAAAAAAAAAAAAAACTTTCTCAGTTCTCCCTTTATTTTATTCCTTAAAATTGTTCAAATTAATCCATCAAATTTCTTTAAAAATTTCCCGAACAAAAAAAAATTGTGATCATAATATGATATCACATTCATTACCGGTAATCCAAAAATGAAAATCTTCTTCAAACATACGAGCTCATAATATCCACATAAAGATAAGCCTTACACATATCAGCATGAGGTTAATTCATACACAGCCCATATATTCCAATAAAGAGAAATGATTCATAGCTTTATAAACAGGGTATTTCTTAACAAGAACGACCCAGAACTCGTTCCGGTAACCTTTTAGAACTGTAGTGGTCTTTAAGTACTGTAGTGGTCTTTAAGTGCTGTAGTGGTCTTTAAGCATTGTAGTGGTCTTTAAGTGCTGTAGTTGTCTTTAAGCATTGTAGTGGTCTTTAAGCGCTGTAGTTGTCTTTAAGTACTGTAGTGGTCTTTAAGTACTGTAGTGGTCTTTAAGTACTGTAGTGGTCTTTAAGTACTGTAGTGGTCTTTAAGTGCTGTAGTGGTCTTTAAGTGCTGTAGTGGTCTATATGTGCTGTAGTTGTCTTTAAGTACTGTAGTGGTCTTTAAGTGCTGTAGTGGTCTTTAAGCATTGTAGTGGTCTTTAAGTGCTGTAGTTGTCTTTAAGTACTGTAGTTACCTACAATGTTATCCAGTCCACTAACTACAAAAGGGGAAATCCTTGATATATATTTTCCCCCCTATCAATTACTAATTCGTTAAGACTGTTTCCTGTTTCATTTTGATTATTATTATCATTCATGAGGAGAGAAACAAATGTATTGCTTCGAATTGATCTGATATTTTATTACCACCGGAATGTAATTGCAACAAATATACGTTAATTTTTAATTGATTGATTGATTAATTAATTGATTGATTGATGAATTATCCTTTTAGACCGAGTACGGCGCTTAGGACAGAAGCCTTAGTTGTCCACGTCTGACGGTCAGACACAACCTGTTTTAGTTCTTGATTTTTTCTGAGACCCGTAGCTTGCCTCTCCTTGGTAATAGTTCCTCGCATGGTCTCTTTCGGTCTTCCTCTTTTTCTTTTACTTTCTGGTCTCCATTTAAGGGTCTGATGGGCTAACGTTTATTGCTCTGTCTAAATATGCAAAGGAAAGATGGCTGTGCTAAAATCGTTGAGAACTTAATACAGGTTAAATGGGTGCCGGTATTAGTGGAAGGACGGCTGGGTATTGAAAGTGGTATAACAACAACTATTTTGGTGTTCTGGGGGTGGTGGTTGCCAACGGCGAAGAAATAAACAAAAAATTGACTCGACAAGACGTGGCATGCGGCCTTTATTTTCCGGCTGTAGTAAAAGTACTCCCCACGTCTAAGAAATTATCAAATTTCATTATAGTAATGGCACATTCTGATTTTCCTTTCTTTCTTTTTTTTTCTTTCTTTATTTGCCTTTCGGCATCGAGGGCAGATGTCGTTTGCGATTTCTTGCTCTTCCATTGCCCTCTTCTGTTTTCATACCTCCGAGTGTTTCTTGTATTCCATTTATTCACCTTTTTCTTGGTCGGCCTCTTGGTCTGGTGTTCTTGTATGGATTGTTGATTGTCTAGATAGATAGATACAACTCGTTGTATTAGATTTAGTTCTTTCTTTCTTATCACATGCCCGAACCACTTGATCTGTTGTCGCTGTACTTATCCAATAACTGGTTCCGTTCCTTGTCTTTTTCACAATTCTTCATTTCTGATCTTATCTCTCAGGCTGTTCCATGTCAGGCAACTGACGTACTTCATTTCTGATCTTATCTCTCAGGCTGTTCCATGTCAGGCAACTGACGTACTTCATTTCTGATCTTATCTCTCAGGCTGTTCCATGTCAGGCAACTGACGTACTTCATTTCTGTGCTGGCTATTTTTCTAATAGTTCTCGAGTCCATGTCTGATCTGTCTATTGGTCGAAATGATGTTACCACTCTTGTGAGCAGGGTAAGCTGCCGAACACATGTACTTGATCTGCGAGATAATCAGTTCAGAGTTTGTCTTCAAATTCATGCTATGTTCAATACTGGATTAACGATCTAAAATCAATTTTGCTGCCCATCTTAATGTTGTGATCAGCATAGAAGATTTATTTCAATAATTTACTGGACTAATACGTCACAAATTACAATATTGTTTATTTTGTTTTAAGTAAAGAAGATAACGGCAGTTCGATGATGATCTTGCATTCTTAAGTCTACTTCTTTTCTGGTAGTTCTGTCGATCATTTCAAAATGCAACATATGAACGACATATTCTTGATTGTGTCTTGAATTGATTCTGTCATATGTTATGGTTCTCTCTTTACTTTACTATATTGCAGTTGACGCGGATTGAGTTATGATAATATATTGTTACAACAGGAAAAATATAGGAACAGGAAAGATGAGAAAAACAGAGAAAATATAACAAATATTTTGAGATAATAGTGGTAGGAAGTCAACAATAATTATGGAAGTGATAAACAATTTTGGGGATAGAAAGTTATGGAGTGGAAATATCAGCCACGTACCATAGTGAAATGAAATCAGCTTAGCTGGAACAAACGTTGCAGTGGTCCAAACAACCGATAAGTGAATCGTGAAGTCCAGAAATATCATTTGAATGTATCTTGTTCTGATATTAAGACTGTTCTCATGAGTTTGTCAGGTATTTATTTATTTATTTTGAGTTTATTTTTTTCTGTCTAGCGTCAGTGTTTCAAATGTTGGATGTGTTTATCTACACAGATGAACATTATCAAAGTCCTGTGTGCCGCTTATCTCACTGCTACAATAGCAAATGTGCATTCTGTTGGGACCATTCAAAGGGCAGAGTTTCACATACAAAAGCATGGAGATAAGGCATTCTTTCATACAACAGTCTAAAGGTTAATTTGTGGTCAAGGTTTGTTGGTGGGCTTTGGAATGACAAGAAGCAGCTGTGTTTGCTTCCCCTGCCGTCTTGTACACTTTTTGTGAAACTTACACCTTCTTCTATGCAGAAGGCAGATTATCTTTAATTATCACAAAAATGTCACTATTCTAATTCCCTATCGGTGATCATTGTTACTACCCATCTACCTTCAAATTAACACGATCGTCCGTGATTTTATAATTGGTGTGATCTACACGTATTTTTATGAATTTTAAGCAAAATTCGTATTGGCACTGGAAGAAGTGAAGTAAACTTTACTTGCCAGTGAATCGTGCTGTATCCATATTGAAAATATGGCTCATTACATTTGTAATGTCGTAAGATCGTGCACGATTGAACGTTACTAAGCTGCAACACCTAGATGTGAAGTCGGCAGTATTGAATCAAATACAAAAATATCAGTTTAAAAAATGTTAGTTCTTCTACTTCATATGTTCCCACTTGAGTTTCCTGATTTGTCTACAACCGCAACACCGCTCCAGGTGGGGACTCGTTATAGTTTTTGTGGAAGAAAATTTGTGGGAAATAAATGCTATCTCGTCCTCCTCTTGAGAGGGAGAGGTAGTATGCCATTAAAAAACAATTGATGTCCTATAGTCAGGTTGCGGGGTGTTTCCACTATTTCCTCTGGTCTTTTCTTTCAAAGACATCCTGCCTTTCCAGTGACGCGTGTTTGTTATGTGTGCATTTTGTTTGGTTGTTTCTATTAAACGTATTTTTCCCAAATAAAATATATGGCTTTGAAACAGGGACAGTAGACAGATCTCCTGAAAAAAAACTATACCAATCCCATCGGATGCTAGTGTTACAGAAGAACGGTCAGAACATCATGGACAGAGGCAAGAACTTAAATGCCAGGAAACTGGTTGATAAAAGAACATTAAAACAAGGAAAAGGAAATATCTGTGTATTAGAAAATAACAATGACATAGAGAAAACGCAGTTGGAGGGTATAGTTCCAATAAAACGGGAAAGAGGAATACCTAGAAGGTGATGGGTGAAAGATATTAGAGACGAGCTGGGATTGACTGCTGCAGACGCTGGGCTTCTCTCGAAGAACATGGACATTCAGCTGAACAGTTGTCATGAGGATTATATTCCAGCTGGGACAGACTAAATGATCATGTTTCTCCTGAAATAAAATTAAAACTTATGGCAGACACAGCAAGTCTGCAGAGAAATAAAACATTGCTCGGGAAAACCAAGAATTGAGAAAAAAAAAAGAAAGATGGCTTGCGTAGATATTAACCAAGAATTGAGAAAAGCAAGATGCCTTGCGTAGATATTAACCAAGAATTAAGAAAAACAGATGGCTTGCATATATATTAACCAAGAATTGAGAAAAACAAGATGGCTTGCGTATATATTAACGTGTTTCTGATATTCTGCCAATCCATCTTTTTCGTGGTGGACGTTCGAGTCTGGTGTTCTCGCAACGTTTATTGAAGGCTCGTTGTGTTGTGTTTTGATCTTTCTGCTTTGTCACGTGACCAAACCATTTTATCTATTGTTTCTTTATATATTAAATGACTGGGGATATTCTTAGCTTTTTTCTGAGTTCTTCATTTCTGAGTTGATCACTCAAATCTGTCTGAGGTAATTTTTTTTATTGCGCCTTTTCTTTATAAATAATTTGGAACTTACCAGTAAATGGGCAGTAGTTATGGCAACCCTTACTTTCATAGATTACTATTTCTATTTATTTTTGCTTGTGTACCACAAGCGTCAACAAATGATATTTTCAATCAACATCGTGTGATTTATTTCATGATTTATTAATCATGTCTGTACTACATTATTTTTTTAAATTGAAATTATTTATCTCTTCGTTAAAACATTTTCGGTTTCATTTTATCACCATCATCAAGTGCCGTCTCCTGCATCGAAGGTTGGCTACCACGGAGCGCCATTCCGCTCTTTATCTTGCTTTCAAAGTGCAGGATCTCATAGGCTGACTTGTCCACCTTTTGATGTTACTCGTCCATGTTAGTCTTGGTCTAAAATTACTTTTAGTAGGCTGCTGTGTCTTTTAACATGCCCCAAAAATCTAATTTGTCTTGTTTGAATTGTGTTTAGTTGTTCTCTTTTCATTTTTAGTTGTTTAAAGTCTTCATCATTTGTTTTCTTTTCTTTCCATCCAATTCTTCACATTCTTCTATAAATCCACATTTCAATGTTCTGTTCTGTTTTCTTGTCTAATGTCCATGTCACTGCACCACACAGGAATGTTGAAAAGATATATCATTTTGCTATTGTTAGTTTTAGCCCTGGTGTTAATTGTTTTGATTTTAATTTTTTTGTTTTCATGTTATATTTTAAGTTTTTAGTTTAACCAGGTTAATTAGCCACACATTTCTTACCATCACCTCTCAGGGGTAATAGTTTCACAAACTGATAATCAATCACACCGTATTTTTGCAGCTAAATCATATACGTATAGTCTCTCTCTCTCTCTCTCTCTCTATATATATATATATATATATATATATATATATATATATACATATACATATATATATATATATATATATAATTTCATAATTGTTAAATACCTGATTTAAAAAATATGTAGTTATGTTTCCTTTTTTTTTTTTTACCTCTCTCATATATCTGTACATTTGATGCATATAACGAGCATATCATATTTGTGATATATTGATGACAATGATGATTTACAAATATTTACATCACATTTATTTAATATTATTGCACCGGACATATAATTTGTTTGTTTCATTTAATATTTTTGTTTCATATAAAAAGTTGTTAACATTTGGAGACATATTTAATTATTACTTTTGACTGCTTCGATTTCAATTACTTCTTTATAACTTCATAATAGATTTAGTGTCCTGTATCCAGACTTTTAATTTGTTTCAATTTTTATGTTTGCATATAGAATTTTTGTTTTAAATCTTATATAACATATTTAGTTCTACATTGTGTTTACATAGATACGTCAAATTATATGCTTTACTATTTACACATTCACGTACATACACATACATCACAAACACATCACACAGAGACACATATGTAATTATATTTGTACATATCATTATACATAATAGACAGTTTGTTTTATCAGATCACCTTGAGAGGTTTCAATACCAGAAATATAATGTGTTATTTTCTAATATTATATTCTTACTGAATAAATTATATATTATGTTGTACATACGTTCATTATCCATTATATTTAAGCTGATTTAAGATTTTAAATGTGTCTTTAAGTGTCTTCTTTCATTTATTAGACCAGATATCATCATACCTTCACTTTACAAGTGAAATTAATTGATCTGTATTTGTTTCCTAACGAGAAGGACATTGTACTTTTGTTGCTAGTTTGTCAACCACATCGACCACAACGTTCTGTTTTGGACGATTCTATTCAGGTAAATATGTAACGGTCAAGGTAAAGTAAAGGTAAATTACGAGATTTGAATCTCAGCACGCGAATTTTCACCCATATGTGCTCGGCCGCTTATCTATAACTTTTCGGAGACTTCTGTATAGTGTCGCTTCAAGTATCGAAACTCACGATGCGAGGCGGCATTCCTCATCTTCCCAGAGTACTACCCTGGTACCCATTTATGCCGCTGGGTCGACAGCAGGGGTATTTTTTTCCAACCATGAGTACAACTCACACTGCTTGCAACGGGAATTGAAAACGGGTTGTTCGATCGTCAGTTGCCCAGTCGGGATGTTTTCCCAACTAGGCTACCGAGGCTCCTAGAAAATATGTTCCGTTAAAGATGTGTATTGGTATCATTTAGGAACAAGATCACTGGAACAGTCCAGTAGAAAGATGGGATGTCTTTATAGTAAGGGATATTCAAACATTTCTTTAAAGAAAATCCAAATTAAATGAGACAAATGTCACGTGTAAAGATGATGTCTCGTGGAGTAACCATGTTGTTATGGGAGAGCTTCGAACCGAGACCATTTCGCTTGTGAGGCGATCACCTGAAGGATAACCTCAGATCTTGTTGTAGTTATGATCTAAAACCTAATCCTATAGGAGAGGATGATACTGTGGATATCCCGCGTTTAAGTTGAGCACGTCAAAAAAAAACTTTTGTCGATTGACAATTAAAACGACTGTAGGTTGTATGCCGCAGCCTAGGACACATTTTTAGGGAAGACTACAAAATTTTAATCACCTTCCAATATAATTAACAATTTTTTTTTTAATTATCGTGGAAAGGTGGGGAAAAGGGGGGCGCCTGTTACGTAACAGTTGGTGCCATGCACTGTTATATTTTCTATTATTAGCAAATAGATCTTTGTGCCAATGGGCATATCCGAGTACAGTACGTTCTCCACACACATTTGAGCATCTAGAGTGATTGTTTTAATTTGAAATCCCCACTTGTCAAGGATCTCCATCTAAGCGGCCTTTATTCTCCGGTCTCCGATTCCCACTGATAGACTCCCAGTCATTGGAAAATGACGTAAAGATTGTTTTTTTTTTCTTTTAACGAGCTCCAACACTTGAGATAAGGCAACTACTCTGGTAGTTACACAAAGTATGGTCTCTGTCTTACTCTGTGCTGGCTTACCGCAGCGTTATTCCTGTCTTTGTCTTACTCTGTGATGGCTTACCGCAGCGTTATTCCCGTCTCTGTCTTACTCTGCGCTGGCTTATCGTAGATTAATTCCTGTCATTGTCTTAAGTTATCCTGGCTTATCGCAGCGTTATTCCTGTCATTGTCTTACTCTGCGCTGGCTTATCGTAGTTTAATTCCTGTAATTGTCTTACTCTGTCCTGGATTATCGCAGCGTTATTCCTGTCATTGTCTTGCTCTGTGATGGCTTACCGCAGCGTTATTCCTGTCATTGTCTTACTCTGCGCTGGCTTATCGTAGCTTAATTCCTGTCATTGTCTTACTCTGTCCTGGATTATCGCAGCGTTATTCCTGTCATTGTCTTACTCTGTCCTGGATTATCGTAGCTTAATTCCTGTCATTGTCTTACTCTGTCCTGGTTTACCGCAGCGTTATTCCTGTCATTGTCTTACTCTGTCCTGGATTATCGCAGCGTTATTCCTGTCATTGTCTTACTCTGTCCTGGATTATCGTAGCTTAATTCCTGTCATTGTCTTACTCCGTGCTGGTTTATCGCAGCGTGATTCCTGTTTTTGTCTTACTCTGTGCTGGCTTATCGCAGCGTTATTCCTGTTTTTGTCTTACTCTGTGCTGGCTTATCGCAGCGTTATTCCTGTTTTTGTCTTACTCTGTGCTGGCTTATCGCAGCGTTATTCCTGTTTTTGTCTTACTCTGTGCTGGCTTATCGCAGCGTTATTCCTGTTTTTGTCTTACTCTGTGCTGGCTTATCGCAGAGTTATTCATGTTTGTCTATTCCCTTTCTCTGACATGGAACAAGTCGTCTGCTGAACGTTTTATTTCTTAGCTTTCTCTGTTATGTGGAGCAAGACATAAATTTAACATTTTTATTTGTGTTTTGTATCAGTGATCGTTGCTCTGAAGCCAAACATTTGTTGTGCGTGTGACTTTTTTGCCTCTTTCGTTATTTTAGTGCATTATTTGAAACCGCAATGTATATTTCAGTAGATTGGAGAACAGGGATATCACATTGTATGTTTTAATTGCAAGTTTTGGCATGATGTTTATTTCATTTACATTTCTTGTTTGTGACATACAAATAATTGTGATTGAAGATTTGTCGAATAAAAGTTTAGTTGGCAAAATGGTCACACTTGTTTGCTTTATTTCATGAATGATTTTGTGTGCATGTGTTCTCTTTTATTTTTAGTTGTCAGTGTTTCTTACAGGATATAAAAAAAAAGTAAAGTACCCCCGTCACGCCAAGTGGCGTATAGGGAATATGGTGTTAGTGACCATAAATTTTACAGACCTTCGGCACATGATTTTTGGGGTAATGTGGTCCGTATTACGCCCGTGCCGCTTCACTTTCCAAGAAAAAAACCGTTATCCATTAAAGGCTGGGTGAACCTGGAAGCCGCCGGTTAGCAAGTAAAAAATACCGTACTTTGCAATGTTAGATAGAAGTTCCATCAAAGTGTAATATTAGCCTGGTCTGGCCATGATGTGAGCTTGGATTTGATCGTGTTTTACGGTCTCTAGTCGACTCAACTGAAACCTTCCAGGTAACTTGCTCAAAGAGTTGAGGAGGTGATAGTAGCGAGAGAATCACAGTCCCAAGGTGTGGTCCTAGTAAGTTGAAGTGCAATATGCAACATAAGGTAAAGGTAAAGTACGAGACTTGAATCGGCGTCTTAGTGCGCAAGTTTTCACCCATATGTACTCGGTCGTCTATCTAGAAGTGTTCGGAGACTTCTAGATAGTATCGTTTCAAGCACTGAAACTTACTATGCGAGGCGGTATTCCTCACCTTCCCAGAGTAAAATACCCTGGTACCCATTTCTGACAGCGGCTGGGTCGACCTCGGGGTATTTTTTTTTTCCAAACACGAGTACAACTCTCGCTGCTTGCAGTGGAAATCTATGACGGGTTGACCGAACATCGGTAGCCCAGTCAGGTGGATTTCCCAACTAGACTACCGTGACCCCCACAACATAACAACATGTATTACATAACCTTGTTGACACGGTGTAATACTGAACAGACAAGATGAAAGCCAATCAGAAATGACGATTTCAGGAAACGCGGTGCGCTGGAACAAAGCAACAGCAGATCCAGTTTTGAACACACAACACAGCGCCACCACACCAGATGACATCTCATTGGAAGTTGACGCTCACAAAAACAGTGACAGAGTTCATAGAAGGCAGACCTTCACCGACGGTGCATGAATCAAACAATAATAATCGTTGTGAGCGCCAGGAATGAATCAATAACAGAGCGTTCACAAGAAAACATGTTATTATCTTTCGACGCTGAAAGGCTCCACAGGTGGGGAGAAGTAAAGTACACACACCAAGAAGCTAAAGGGCCGAAACATTTGTTCGTAGGGAACGTCTCATGACGTAAAAAACGAAAAAAAAAAAAAAAAAAAAGTAAAGTATCCATCATGCCAAGTGGCGTATAGGGAATATGGTGTTAGTGACCATAAATTTTACAGACCTTCAACACATGATTTTTGGGGTAATGTGGTCGGTATTACGCCCGTGCCGCTTTGTTTTCCCAGAAAAAAATATGGTACTCATTAAAGGCTGGGCGGACCCGGAAGCCGTAGCGTGGCATCTAACCCTACCTCTTGTCCTATGTAGTCCATTTCACTAACCACTGAGCTATCGCGGCTCCCTAAGAAACGAAGTAAGACATGAGTTATTGAGTTATTTGTGGGTCATCATCATTGCACTCCGAGCATTCCCATAGGTACCCAGCATAACGACTCCAGTTCTGTGTTGGTTGATTAGTCTTCTTACACGCCCACTACGTTTCTCGTTTCTGGCTGTGCCCATCTTAATTCCCATCTCTTTCATCCGAAGGAGTGACGTGGAATCATGCTCTTCCTATATCTTAACCGAAAAGAAGAAACTGATCCAGAAAGACGATATCAGGAAACGAGATGCGACACAATCCAGAATTCTCTCTGAACACGTTTAGATAGGCGGCCGAGCACGTTTGGATGAAAACTTACGTGTGAAGTAATACATGATAGTTCATTAAACAAAGTAAGACATGATAATTCATTAAACAAAGTAAAGCATCATAGTTCATTAAACAAAGTAAGACATAATAATTTATTAAACAAAGTAAGGCATCATAGTTCATTAAACAAAGTAAGAAACCATAGTTCATTAAACTAAGTAAAACATGATAATTCATTAAACAAAGTAAGGCATCATAGTTCATTAAACAAAGTAAGACATCATAATTCATTAAACAAAGTAAGGCATCATAGTTCATTAAACAAAGTAAGAAACCATAGCTCATTAAACAAAGTAAAACATGATAATTTATTAAACAAAGTAAGGCATCATAGTTCATTAAACAAAGTAAGACATCATAATTCATTAAACAAAGTAAGGCATCATAGTTCATTAAACAAAGTAAGACATCATATTTCATTAAACAAAGTAAGAAACCATAGTTCATTAAACAAAGTAAAACATGATAATTCATTAAACAAAGTAAGGCATCATAGTTCATTAAACAAAGTAAGACATCATAATTCATTAAACAAAGTGAGGCATCATAGTTCATTAAACAAAGTAAGACATGATAATTCATTAAACAAAGTAAGGCATCATAGTTCATTAAACAAAGTAAGACATGATAATTCATTAAACAAAGTAAGACATGATAATTCATTAAACAAAGTAAGACATGATAGTTCATTAAACAAAGTAAGGCATCATAGTTCATTAAACAAAGTAAGACATGATAATTCATAAAATAAAGTAAGACATGATAGTTCATTAAACAAAGTAAGACATGATAGTTCATTAAACAAAGTAAGGCATTATAGTTCATTAAACAAAGTAAGACATGATAATTCATTAAACAAAGTAAGACATGATAATTCATTAAACAAAGTAAGACATGATAGTTCATTAAACAAAGTAATACATGATAGTTCATTAAACAAAGTAAGACATCATAGTGCATTAAACAAAGAAAGGCTCGATATTTTATTAATCAAAGTAAGGCTCGATAGTTCATTAAAGGAAGTAAGGCATCATAGTTCATTAAACAAAGTAAGAAACCATAGTTCATTAAACAAAGTAAGAAACCATAGTTCATTAAACAAAGTAAGAAACCATAGTTCATTAAACAAAGTAAGAAACCATAGTTCATTAAACAAAGTAAGGCATCATAGTTCATTAAACAAAGTGAGGCATCATAGTTCATTAAACAAAGTAAGAAACCATAGTTCATTAAACAAAGTAAGGCATCATAGTTCATTAAACAAAGTAAGACATCATAGTTCATTAAACAAAGTAAGACATCATAGTTCATTAAACAAAGTAAAGCATCATAGTTCATTAAACAAAGCAAGACATCATAGTTCATTAAACAAAGTAAGAAACCATAGTTCATTAAACAAAGTAAGAAGCCATAGTTCATTAAACAAAGTAAGAAACCATAGTTCATTAAACAAAGTAAGGCATCATAATTCATTAAACAAATTAAGGCTCGATATTTCATTAAACAAAGTAAGGCATCATAGTTCATTAAACAAAGTAAGAAACCATAGTTCATTAAACAAAGTAAGAAACCATAGTTCATTAAACAATGTAAGGCATCATAGTTCATTAAACAAAGTAAGACATCCAAGTTCATTAAACAAAATAAGAAACCATAGTTCATTAAACAAAGTAAGAAACCATAGTTCATTAAACAAAGTGAGGCTCGATAGTTCATTAAACAAAGTAAGGCATCATAGTTCATTAAACAAAGTAAGAAACCATAGTTCACTAAACAAAGTAAGGCATCATAGTTCATTAAACAAAGTAAGTCATCATAGTTCATTAAACAAAGTAAGGCATCATAGTTCATTAAACAAAGTAAGAAACCATAGTTCATTAATCAAAGTAAGGCTCGATAGTTCATTAAACAAAGTAAGACATGATTGTTCATTAAACAAAGTAAGACATGATAGTTCATTAAACAAAGTAAGGCTCGATAGTTCATTAAACAAAGTAAGGCTTGATAGTTCATTAAACAAAGTAAGGCTCGATAGTTCATTAAACAAAGTAAGGCTCGATAGTTCATTAAACAAAGTAAGAAACCATAGTTCATTAAACAAAGTAAGAAACCATAGTTCATTAAACAAAGTAAGGCTCGACAGTTCATTAAACAATTAAGGCATCATAGTTCATTAAACAAAGTAAGAAACCATAGTTCACTAAACGAAGTAAGGCAAGATAGTTCATTAAACAAAGTAAGTCATCATAGTTAATTAAACAAAGTAAGGCATCATAGTTCATTAAACAAAGTAAGAAATCATAGTTCATTAATCAAAGTATGGCTCGATAGTTCATTAAACAAAGTAAGACATGATTGTTCATTAAACAAAGTAAGACATGATAGCTCATTAAACAAAGTAAGGCTTGATAGTTCATTAAACAAAGTAAGGCTCGATAGTTCATTAAACAAAGTAAGACATGATAGTTCATTAAACAAAGTAAGACATGATAGTTCATTAAACAAAGTAAAAAAAAAAAAAAAGTAAAGTACCCCCCGTCACGCCAAGTGGCGTATAGGGAAATATGGTGTTAGTGACCCTATATTTTACAGACCTTCAGCACATGATTTTTGGGGTAATGTGGTCGGTATTACGCCCGTGCTGCTTTTACTTTCCCAGAAAAAATCCGGTACCCATTTAAGGCTGGGTGAACCCGGAGCCGTCGGTTGGGATCGAACCCTACCCCTTGTCCGTAGTAGTCCAGTTCACTAACCACTGAGCTATCGCGGCTCCTACTAATTTTTAGGGAATTAGTAAAACCCAGGTGTCCTCGCCAGGATTACGAACCCGGCTGTTGCCGTGGTAAGCCAACCGCCTATCGATTGCGCTAACCGGACACCCATTAAACAAAGTAAGGCTCGATAATTCATTAAACAAAGTAAGACTCGATAGTTCATTAAGCAAAGTAAGGCTCGATAGTTCATTAAACAAAGTAAGAAACCATAGTTCATTAAACAAAGTAAGACATCATAGTTCATTAAACAAAGTAAGGCATCATAGTTCATTAAACAAAGTAAGGCATCTTAGTTCATTAAACAAAGTAAGGCTCGATAGTTCATTAAACAAAGTAAGGCTCGATAGTTCATTAAACAAAGTAAGGAACCATAGTTCATTAAACAAAGTAAGGCATCATAGTTCATTAAACAAAGTAAGACATCATAGTTCATTAAACAAAGTAAGGCATCATAGTTCATTAAATAAAGTAAGACATCATAGTTCATTATACAAAGTAAGAAACCATAGTTCATTAAACAAAGTAAGAAACCATAGTTCATTAAAGAAATTAATACATGATAGTTCATTAAACAAAGTAAGTCATGATAGTTCATTAAAGAAAGTAATACATGATAGTTCATTAAACAAAGTAGGACATCATAGTTCATTAAAGAAAGTAATACATGATAGTTCATTAAACAAAGTAAGGCATGATAGTTCATTAACAATGTAAGAAACCGTAGTTTATTAAACAAAGTAAGACATGATAGTTCATTAAACAAAGTAATGCATGATAGTTCATTAACAAAGTAAGACATGATAGTTCATTAAACAAAGTAATACATATTAGTTCTTTAAACAAAGTAAGACATGATAGTTCATTAAACAAAGTAAGACATGATAGTTCATTAAATAAAGTAATATATTATAGTTCATTAAACAAAGTAAGGCATCATAGTTTATTAAACAAAGTAAGGCATCATAGTTCATTAAACAAAGTAATGCTTGATAGTTCATTAAACAAAGTAAGGCATGATAGTTCATTAAACAAAGTAAGACATGATAGTTCATTAAACAAAGTAATATATTATAGTTCATTAAACAAAGTAAGACATGATAGTTCATTAAACAAAGTAAGGCTTGATAGTTCATTAAACAAAGTAAGACGTGATAGTTCATTAAACAAAGTAAGACGTGATAGTTCATTAAACAAAGTAAGGCGGGATACAAACCCAGGCATGAAAGAGTCATTAAACTGACATAAATTCTTGGCTAGAAGTGACAGCTTCCAACAGCAACAGCCTTCCATGAAGGTCAGGTAATATCAAACATTGCGGGAAGCAATTCCAAGCATTTGGCTACCAAAAACTGATGCTCCGGGCCGCCACGTACAAAACACAGAAACTAATAACTCGTTATGAAAATAAAGAAGGTAATGTTTATTTGACACCAATGCAACCAATTCTGTATTCTGAATTTAATGCTCTTTAATCTATTACATCAATTGTTTCTCTACAATCTCTCTCTGTCTCTCATTACTTAGACCGCTCTCTCTCTCTCTCTCTCTCTCTCTCTCTCTATCGTACTTTACTCTGTTCCTCTCTCTCTGTATTGCAATTACTCTTTTCTGCTGTCTTTCTCTATCGTACTAACTCAGTTCCACTGTCTCTCTCTCTATCGTGCTAACTCTGTTCCACTGTCTCTCTCTCTATCGTGCTAACTCTGTTCCACTGTCTCTCTCTCTATCGTACTAACTCTGTTCCACTGTCTCTCTCTATCGTGCTAACTCTGTTCCACTCTCTCTCTCTCTCTCTATCGTGCCAACTCTGTTCCATTGTCTCTCTCTCTCTCTCTATCGTGCTAACTCTGTTCCACTGTCTCTCTCTCTATTGTACTAACTCTGTTCCACTCTCTCTCTCTCTCTCTCTCTATCGTGCTAACTTTGTTCCACTGTCTCTCTCTCTCATTGTACTAACTCTGTTCCACTGTCTCCCTCTCTCTATTGTACTAACTCTGTTCCACTGTCTCTCCCTCTCTCTATTGTACTAACTCTGTTCCACTGTTTCTCCCTCTCTCTATTGTACTAACTCTGTTCCACTGTCTCTCCCTCTCTCTATTGTACTAACTCTGTTCCACTGTCTCTCCCTCTCTCTATTGTACTAACTCTGTTCCACTGTCTCTCCCTCTCTCTATTGTACTAACTCTGTTCCACTGTCTCTCCCTCTCTCTATTGTACTAACTCTGTTCCACTGTCTCTCCCTCTCTCTATTGTACTAACTCTGTTCCACTGTCTCTCCCTCTCTCTGTTGTACTAACTCTGTTCCACTGTCTCTCCCTCTCTCTATTGTACTAACTCTGTTCCACTGTTTCTCCCTCTCTCTATTGTACTAACTCTGTTCCACTGTCTCTCCCTCTCTCTATTGTACTAACTCTGTTCTACTGTCTCTCCCTCTCTCTATTGTACTAACTCTGTTCCACTGTCTCTCCCTCTCTCTATTGTACTAACTCTGTTCCACTGTCTCTCCCTCTCTCTATTGTACTAACTCTGTTCCACTGTTTCTCCCTCTCTCTATTGTACTAACGCTGTTCCACTGTCTCTCCCTCTCTCTATTGTACTAACTCTGTTCCACTGTCTCTCCCTCTCTCTATTGTACTAACTCTGTTCCACTGTCTCTCCCTCTCTCTATTGTACTAACGCTGTTCCACTGTCTCTCCCTCTCTCTATTGTACTAACGCTGTTCCACTGTCTCTCCCTCTCTCTATTGTACTAACTCTGTTCCACTGTCTCTCCCTCTCTCTATTGTACTAACGCTGTTCCACTGTCTCTCCCTCTCTCTATTGTACTAACTCTGTTCCACTGCCTCTCCCTCTCTCTATTGTACTAACGCTGTTCCACTGTCTCTCCCTCTCTCTATTGTACTAACTCTGTTCCACTGTTTCTCCCTCTCTCTATTGTACTAACTCTGTTCCACTGTCTCTCCCTCTCTCTATCGTACTAACTCTGTTCCACTGTCCCTCTCTCTATTGTACTAACTCTGTTCCACTGTTTCTCCCTCTCTCTATTGTACTAACTATGTTCCACTGTCTCTCCCTCTCTTTTATTGTACTAACTCTATTCCACTGTCCCTCTCTCTATTGTACTAACTCTGTTCCACTGTCTCTCTCTCTATTGTACTAACTCTGTTCCACTGTCCCTCTCTCTATTGTACTAACTCTGTTCCACTGTCCCTCTCTTTATTGTATTAACTCTGTTCCACTGTCCCTCTCTCTATTGTACTAACTCTGTTCCACTGTCCCTCTCTCTATTGTACTAACTCTGTTCCATTGTTTCTCCCTCTCTCTATTGTACTAACTCTGTTCCACTGTCTCTCCCTCTCTCTATTGTACTAACTCTGTTCCACTGTCCCTCTCTCTATTGTACTAACTCTGTTCCACTGTCCCTCTCTCTATTGTACTAACTCTGTTCCGCTGTCCCTCTCTCTATTGTACTAACTCTGTTCCACTGTCTCTCCCTCTCTCTATTGTACTAACTCTGTTCCACTGTCCCTCTCTCTATTGTACTAACTCTGTTCCACTGTCCCTCTCTCTATTGTACTAACTCTGTTCCACTGTCCCTCTCTCTATTGTACTAACTCTGTTCCACTGTCCCTCTATCTATTGTACTAACTCTGTTCCACTGTCTCTCCCTCTCTCTATTGTACTAACTCTGTTCCACTGTCCCTCTCTCTATTGTACTAACTCTGTTCCACAGTCCCTCTCTCTATTGCACTAACTCTGTTCCACTGTCCCTCTCTCTATTGTACTAACTCTGTTCCACTGTCTCTCCCTCTCTCTATTATACTAACTCTGTTCCGCTGTCCCTCTCTCTATTGTACTAACTCTGTTCCACTGTCCCTCTCTCTATTGTACTAACTCTGTTCCACTGTCCCTCTCTCTATTATACTAACTCTGTTCCACTGTCCCTCTCTCTATTGTACTAACTCTGTTCCACTGTCCCTCTCTCTATTGTACTAACTCTGTTCCACTGTCCCTCTCTCTATTGTACTAACTCTGTTCCACTGTCACTCTCTCTATTGTACTAACTCTGTTCACTGTCTCTCTCTCTATTGTACTAACTCTGTTCCCTGTCTCTCTCTCTCTCTATTGTACTAACTCTGTTCCACTGTCCCTCTCTCTATTGTACTAACTCTGTTCCACTGTCCCTCTCTCTATTGTACTAACTCTGTTCCACTGTCCCTCTCTCTATTGTACTAACTCTGTTCCCTGTCTCTCTCTCTCTATTGTACTAACTCTGTTCCACTGTCTTTCTCTCTCTCTATTGTACTAACTCTGTTCCCTGTCTCTCCCTCTCTCTATTGTACTAACTCTGTTCCCTGTCTCTCTCTCTCTATTGTACTAACTCTGTTCCCTGTCTCTCTCTCTCTCTCTATTGTACTAACTCTGTTCCCTGTCTCTCTCTCTCTATTGTACTAACTCTGTTCCACTGTCCCTCTCTCTATTGTACTAACTCTGTTCCACTGTCCCTCTCTCTATTGTACTAACTCTGTTCCACTGTCCCTCTCTCTATTGTACTAACTCTGTTCCCTGTCTCTCTCTCTCTATTGTACTAACTCTGTTCCCTGTCTCTCTCTCTCTCTCTATCTCTCTAGTGTACTAACTCTGTTCCCTGTCACTCTCTCTCTATATTGTACTAACTCTATTCCACTGTCTCTCCCTCTCTCTATTGTACTAACTCTGTTCCACTGTCTCTCCCTCTCTCTATTGTACTAACTCTGTTCCACTGTTTCTCCCTCTCTCTATTGTACTAACTCTGTTCCACTGTCTCTCCCTCTCTCTATTGTACTAACTCTGTTCCACTGTCTCTCCCTCTCCTATTGTACTAACTCTGTTCCACTGTCTCTCCCTCTCTCTATTGTACTAACTCTGTTCCCTGTCTCTCTCTCTCTATTGTACTAACTCTGTTCCCTGTCTCTCTCTCTCTCTCTCTATTGTACTAACTCTGTTCCCTGTCTCTCTCTCTATTGTACTAACTCTGCTCCATGTCTATCTCTCTATATTGTACTAACTCTGTTCCCTGTCTCTCTCTCTCTGTTGTACTAACTCTGTTCCACTGTCTCTCCCTCTCTCTCTGTTGTACTAACTATGTTCCACTGTCTCTCCCTCTCTCTATTGTACTAACTCTGTTCCACTGTTTCTCCCTCTCTCTATTGTACTAACTATGTTCCACTGTCTCTCCCTCTCTCTATTATACTAACTCTGTTCCACTGTCTCTCCCTCTCTCTATTGTACTAACTATGTTCCACTGTCTCTCCCTCTCTCTATTGTACTAACTATGTTCCACTGTTTCTCCCTCTCTCTGTTGTACTAACTATGTTCCACTGTCTCTCCCTCTCTCTGTTGTACTAACTCTATTCCACTGTCTCTCCCTCTCTCTATTGTACTAACTCTTTTCCACTGTCTCTCCCTCTCTCTCTATTGTACTAACTATGTTCCACTGTTTCTCCCTCTCTCTGTTGTACTAACTCTGTTCCACTGTCTCTCCCTCTCTCTATATTGTACTAACTATGTTCCACTGTCTCTCCCTCTCTCTATTGTACTAACTCTGTTCCACTGTTTCTCCCTCTCTCTATTGTACTAACTATGTTCCACTGTCTCTCCCTCTCTCTATTGTACTAACTATGTTCCACTGTTTCTCCCTCTCTCTGTTGTACTAACTCTGTTCCACTCTCTCTCCCTGTCTCTATTGTACTATGTTCCACTGTCTCTCCCTCTCTCTATTGTACTAACTCTGTTCCACTGTTTCTCCCTCTCTCTATTGTACTAACTATGTTCCACTGTCTCTCCCTCTCTCTATTGTACTAACTCTGTTCCACTGTTTCTCCTCTCTCTATTGTACTAACTATGTTCCACTGTCTCTCCCTCTCTCTATTGTACTAACTATGTTCCACTGTTTCTCCCTTTCTCTGTTGTACTAACTCTGTTCCACTGTCTCTCCTCTCTCTATTGTACTAACTATGTTCCACTGTTTCTCCCTCTCTCTATCGTACTAAGTCTGTTCCACTGTCTCTCCCTCTCTCTATTGTACTAACTCTGTTCCACTGTTTGTCCCTCTCTCTATTGTGCTAACTCTGTTCCACTGTCTCTCCCTCTCTCTATTGTACTAACTCTTTTCCACTGTTTCTCCCTCTCTCTATTGTACTAACTCTGTTCCACTGTCTCTCCCTCTCTCTATTATACTAACTCTGTTCCACTGTCTCTCCCTCTCTCTATTGTACTAACTCTGTTCCACTGTCTCTCCCTCTCTCTATTGTACTAACTCTGTTCCACTGTCTCTCCCTCTCTCTATTGTACTAACTTTGTTCCACTGTTTCTCCCTCTCTCTATTGTACTAACTCTGTTCCACTGTCTCTCCCTCTCTCTATTGTACTAACTCTGTTCCACTGTTCCACTCTCTCTCTCTATTGTACTAACTCTGTTCCACTATTCCACTCCCTCTCTCTATTGTACTAACTCTGTTCCACTGTCTCTCCCTCTCTCTATTGTACTAACTCTGTTCCACTGTTTCTCCCTCTCTCTATTGTACTAACTCTGTTCCACTGTCTCTCCCTCTCTCTATTGTACTAACTCTGTTCCACTGTCTCTCCCTCTCTCTATTGTACTAACTCTGTTCTACTGTCTCTCCCTCTCTCTATTGTACTAACTCTGTTCCACTGTCTCTCCCTCTCTCTATTGTACTAACTCTGTTCCACTGTTTCTCCCTCTCTCTATTGTACTAACTCTGTTCCACTGTCTCTCCCTCTCTCTATTGTACTAACTCTGTTCCACTGTTCCACTCTCTCTCTCTATTGTACTAACTCTGTTCCACTGTTCCACTCCCTCTCTCTATTGTACTAACTCTGTTCCACTGTTTCTCCCTCTCTCTATTGTACTAACTCTGTTCCACTGTTTCTCCCCCTCTCTCTCTCTATTGTACTAACTATGTTCCACTGTTTCTCCCTCTCTCTCTCTATTGTACTAACTCTGTTGCACTGTTTCTCCCTCTCTCTATTGTACTAACTATGTTCCACTGTTTCTCCCTCTCTCTCTCTATTGTACTAACTCTGTTCCACTGTTTCTCCCTCCCTCTCTCTATTGTACTAACTCTGTTCCACTGTTTCTCCCTCCCTCTCTCTATTGTACTAACTCTGTTCCCTGTTTCTCCCTCTCTCTATTGTACTAACTATGTTCCACTGTTTCTCCCTCTCTCTCTCTATTGTACTAACTCTGTTCCACTGTCTTTCTTTAGTTCTCAATCTTTCCCCTCACTTTCGTTAACACTTTCTTCCCCACCTTTATTTTCCTTAGTCCAAGATTTTCATTCTCCCTCGTTTCTCAATCTCTCTGTTTATTTCTTATCCGCTCTCCCCTTCTCTTACTATTCATTCCACTATCACGCCTTATTTCTCACATTGTCCCTTCATATCTATCTCTTTATATATATCTCCTTATATTTATCTTCCTAATAATCGATATTCATATCTTTACATACCTGTATTCTCTGATTCTCTTCGTCTTCGTCTTCCTCTTCCTCTTCTTCTTCTCTCTCTCTCTCTCTCTCTCTCTCTCATAGTTTCTTTGTTTTCTCTCTCTGTCTCTCTAGGCACTTGAATGTTCTCATGTGGCTTACTGTGTCCTCTCTGTCCGTTAACGAGACTAATATTCAAGCTATCACAGATACCAGCTTTACGTTTCCTGAGAATGTGCAGAGCTCATGTTTGTTTTGTCAACAGTTTCAAGATCTATGCAAACATGATTAAATCGTCAAGGGAATCATCATCATCACCATAATCATCGTCATCACTATCATCATCTAAAGCTCAATAATCAAGGACATCATCACCATCTTCATCAAAAGTTCAATCATCAAGGACATCATCATCAAAAGCTCAATCATCAAGGAAATCATCACCATCATCATCAAAAGCTCAATCATCAAGGACATTATTATCTAAAGCTTAGTCATCAAGGACTTCATTATCATCATCAAAACCTCAATCATCAAGGACATCATCATCAAAAGCTCAATCATCAAGGTCATCATCATCATCATCCCCATCAATATCACCAAAAGCTCAATCATCATCATCAAAAGCTCAATCATCAAGGACATCATCATCATCATCATCAAAAGCTCAGTCATCAAGGACATCATTATCTAAAGCTCAGTCATCAAGGACATCATCAGCATCAAAACCTCAATCATCAAGGACATCATCATAATCAAAAGCTCAATCATCAAAGACTTCATCTTCATCATCATCATCACCAAAAGCTCAATCATCATCATCAAAACCTCAGTCATCAAGGACATCATCATCATGAAAAGCTCAATCTTCAAAGACTTCATCTTCATCATCATCATCACCAAAAGCTCAGTGATCATATTCAAAAGCTCAATCATCATGGCAAGGATATCATTATCAAAGTCAACAAAAGCTCAACCATCAAGGCCATCATCATTATCATCGTCATCAAAAGCTCAATCATGAATTTTTAAGTTTGCATATAGTCATTTGTGTTTTAAATCTTATATAACATATTTAGTTCTACATTGTGTTTACTTAGATACATCAAATTATATGCTTTACTCTTTATACATTCACATACAGACTCATACACCACAAACACATCACACGGAGACACATATGTATTTGTACATATCATTATACATAATAGACAGTTTGTTTTATCAGATACCTTGAGAGGTTTCAATACCAGAAATATAATAGGTTACTTTCTAATATTATATTCTTATTGAATATCATCATCATCATCATCAAAAGCGCACTCATCAAGATTATCATCATCATCAAAAGCTCAATCATCAAGTGCCATACCTGTTGGCATGCAAAAGGAGATATGTCTCTCCACAACTTTCAGCTGTTACAAAATGTTGATCAATTCTATTATTGATTTCTTACCCGGCCATTCTCTTTATACGTCATATCTTTCTCCACATTCAAATCTTTTCCTGTTACAATTTTCCCCGCGTTATAATTTTTTTTATATATTATATTATTTTCCCCTCCAATATTTCTCACATTCGTACATTGCCAAACAATTGCTACTGTTCACTCTTGATGATGGTAACTAATTTTCTTTTAATTCCCCGTCTCTTCAAGAACATCCGACATTATCTTTTTTAGCGTCTACGGCATTCTTCAATAAAAGCATAATATTGTGGCCTCCAACTATTTTCTTTATATTTTGTTCTCTTCTCTAACATTTGCTTCCGTAAGTCAAATCTGGCTCTATGTAATACCGGGAAATTCTTCTCTGACTTAGATTTTCAGGAATAGATAGGGTTATGTCGTTGTCTTTTTTCCCTCTTTGAAGTCTGTTCCTGAGCTGTGCTCCATCTCAGCTATGTAATACCGGGAAATTCTTCTCTGACTTAGATTTTCAGGATTAGATAGGGTTATGTCGTTGTCTTTTTTCCCTCTTTGAAGTCTGTTCCTGAGCTGTGCTCCATCTCAGCTATGTAATACCGGGAAATTCTTCTCTGACTTAGATTTTCAGGATTAGATAGGGTTATGTCGTTGTCTTTTTTCCCTCTTTGAAGTCTGTTCCTGAGCTGTGCTCCATCTCAGCTATGTAATACCGGGAAATTCTTCTCTGACTTAGATTTTCAGGATTAGATAGGGTTATGTCGTTGTCTTTTTTCCTCTTTGAAGTCTGTTCCTGAGCTGTGCTCCATCTCAGCTATGTAATACCGGGAAATTCTTCTCTGACTTAGATTTTCAGGATTAGATAGGGTTATGTCGTTGTCTTTTTTCCTCTTTGAAGTCTGTTCCTGAGCTGTGCTCCATCTCAGCTATGTAATACCGGGAAATTCTTCTCTGACTTAGATTTTCAGGATTAGATAGGGTTATGTCTTTGTCTTTTTTCCCTCTTTGAAGTCTGTTCCTGAGCTGTGCTCCATCTCAGCTATGTAATACCGGGAAATGCTTCTCTGACTTAGATTTTCAGGAATAGATAGGGTTATGTCGTTGTCTTTTTTCCCTCTTTGAAGTCTGTTCCTGAGCTGTGCTCCATCTCAGCTATGTAATACCGGGAAATTCTTCTCTGACTTAGATTTTCAGGAATAGATAGGGTTATGTCGTTGTCTTTTTTCCCTCTTTGAAGTCTGTTCCTGAGCTGTGCTCCATCTCAGCTATGTAATACCGGAAATTCTTCTCTGACTTAGATTTTCAGGAATAGATAGGGTTATGTCGTTGTCTTTTTCCCCTCTTTGAAGTCTGTGCCTGAGCTGTGCTCCATCTCAGCTATGTAATACCGGGAAATTCTTCTCTGACTTAGATTTTCAGAAATAGATAGGGTTATGTCGTTGTCTTTTTCCCCTCTTTGAAGTCTGTGCCTGAGCTGTGCTCCATCTCAGCTATGTTGTACGTTTCCAGCTTAATAGTAACGTTTTCGTCATCATCATCATGTGCCATATCAGTTGGCGTTGGCGATCACGTACTTCCACAATCTTCAATCCACAGTGGATCGTATCAAATATATTGTTGACTGTTATATTTTTGTATCATTCTATGAATTTGATAAATATGAATATATGTGAACAAGTTATCATTATAAGCCTCAGAACAGGACACAATCGACTCCACAGTCACATGTATACAAAATTCAAGATCGGCACCTCAACTACTTGTACATGTGGACAGGCGCCCCAGGCTGCTGAACACATACTTCAAGACTGCACTGAATATAGTAGACTGAGGAAAATCCATTGGCCCATAGATACAACACTACAGACAAAACTAAATGGACCACTGCAAGAATTACAAAAGACAGTAAAATTTATACAGGAAACGACATTGCAGATATAGACATTATTACAGGCGAACGAAAGATAGATAGATGGATTCTATGATAGTATTACAAGCATCAATATCTTAATAACCACATCATTGTATCACTTTACCGAGCTGCTTGCGATGCTCCGTTCTCAGGGACAGCACGGAATGAGCAGTGGGCAATGTACGAGATTCAGTGACTTTCGTAAACTGAGGTCTAGATATACAGTCCATGGACACTCATCGTCGGTACCAGCTATTCTAATCTTCTATATAAACATAGTGACAGATAAGCAGTAAGTGGACAGACAAGTTTACCACAGCTAAAAGCCAATGCGCCAAGTAGACATAAATACAGTGGATGGATAGCCGATATCTCCGCGAGAATGAACTAAGACAAATAATCTACCAAGGATGTTCATTTCTGCCATTAAGTAGTTTTTTAGTTCTTGCCCTTGAATATGACAATATTAGTTGAAAAATTAAAATAAATAAAGTGCTCTTTGTTTAACTTTGTTTATGTTTTATTCCGTGTGTTACCCGGCCTCATTATGAGGGGAGTAAAGAATAGTGACACTGTGACCTTCCAGTTATGTCGTAAGAGACGGCTAAGGAGATTCATCGATGGTTTGACAAGCTGTCTTTGTAAAAAGTATTGTTATGGAAACAGAGCCATAGATTTTAGAGCAGTGATCTCTGCAATATGTGCCATTGTGGCATGCAAAGAGAGAGAGATAGAGAGATAGACAGATAGATAGATAGATAGATAGATAGATAGATAGATAGATAGATAGATAGATAGATAGATAGATAGATAGATAGATAGATAGATAGATAGATAGATAGATAGATAGATAGATAGATAGATAGATAGATAGATAGATAGATAGATAGATAGATAGATAGATAGATAGATAGATAGATAGATAGATAGATAGATAGATAGATAGATAGATAGATAGATAGATAGATAGATAGATAGATAGATAGATAGATAGATAGATAGATAGATAGATAGATAGATAGATAGATAGATAGATAGATAGGTAGGTAGGTAGGTAGGTAGGTAGGTAGGTAGGTAGGTAGGTAGGTAGGTAGGTAGGTAGGTAGTAGGTAGGTAGGTAGGTAGGTAGGTAGGTAGATAGATAGATAGATAGATAGATAGATAGATAGATAGATAGATAGATAGATAGATAGATAGATAGATAGATAGATAGATAGATAGATAGATAGATAGATAGATAGATAGATAGATAGATAGATAGATAGATAGATAGATAGATAGATAGATAGATAGATAGATAGATAGATAGATAGATAGATAGATAGATAGATAGATAGACAGACAGACGGATGGATGGATGGATGGATGGATGGATGGATAGATGGATGGATGAATGTATGTATGGATGTATGGATGTATGGATGTATGGATGGATGGATGGATGGATGGATGGATGGATGGATGGATGGATGGATGGTTGGACGGATGGATGGATGGATGGATGGATGGATGGATGGATGGATGGATGGATGGATGGATGGATGGATGGATGGATGGATGGATGGATGGATGGATGGATGGATCGATGTTTAACACCGGCAGACAAAAAATTAAAATACGATTAGAGGCCACAGAGATGGGATTTCTCAGAAGAATATTGAAAGTTCCCAGGACAACTAAAAAGACCAACGAGGAAATTCTCAAAGAGGACAACACAAAAAGGCACATCGATGTATATTTCAATAGATAGAACTCAGATTTAGCTCCTGTCCACTCATTCAAACATGCAAGCGCATTGTTGCTTCGCGTAGCGTTTGCGTGTATCGAAGTAGCGAATCATTTCAGAGGAAGTGCTATGTTTACAACGCTGAGAAAAAACAATCACATTCAACAACAACAACAACAACAACAGCAAAATAGACAGCCCCAAACAGGATCGAGCCCGTACCCCTTACACAGAACCTTGCCACGAGAAGTGAAAGACATCGCCAATGATAGCTACATTTTAGGTAGAATAATTTGCCGTGTGCACCAGCGTTTGTTTCTCGTAGTAAGGCGTTGTGTGGAGGAGATCTGGTTCGATCTTGCTTTGATTTGTCTATTGTTCTTTGTTTTGATCTCTTGTTGATTATTTGTGAATATTTTCTTCATGTTGTAAACATACCTCTTCTCCTGAAATGATCGCTGGTCTATCGCCTCCAAAGTTTTCCTCAATTATAACATCCATCTATTATTATTTGTCTCATAATAAAGTTAGTGTTTGTTAAATTTATGATAGCGTTGGATAATTTATATGTTCACCCAATGCACATAATTCCAACAAATCCAGGGATGCATCACATCCAGACATATTGACGCGATATAAATGTGAGGAATTAGCTCGACTAACAGGGGAAATATCTGATAACAATTCGTAATGTGTAGATTGATTATGTAAATTGTAGATTAAAGATGACGGTTAGTGCGAGCTTGTCGAAACACGGTTCGATGTGTTGTGATGTTCGATGAGACACCATACGGTGTATATAAACAGTTTGTACTTAGAGGTCTAACCTATTCCTAATGTAGCGGAATAACATTTAATTACACTTACGTTGGTCCGATATAATTTGTTATCTGCTAATCTACAGCAGTGAAAATTATTTGTTGTCGATAGTGGTAGCTGTGGAAAGTCCTGCTCCTTTGTTATTTGTTGTCTATAGTGCTAACTGTGGAAAGTCCTGCTCTTTGTTATTTGTTGTTGATATTGCTAGCTGTGCAGACAAAGTCCTGCTCCTTTGTTATTTGTTGTCGATAGTGCTAACTGTGCAGACAAAGTCCTGCTCCTTTGTTATTTGTTGTCGATAGTGCTAACTGTGCAGACAAAGTCCTGCTCCTTTGTTATTTGTTGTCGATAGTGCTAACTGTGCAGACAAAGTCATGCTCCTTTGTTATTTGTTGTCGATAGTGCTAACTGTGCAGACAAAGTCCTGCTCCTTTGTTATTTGTTGTCGATAGTGCTAACTGTGCAGACAAAGTCATGCTCCTTTGTTATTTGTCGTCGATAGTTCTAACTGTGGAGACAAAGTCCTGCTTCTTTGTTTTATGATATCATGATTGCAGTGCAGACAAAGTCATGCTCCTTTGTTATTTGTCGTCGATAGTTCTAACTGTGGAGACAAAGTCCTGCTCCTTTGTTATTTGTCGTCGATAGTTCTAACTGTGGAGACAAAGTCCTGCTCCTTTGTTATTTGTCGTCGATAGTTCTAACTGTGCAGACAAAGTCATGCTCCTTTGTTATTTGTCGTCGATAGTTCTAACTGTGCAGACAAAGTCCTGCTTCTTTGTTTTATGATATCGTGATTGCTGTTTCAACTCTTGCAAACCTAAACCTTCTTCTTATCTAGGATTGAAGTTTTGTGATCACGCGAACTTGACTTTTTGTCCTGTTTCATGATGGATGGCTAGCGACAACATCAAGACACACGATGAGCTGGTCGCATGGTCAGTTCTAATATATGCGTGTGTGTCCTGATTTTTCCCCAAAATCTGCGCTGTGGCTGGCACACTCCATCTTCGACAGGCTGGATCTAGACACACCATATCTGAGAAACCAAGAAGGTCTTCCTAATAACAAACACCAGATTACTATGCTAACAGTAGTGGCATTGCTAATGCCTGAGACATGTAAAACATGAACAACCAATGGAGATCGTTAGAGAAGAATGCAGAATCTATGGATAAGACAGTAGTGGAGGATCTGGTGAATATCATCTTAGGGAGATGTCAGAAACAAGGAAGTGCTCATCAAAATCATCATCCACAGAACCAATTACAGAATTACTGTCAACGGTCAAATAACAGGCATTCCTGTGATTATTTACATAGAATAAGACTATGGCGGTTGGGTTCAGATTTTCGTACTTATACATAATAATGAAAGAAAGCAACAAGGAAGGTTTCAGTATGAATTGTAAGACAAAGAAAACAGAAATAATGGTCATATCGAAGAAATATTCACCACCACCTTGCAACATAAAAATAAACAGGGCAAAACTAAAGCAAGGGCAGAGCGTCATATACCTGGGCACAATAATATCATCTGATGGAGATGAACCACAGAAATAAAAAGCAGAAAAACTCAAAATTGGTAAAAATAGCATTTCAGAAAATGTAAAAGATATTGCTCAGCAAGTCTATGTCAATTGATTTGAGAAAGAGAGTTCATTGGTGCTATGTAGAGCCAATTCTGATCTATGAAAGTGAATCAAGTACAGTAGACAAAAAATGAACAGCGGATTAAATGCCACAGAGATGGGATTTCTCAGAAGAATGATGAAAGTTCCCTGGGCAGCTTAAAAGATCAACGAGGACATTCTCAAAAAGGTCAACACAATAAGGGAGCTCGTAAAAAACTTCATAAAGGAACAATCGTCATTTTGTTTTTCGGGTAGAAATTAGAATACTTGGTTGCAGCTGGCAAAATACAGGGAAAAAGAGACGTAAGAGGAAGTCACTGCCTTAAAGATGTGTAGATGGGGTGGGGTTCAGTGAACTTTAAGTGATAAAGACCCCAGACCACCTACCTATGGCAGCCAGGAAAACAAATGCAATGATCTAGAGAAATGAACAAGACAGAGAAAAATACTGACCGAAAATTATCGCAATTTAATTAATACCACCATACGACGAAAATTGTGCTCATTTAACGCCCTTTAATTACCAGAGTAATTATGTGCCGATGTAATAAAAAAAAAGTTGTGTCAAGAAAATTCAAAATGTGTGATTTATTTTTACTGCGGATAAGCAAATCTAAGCTGATTCATTTGAGAAATCACAAAGCGATACAATTCTGTAACTAAATGTATGTAGTGAACTTCTAGTGTACAGCCGTGTAATGGTTACAGTTCGTCCACATCTTTTATTTTCATGGAGTTATTAATTTTTTTTTTTTAGTTTGAGTAAATCAGGACGGAAATGCGAGGATTTTCATAATTGAGCACTTTCATTTCCTGTTATTATTTTTATTAAAAAATATTTCAACTTTTAAGCTCATAAATAGGTACCTGATTCCGAGAATGATTTATTATCAGAAGAAATTAATTCTCCTTTAGCTGTAGGAAGTCACAGCTTAGTAGCAATTGGTTTGTTAAGCTTTGTCGAGAACAGCAAGAGAGTAGCTTACATCGACAATCACGTTGTGAACATCTGATGATTAACTTTATCAGTTTTTGCAGGAACTGAATTGAACTTCTTCTATAAATATCGGATAAGATAATCTCTTCCCATCTATGTACATTACAAGTAGAATTTACTTTTCATAAGTTCTCTGCTTCTAATTTTCAACTTGCAACTTCTTTGTCTTCCCCCTAGTTCCCTAAACATATACCCCTCTTCGATGTATACCTTTATGAGGGCTAATGTTCGTTAGGTTCCCAACCGTTGTTGTCTGCCAGGCCAGCGTATCAATTCACTCACGAACTGCAGCATGAACAATGAATACACAAAGGACTTCCGGTCAATTTGGCGGATAGGCGGCAGGAACCTTTGAGATTCTGTGTGAAAAGTGTTCCTTGTTAAAGTTTCCTCATGTTCCAGGTCGGGCTTGCTCCTGGAGCTATTGAGTTTAGTGCTGTGTGCAAACCGTGAGATGTGCATTTCATCCAGGTTGTGTTTTGATATTCCGATTGCTTACGATGAAAGATGATATTGTATGACGAAGGACAGATTGGCTGCGTTCACCTTCGGTGCGGTTATGTCTTATGTCTTTTGGCTGTAGCTGCTATGATGGGGACTGCAGCTGCCTTTCTTTGTTTGGATCCTTCAATGCGATAAGATGTTAATTCCGATGATTTTACTGACACGGCGGGTTGAGCAATTATGGATTTTTAACTCGTCCGTTTAAATGAAACCATAAGAAAAATGGTATGAATAAAACCCTGCCAAGAATATATAGAGCAACAACAACTTAAATGGTTGGGCCACCTGGTCAGAATGAATCCTCACCAATCACTATCAAGGGCGTTCTTCTCGAGAATGCATGGAAAAAGACCAAGAGGAAGACCTAGAAGAAGATGGATATATGCAGTGGTAGAGACATGTAACAAGAAAGGAAAATCACTAATTCAGACAGTTCGAGCAGCTCAAGAACGACAAATGATATAAACCACGACACCTTTCGGTATGAGTGAAAAGAGAAAAGCAAAAAGAAAAGAAGAACTCGTCTGCAGTGATACCGGGGCCTTCGACTAACTACAACTACGTTCGGATTGCTACATTCTATCTTCTGCCAAATTTTGCTTTTCAACCAAACATTTCAGACTTACTTTTTGAGGTATCGATATTGGTACCTTTACCTGTTGCATTGTTTGGGACATTCTGAGAGAGAGCTGCTAGGTGGGAGTGGTTGCTTCATTCTCTTGTCTTGTTTTCTATATACTGCCCTCGTCTCATTGATGTACAACGGCATGATGCGCATTATATCATTGCCAACATGCAGTCTCGTGGCGAGACTAACTTGCATCCATTCCCACAAACTGTCACACACATCATCATTAATATAGTCTCGTGGCGAGACTAACTTGCTTCCAATCCCACAAACTGTCGCACACATCATCATCAATACAGTCTCGTGGCGAGATTAACTTGCATCCATCCCCACAAACTGTCGCACACATCATCATCAATACAGTCTCGTGGCGAGACTAACTTGCATCCAATCCCACAAACTATCGCACAAATCATCATCAATACAGTCTCGTGACGAGACTAACTTGCTTCCAATCCCACAAACTGTCGCACACATCATCATCAATACAGTCTCGTGACGAGACTAACTTGCTTCCAATCCCACAAACTGTCGCACACATCATCATCAATACAGTCTCGTGACGAGACTAACTTGCATCCAATCCCACAAACTGTCGCACATATCATCATCAATAATCTCGTGGCGAGACTAACTTGCTTCCAATCCCACAAACTATCGCACACATCATCATCTTTACATTTCTGGCTTTAGGAACTTTATTGCTGACGTCGGGGTTTATGTTTACAAGTAAAGACGTAAAGGCAAGAAAATACATAGAAATGCCAAACTGATGTAAAGCTGACGATAAAGGTGAAAGGAAACAAACGTATTTTGGTTAAAGCTTTACGTAAGTGAGGGACAACACACAATCAAAACGACATTGCGGATCTTGGTAACTTCATAGTTTAAGTACATTAATTATTTCAGAGAAACAAGTGATCTACCATTAGTTGGCTGCGCAACAAATCTACAGTGGTCTTCAATTATTAAAAAATATGTTATGGTTTAGGGTTTTGGGTGGTTTTTAGGTTAGGGTTTAGGATATTATCCTCACTTTGTTTCTCTTTTCTCTACAAAAAGAGCAGATTAGAGAACCACCGAATAAAGTGCAGTGTTACTCAAAGAAACGATACTTTCCTGAAATAATTTATATGCTTAAACTAGGATTTGCTTGCTTACGTTCGCCCGATGACTAAAGTATTCTAGAGTATTCGTAGACTGTAGAATTCCTCTTCGTCATCCGTCCTTAAAAGGACGTTAAGTGGACGTGTCTGCGTTGTGTTGTGGTTTGCAATATAACTGTTACATTTGCGCCTTTCGGCCCAACACATCCAACTTCAGCACGACATTTTTGAGGACCGGGTTGTCTTCCCTCTTCGATCCCTGCTCGCTTGACCAGACTAGACAGGTTAGCCTGTTACTGGAGGCACCACGGAGAGGTGGAGCTGGGTCTGGATGGTTTTGATTCACCGATCCTGGCGCAAGCCATCAGCTTGGTTGCTGACAACTTCCAGCTCTGGTGCAGGGAGGCGCGCCTTCGCCTCCAAACTAGGATTTTACACAATTTTTGTTAATTTTATAATTTTTCTTTTTAACAAAATTCAATTTAAATTTTAAAAAAAGCTACTACCTAGAGAGGCAAGTGAGTCTCTAAGTGTTATAAAGTAATAGATTCTTATTATTTTATATTCAGAGGCTTCATGGAAGATAACATTCCGCAACACGACGAAGAGTATAACTAGTTAGCCTCGCTGCGAGACTCGTGAGATAAAGATCTTCGCTTTCTTTATTCAAAGACTAGGAATTGCAGCTCCACTGATGCGTGCTTGATCTGCGCAAGATTTGATGGGAATAAACACCTCCTTCTATCTGTTTTCATTTTATGATTTGACGCTACAGTACAGGAACAATGACTTTAGCCGCGTTTTATGAGCGTTTATCTACAACATCATTATTATTCTACTCAGGCTGTACACATTTTCAGTAATTATCCACAAAGTTTAAGCACTTCCTGCACCTTCCTTTGTAGAACAAAGAATATATTCTTCTCTCTTTCCTTTCTCATTTGCCTTTCAGCATCGAGATATAATTTGTGGTCTTTTTCTCTTCTATTCGCTTCTTGGTTGTTTCGTCAGTATTCTTTGGTTATGGTTATGGAAGGCCTCCGTATCACTGCAAACAAATTAAAATCCATCCATGACGGGGATTATTACTAGCTATTTTTTTCTCAGTTCTTCATTTCTGATCCTATCTCTCAGACTGTTTCATGTCATTCTTCTAACACATTTCATCTCGGTAGTTGTTATTTTTGTTATTGTTCTTGTACCTAGGGTCCTAGTCAGAAAAAAAATATGCAACAGTAAAGAATAAGTCCGACAAAAGTGTTCATAAAGCAGAGGTTTCCAACTAGGGACAGAGACAGTTTACAAAGTATATAAGATTGTAACGAGAGACAAGAACAGTTTACAAAGTATAAGATTTCGGGAGGGGGGCGGGGGGGGGGAAGGGGAGACAAGATTAGTTTACAAAGTATCAGATTTAAACGAGAGATAAGAACAGTTTACAAAGTATATAAGATTGTAACGAGAGATAAGAACAGTTTACAAAGTATATAAGATTGTAACGAGAGACAAGAACAGTTTACAAAGTATATAAGATTGTAACGAGAGATAAGAACAGTTTACAAATATATAAGATTGTAACGAGAGACAAGAACAGTTTACAAATATATAAGATTGTAACGAGAGACAAGAACAGTTTACAAATATATAAGATTGCAACGAGAGACAAGAACAGTTTACAAATATATAAGATTGTAACGAGAGACAAGAACAGTTTACAAATATATAAGATTGTAACGAGAGACAAGAACAGTTTACAAAGTATATAAGATTGTAACGAGAGACAAGAACAGTTTACAAATATATAAGATTGTAACGAGAGACAAGAACAGTTTCCAGTTTAAAAGTTTCAGAAAGTTAATTCTCAAAATAGCGGCAGCTGGCTGGAACTAAAAAAAAACACACAAATCGTTAATCTTTTTTTTAAAGTTTTCACACTTCATATTTTTAGATACAAACAGAAAAATAAGGAAATCACAAACGAGCTGTCATAATGGGAGAAAATAACAACGCGAAAAATATGAAAACTACGGAACCTTCGTGTCAGATGCAACGTTCTGATATACCGATAGTGACCGCAAACAGATCTATAGAAGGGTAGCATAAACAGTTGTTTCTACATTTCTGAACAGCCCAGCTGATTCTACAATACAGAACAGCCCAGCCGTTTCTACATTATGAACAGCCAGCTGTTTCTACTTTACAGAACAGTCCAGCTGTTTCTACTTTACAGAACACCCAGTACACATGCACCTAACTATTAAGAGTCTAGTTACTAGGTTAACAAAAAAAGATATAGAACATTTTAGCTGGAAAAGAACAGTTTATACAAAAATAAGGGATACAAAAAACGGAACATAGTATTGTATCGGCTGTTTCCAATAATTTATATCAAACTGTGAATGACTGGACAGAAGCAGGGCATACTCATACGCATAAAAGCAGAATATGTTTAGCAAAATCATGATGTTTGCCAACTCTAACACAATAACTAATAATAAAGAACATGTACTGGCAACAAACAGTGGCCATAAGAACTAGAGGTTCAACAGAGGTGAGATGGTAGATGTACAACAGAGGTGAGATGGTAAATGTACAACAGAGGTGAGGTGGTAGATGTACAACAGAGGTGAGATGGTATATGTACAATAGAGGTGAGATGGTAGATGTACAATAGAGGTGAGATGGTAGATGTACAACAGAAGTGAGATAGTAGATGTACAACAGAGGTGAGATGGTAGATGTACAACAGAGGTGAGATAGTAGATGTACAACAGAGGTGAGATGCAGAATAGGCAAGGCAAAGTCAGCTATCCAAAAAATGAGGTTGAGTTTGTAGTGCAATCCATTTTTGACAATAGAAACAAGAAAAAATAATTCTTAAATGTTATATAGACCCAGTCTTAACATACGGCTGTGAATCATGGACAATAGAACAACAGACAAGAAAATCAATGTGGAAATGTGGTTTTACAGAAGAATATTGAGAATACCACGAACAGATAAGAAGAATAATGAAAATTTTCTGGAAAGGGGCCAAAGCTAAAAGTAAGTTAATTTCTAATCTTTGGAAGAAACAATCGCCATTTTTGGCAATTAAATGAGAAGAGAACAACTGAAATATATTTGACAACTGGGAAAATTGAGGGACGAAGAGATAGAGGGAAAGAGAAAAGTTAACAGGCAGCTTAAGAGAATGACTTGGCAGAAAGTCAACAACAGAAATGATAAATAACTGTCGTGATCGAAAAGTTGTGGAGAGACATGATCACCTACGCCAGGAGGTATGGTACATGATGATGATGAACACAATAAGCAATAAATCTTAAATATGGAAGTTTTGCTCGAAAGTGAACTTCACTGAAATCCAATGCGGCTGCATCTAACACCCTCTCGGGCACAAAACAACAAAACTATTTTGTTGTGCCCAGTGATAAATGAACTTGAATCACTGAGCCCAATCAACTAAACCATATTCAGACCTATATAACACGCAATTCTAATGAGCTAGAGAGATCAATAATAAAAGGTATAGTATGTTCTCATCACTAGTCGCCGGATTAGCTTCATCGCACGTCGAACAACAGTTAGATCTGCTGCTCAACAAATCCGGCAGCGTGAAACGGCTCAGAAATAGAACTATGTTAGTTCACAAGTTTTCCCCGTCCTTCCTAATTCAAAAGTTTTACCCGTCCTTCCTAGTTCTCAAGTCTTCCCCGTCCCTCACTAGTTCACAAGTCTTCCCCCTTCCTAACTGGTTCACAGGTCTTCCTCTGTTCTAACTGGTTCACAAGTATGCATCTGTCCTAACTGGTAAATAAGTCTTTCTGTGTCCTTACTAGTTCACAAGTCTTTACTGTCCTAATTGGTTCACAAGTCTTCCTCTGTCCTAACTGGTTCACAAGTCTTCCTACGTCCTTACTAGTTCACAAGTCATCCTCTGTCCTAATAGGTACACAAGTCTTTCTCTGTCCTTACTAGTTCACAAGTCTTCCTCTGTCCTAACTGGTTCACAAGTCTACACCCTTCCTAACTGGTTCACAAGTCTTCCCCACACCTCACTAGTTCCCAAGTCTTCCTCTGTCCTAACTGGTTCACACGTCTTCCCCCTTCCTAACTGGTTCACAAGTCTTCCCGCACCTCACTAGTTCACAAGTCTTCCTCTGTCCTAACTAGTTTACAAGATGTCTTCCTCTGTCATAACTAGTTCACAAGTCTTCTTCTGTCCTAACTGGTTCACAAGTTTTTCTCTGTCCTAAAAGGTTCACAAGTCTTCCTCTGTCATAACCGGTTCACAAGTCTTCCTCTGTCCAAATTGGTTCATAAGTCTTCCTCTGTCCTAACTGGTTCACAAGGCTTACTCTGTCCTCACTAGTTCACAAATCTTCCTCTGTCCCAACTGATTCACAAGTCTTTCCCCTTCCTAACTGGTTCACAAGTCTTCCTCTGTCCTAACTAGTTTACAAGATGTCTTCCTCTGTCATAACTAGTTCACAAGTCTTCCTCTGTTCTAACTGGTTCACAAGTCTTACTCTGTCCTCACTAGTTCATAAGTCTTCCTCTGTCCCAACTGATTCACAAGTCTTTCCCCTTCCTAACTGGTTCACAAGTTTTCCTCTGTCCTAACTAGTTCACAAGAAGTCTTCCTCTGTCCAAACTAGTTCACAAGTCTTCCTCTGTTCTAACTGGTTTACAAGTCGTCCTCTGTTCTAACTGGTTCACAAATCTTCCCCCTTCCTCCATGGTTCACAAGTCCTCCTCTGTGTTCTAACTGGTTCACAAGTCTTCCTCTGTCCTAACTAGTTCTCAAGTCTTCCTCTGTCCTAACTGATTCACACGTATTCCCCCTTCTTAACTGGTTCACAAGTCTTCCTCTGTTCTAACTGGTTCACAAGTCTTCCCCCTTCCTAACTGGTTCACATGTTTTCCTCCTTCCTAACTTGTTCACAAGTCTTTCCCGTTCCTCACGAGTTCACAAGTCTTCCTCTGTTCTAACTGGTTCACAAGTATTCCACTGTCTTAACTGGTAAACAACTCTTTCTCTGTCCATACTAGTTCTCAAGTCTTCCTCTGTCCTAATTGGTTCACAAGTCATCCTCTGTCCATACTAGTTCACAAGTATTCCCCTTTTCTCTATGGTTCACAAGTCTTCCTCTGTTCTAACTGGTTCACAAGTCTTCCTCTGTTCTAACTGGTTTACAAGTCTTCCTCTGTTCTAACTGGTTCAAACCTTTTCTTCTGTCCTAATCGGTTAACAAGTCTTCCTCTGTTATAACTGGTTCAAACGTTTTCCTCTGTCCTAACTAGTTCACAAGTCTTCCTCTGTCATAACTGATGCACAAGTCTTCCTCCTTCCTAACTGGTTCACAAGTTTTCCTCTGTCCTAACTAGTTCACAAGAAGTCTTCCTCTGTCCTAACTAGTTCACAAGTCTTCCTCTGTTCTAATTGGTTCACAATTCTTCCCCCTTCCTCCATGGTTCACAAGTCTTCCTCTGTCCTAACTAGTTCACAAGTCTTCCTCTGTTCTAACTGGTTCACATGTCTTCCCTCTTTCTAACTGGTTCACAAGTTTTCCTCCTTCCTAACTTGTTCACAAGTCTTCCTCTGTTCTATATGGTTCACAACTGTTCCTCTGTCCTAACTGGTTAACATGTCTTTTTCTGTCCTTACTAGTTCTCAAGTCTTCCTCTGTCCTAACTGGTTCACAAGTCTTCCTCTTTCCTAACTGGTTCACAAGTCTACCACCTTCCTCCATGATTCACAAGTCTTCGTCTGTTCTAAATGGTTCACAAGTCTTCCTCTGTCATAACTGGTTTACAAGTCTTCCTCTGTTCTAAATGGATCACAAGTCTTCCACCCTTCCTACATGGTTCACAAGTCTTCCTCTGTCCTAACTGGTTCACAAGTCTTCCTTTGTTCTAACTGGTTCACAAGTCTTCCTCTGTCCTAACTGATTCACAAGTCTACCCCCTTCCTCCCTGGTTCACAAGTCTTCCTCCGTTCTGACTGGTTCACAAGTCTTCCTCCGTCCTAACTGGTTCACAATTCTTCCCCCTTCCTCCCTGGTTCACAAGTCTTCCTCTGTCCTAACAGGTTAACAAGTCTTCCTCTGGTCTAACTGGTTCACAAGTCCTCCCCCTTCCTAAGTGGTTCACAAGTCTTCACCGTTCCTCACAAGTTCACAAATCATCCTCTGTCCTAACTGGTTCACACGTCTTCATCTGTCCTAACTAGTTCACAAGTCTTCCTCTGTCCTAACTGGTTCACAATTCTACCCCCTTACTAACTGGTTCACAAGTCTTCCCCCTTCCTAACTGGTTCACAAGTCTTCCCCCCCCAACTGATTCACTAGTCTTCCTCTGTCCTAACTGGTTCACAAGTCTCCCTCTGTCCTAACTGTTTCACAAGTCTTCCCCCTTCCTAACTGGTACACTAGCCTTCTTCTGTCCTAACTGGTTCACAAGTCTACCCCCTTCCTAACTGGTTTACAAGTCTTCCCCCATTCCTAACTGGTTCACAAGTCTTCCCCCTCCCTAACTGGTTCACAAGCCTTTCTCCTTCCTCCCTTGTTCACAAGTCTTCCCTCTTCCTCCCTTGTTCACATGTCTTCCCCCTTCCTAACTGGTTCACAAGTCTTTCCCCTCCATAACTGGTTCATAAGTTTTCCCCCTTGTTCCCTAGTTCATAAGTCCTCCTCCTTCCTCCCTAGTTCACAAGTCTTCCTCCTTGCTCCCTAGTTCACAAGCCTTCCTTTGTCCTCACTGTAGCTCTCATAAATTTAGACAACCTCCCTCTCGGCTTGAAGATCTTGGAGTCACCTGGACTACAGATTCACGAACATCATCGCAATCATTATCTCGCCTTCCTTCTTTTTGAAAATATATATTAACCACAAGACCACATCGTCCATCACTATGACGTAACACACATGCTTGAAAACAATGGATGCACCCACAACGACTGATTCACTGAAAATACAGCAGTGACACCGGCGCCTAATCTTTAAAGTGAAACCCTTCAGTTGACTTTCGTAAGCGGTTCACATGAAAAAGCCGGAAGTAAATGGCCGACGAACACATCTACTGTGGTTATTGAACACTTTGCGAAGCTTTTACGTAATAGGCACAACGAATTGACAACAGAGAACAGTTGTTTTCTTACTATCCGATTCATAGAAAGACAGCTGGAAGTGCACGAACTCCGTAGAATTGGCGCAGAATCCTTACATTGGAACCTCCGACTAACTTTTGCACAGGGATCTACATGAAATAGCTAAAATTAAACAATCTCTGATACAACTACTGGGACACTCGATGGAACACAAACTGTGTTCCGCGATTTCTTAACCGGAAGTTCCATGGGTATAGGTTCTAGGAAGCTAAGAAAAGCTGTCTAGAGAACGACGATGCTACGGCACGAAGAACTATTTACCAACTACATTCAGTGAGGTAGACAAAACTGAAGCACAACTAGAAATATTCAGTGACAGTGAAACAAGTGAACATGTCGTTCTGTGAGAAGTCATAAATGTTTCTCATTATATTTCCACATTATCTATAACGGAATACATTTGTAGGCCTCTGTATGAAGAAAACGTTTCATCATCAAATGCCATTCTTGCTGGGTAGGTGATCATGTCTCTCCACAACTTTCGATCTCGACAGTTATTTTTCATTTCTGTTGTTGACCTTTTGTCAAGTCATTCTCTTAAGCTGTCTGATATCTTTTCTCTTTGCTTTCCTCTATCTCTTCGTCCGTCAATTTTCCCAGTTGTTATAATATATTCCAGCTGTTGCTTTCTCATTACGAGGCTAAACAGTGATGATTGTTTCTTCCTAATATTGGATATTAGCTCTCATTTTCCTTTGGCCTCTTACACCTTGTTTTATTCGTGGAGACATTCCTAATTGATTTCCAGTTCTTATGGCTGTATACGTTTATGCCTTCTAAAATTTGTATTATTTCTTGGGGCTTTATTTTGTCAAATGCCTTGGTGTAATCTATGAAACATAGGTATAGATCTGTTTTCACCTCTATGGCTCTTTCTACTAAAATCTTATGATATATATGACATTGCTTGTTCCTTTATCTCTAACAAAACCACACTGTTCATCGCTAATTTCTGGACTGATTTTGTGTCGCACTCTTCGCATGATGATTCTTAGTAATATCTTAGTCATATGACTCATAAGGCTTATTGTGCGATGATCATCGCATTCAATCGCACCCGATTTCTTTGGTAGGGCTATGAATATTGATTTGAGCATGTCGTCTGGTATATATCCGCTGTTGTAGATCATCATTCAATATTTTTGTTTTTATTCAAGAAAAATTGTACGCAAAAACAACAACAAATGAAGTAAATACCCTAAAAGGCAAACATATTAAAGTTCATATTGTTAATGTTTCTCATGTTATATATTTCATATAAGAAAAACCGGTGTTTAAATTATTTATTGTTGAAGTTGGAAATGAATGAAGTTGAATGCGTTTTAGAAAGAGAACAACAAATATTTAGTGCAACAAATTGATGTCAAATCTTTGAAAGTAGGAAAAAGATTTGATCATTTCTTCTGCATATAACCCATAGTAGTCTATGGGAGTATAGTATGTGGACAATAAGTAAACGAGCAAAAAAAACACTAGGACAGATATGTTCAGGAGAATCATGAGTAAGTATCCTGTACATCCAAAATAGACATTTATGAAACGTGTAATGAGACTAATAAATAAAGAAAGCACTTACTAAAAAGATAACAAACCAAATGAAAGCAATTTTGGCCATGGAAGATTAAGACACGAGCGAGACTGGTACATGAAAAGAGAAAGAGATAGTGGGCTACAATTTGGTATTGCGGGCTTGCAGACATTTTGTCGCGAAATGTAAACACAAATCTAAGGACAGCTGCTAAATACGGAACATGGAGAGGAGGAAGAAGAAGAGGAAAAAGAGGCAGAAGAATAAGAGGAAAAAAGAGGAAGAAGAATAAGAGGAAAAGAGGAGGAGGAAGTAGAGAAAGAAGAGGAGGAAGAAGAGGAGGAGAAGGAAGAAGAGGAAGAGGAAGAAGAGGAGGAGGAGGAAGAAGAAGAAGAGGAAGAAGAGGAGGAGGAGGAAGCAGAAGAAGAGGAAGAAGAGGAGGAGGAGGAAGAAGAAGAGGAAGAGAAAGAAGAGGAGGAGGTGGAAGAAGAAGAGAAAGAAGAGGAGGAGGAAGAAGAAGAAGAGAAAGAAGAGGAGGAGGTGGAAGAAGAAGTAGAGAAAGAAGAGGAGGAGGTGGAAGAAGAAGAGAAATGAGAGGAGGAGGTGGAAGAAGAAGAGAAATGAGAGGAGGAGGTGGAAGAAGAAGAGAAAGAAGAGGAGGAGGTGGAAGAAGAAGAGAAAGAAGAGGAGGAGGTGGAAGAAGAAGAGAAAGAAGAGGAGGAGGAAGAAGAAGAAGAGAAAGAAGAGGAGGAGGAAGAGGAGGAAGAGAAAGAAGAGGAGGAGGTAGAAGAAGAGGTAGAGAAAGAAGAGGAGGAGGTGGAAGAAGAAGAGAAAGAAGATGATGATGATGATGATGAAGAAGAAGAAGAAGAGGAAGAAGAGGAAGATCTGTGTTGACAGTTTCTGTAGCTCGCTAATTATAACCGCGTGTTCATTTAACCCTAAGCACGTTTTCGCCAGATACCCCAGTCAAGGGTCTGCGTTTGCCTCACCTGAGAACGGTTCTGTTTTGTTTCATGCCTCGACAGCGAACAGTTCTACCTAAAGAACATCCTGCACGGTTATTGAAGTTATAGACGTAAACAACGCCCTAGTAACGCTTGTATAATTAGCATACCGTATGCTGTATGGGCGTCGATGGTAAGTAAATAAACTATGCACATATAGCTCTAATGTTAAGTATACTTGGCCCGATAATGAAAACAAGTCGAGGTCTTGGCCATCATTACGGAAGGGAAGAAGACAAAATATACACAGAAGCCAGTGTCTGTCTGGCTAACACATTGTCTTATCCATCTTCGTTTGGTGAAAGCGAAAATAAAACAGTGTCACATAAAAACAACATACAAGATGGTTTAGTTTTTCTCTTTCCTGCGGGGTGTAAATAACAAGATGTCAAGTCTTGCAGGGATTTATTCTTGTGAATCAAATCAAGCAGAGACCACAGAGACGTAATAAGAGCCTGTAAATCATTCATTGCTTGATATTTAAAAGTAAACAGGCTAGGGTGAAGCCAATCCTATACCATACAATGTCGGGGGAATGTTAAGCATTTCAATATTTTACAGCATTATTTGAGAGTATATGAAAACAAACAGGAAACCTATCTGGAGAGATGAAAGAACATTATAACGACATAATAAGTTAATTTTAAATACACTTTAAAAAAATAGATTAAACAGACAGCTGCCTTCATAAGAAAGTCCGGAATCCCACTCTGAATGAGCCATGATCGCAGAAGAAAAAAATACTCACTAGTAACATTTCTATTTTTACACGCCCTGTAAAAATGTGTTCTGGGACAGAGCTCAAAAGAAAAGGGCAGCTTATAATGAATATGACATCAAATTGAGATCGTCTATTTACTGAGATTGCTTGAAGAATTGAAGGCCAAGAAACTGATCAACACCACGACCGTGAACGTCACGCCACGTTTGGCGTCTAGGGAAATGGTGTTAGTGACCATCATTTGTATAGACCTTCGGCACATGATTTTTGGGGTAATGTGGTCGGTATAACGCCCGTGCTGTTTTACTTTCCCAGAAAATATCTGTCACCCATTTAAGGCTGGGTCAGCCCGGAAGCCGTCGGTCGGGATCGAAGCCGATCTCTTGTCCTTTGTAGTCCAGTTCACTAACCACTGAGCGTTCGCGGCTCCCTTGTTCACAGATTGAAAACAAAGCTTGCCCGCTCTATGACTGTTGTCGTTAGCAGGTCTTTATTTCGATAAATAGCATACCGGGTTCCCCACAGTGAGGAGAGAGAAGAATAGAGCCACTGTTACCTGACGCGCATGTCGTACAAGGCGACTAAGGAGGTTTCTAATTGTCGCCTGAGCAGTCGCATAGGACATGCACGGACCGACCTTGTCAATGGAATTTACCGATTGGAAAATGCCGTGACAAGTGCTGGAACGGATATGGGGAATTCCTGACTGCAATGAAACTGGTTACATGAATAGAATAGCCCGATAGTGTGTCTAGAAATTGTCTATGTTGGGGTCTGAAGTTAGTTCACTGTATGGCTCGTATGTTAGAGGAGTGTTTTCTGGAGCCTGTAGACCGGCCTGGGATGAACACTCTGGGAAGTGGTCGTTTACATCCAGTGTAGCTGGGGCGTTCAGTCTATAGTGCCATAACATCAGTCCAGTAATAATACCGTTTGGTATCAGCATCATCATCATCAGCATTAAGTATCATGCCAGCTGGCGTAGGTGATCATGTCTCTCAACAAATTTCGCTTTTATTATTTCTGTTGTTGAGCTTTTACCAGGCCATTCTCTTAAGCTGTCTGGCATATTTTCTCTTTGTTTTCTTCTATCTCGTCGTCCCTTAATTTTTCCAGTTGTCTCAAATATATTCCAGTATTCCCTTCTCATTACACGGCCAAAAAATTATAACTGTTTCTTCCTAATATATGAAATTAGCTCTCTTTTTTATTTGACCTCTTTCAGAACGTTGTCATTACTCTTCTTAGCTGTCCTTGGTATTTTCAATATTCTTCTGTAAAACCACATTTCTGCAGCCTACCGTCCGTGTACAAGAGCATATTATTGTGGGAACTCCGAGACAAGAGGTATAGTCAAGGAACAAAGGAATTTTTGTTTGAAAAACACAGAAAAAGTCTTTTCTATTCTTTTTAAAGTTTTCTGCTGTTACTCTACCTCTTCTTTCCTTCCTCATTTGGCTTTCAGCGTCGAAGGTAGATATAATTTACGGTCTTTTGCTCTTCTGCTTGCCTCTGTTGCTGTTATGTTTCCTACCCTTTTTAATACTCCACCAATCCATCTTTTTCGTGGTCGTCCCTTGGGTCTAGTGTTCTCGTAACGTTTATTGAAGGCTTGTTGTATTGTGTTTTGATCTTTGGGCCTAATCACTTGGCCAAACTATTTTATCTGTTGTTTCTTTATATATTCTCTAGCGGGGATTATTCCTAGCTTTTTATCAGTTTTTCCTTTCTATGCTTATCTCTCAGGCATTCATCATTCGCTCCTGTCATTCGTCTAACACATTTCTATAATATTATGTATGGTTTGAAACATATCGGCACTCACACTTTTCTTAAACGTGCTACTGCTTGGTACGCACACAACATATCTTTTATCTTTCTCTATTCTTGTCTCTAGAATATTCTAAAAATGTGTTCCGCTTGGAATACCCTCCCTCTATAACCATCTCAATGGCTGATTTTCTACAGTTTTATCTGACATCTCACATTGCACAAAACGAACCATTTCGAAAATCGCTTTGATAGACGAGAGGTAGAGAAACCGCACACAAATTAAATCGCATGCGGCTACTCATTAGCCCCGGGAGATTAGAAAATAATTTAGGGAGACTGGTGTTTAGAAACTTAAGTTAATGTAATCTCCATTTATATATGGTTTAGACAAATTTGAGGCTAAAATAGAAAGAAAAATACTGAGATCAATATTTGTTTTCTGCATGAGTGGCTAGTGTTTTTTTAATAATGTTTACGGTAAAATAAGAAGTGTATGTAGAGCATAGAGGAAAAGTAGAGTGGAGAGAGAGAGAGAGAGGAGGGAGGAGGGAGGAAGAGAGACATTTGAGAAATATAAATCAAAAAGAAAAACTATGGCGGTAGAAGATAAACAATTTGGGTAATGTCAGAAAAAAAAGCGAAAGAAAAAATAAAGAAAGAGAGAATACACACTGAAAGATAATAGGAGAAAATTGAAAAAAGTAAAATCTTATGGGAAAAAGAGAAAAGAAAATTAATTAACGAAACGTATAAAATCAGTGTGAATAAAAAAAGAGGAAAAGGGAATGATAGTAAAAATAGATATATAAATAGATAGAGAAATAAAAAGGAGAGAGACGAAGAGAGAGAGAGAGAGAGAGAGAGAGAGAGAGAGAGAGAGAGAGATGAAGGAAAGGTAGAAATAACATGAGACTTGAATGATTACCGACAGAAAGGAAATCAAGCGTGCAATTATCGTTTTATTATGATCATTTGATAAAAGGAACACACAGTGATGGTGTATCCATCTTGTAACTGTGTGGAGTAGTGATGGGAAAACGATAGGACAGGAAAATAATAGATATCGTTCATATCAATTTTGTTTTCGTGAGTGGGGAAAAATGAGAAAATTCACTTCCTAGGATGCAAGTAATTTGTATTCACTGACGTTCAATGATAAATATGAATATATATATATATATATATATTGTTATTTAATAATCAACAACAATTTGTTATGTTATGTTTATACGAATTTTTTTTGTTATGTCAGCCATTTTAAAAGATTTCAACATTAAAAAGAACTGGCTTTTAAACACCATTCTACAGAGGAAATTAAAATAATAGGGCAAATTCAAAAGACACAGGGGCTGGAAATAACAATAATGGAAGACATGGTTTCTGGGCGACACATCAGGGGCATACCACGAAGAAGGCGGTTTCATGACAACAAGGAAAACTTGAACATGACAGCAAAAGAAGTGTGAGATCTGGATGAAGACAGATTATTTCTGATGGACTGTGGTGAATGCAACACTTTGGACGTGCGACCTGATGATGATGATTGTTGTGTCAATGAAATGCAGATAAACTAGCTGCAATACACAATTTTCAATTGTCGGAATGTCAGAGAGTATCAGCGATTAATTGGTTGATACTAACATAAGTAAGAACAATAAGACGAACATTCACAGAAATCATATTGAAAACAACAATGTTGAACAGGAACCATATTCAATTAAAAGAGAATTGTTACACAGAAATTTTTAATCAAAAGACGAGTGTTTCACAGAAAAATTAATCTAAAGAGAAGTGTTGCACATAAATATTAAGCAGAAGAGAAGTGTTACACATGAAATATTAAGCAAAAGAGATGTATTTCCCAGAAATCCTAACCAAAAGATAAGTGTTACACATAAATCTGTATCAAAAGAGAAGCGTAAATACATACATTCGTATCAAGAAAGAAATGTTACACAGAAATCTGTATCAAAATAGCTCTAATGTTTCTTGTTTTTTTTTAAATCAGAGATTGTGTAATTCTAGGGGTATTTGTTTCAAATTCAGAAATGAAAAAACAGCAGGAATCATTTCCTTTGTCAAGACTGTGAGGCCGAGAACAGGTATGTGAGTCCTGTGTCTAGCATGAATAGATCATTGAATATGGAGAGTATAAAATGACTGCTCTATGTGCGCGCCCGCGATACACCAGTTAGTCCCAGGATAGGAAACACTTAAAATCCACAGATCTACTGAATCAATTGATGCAAATGTGTTCTCTGATGATAATAATACCAGTCCAGCAACACAAGCTTTCTTTATTCGGGATGTCACAAACATCGTGTTGCTGATACATAGGTTTAGAGGGCGTAGAGTTTCTCATTCTTTCACCCCATATATATATATATATATATATATATATATATATATATGGCCCTTTTCGTCTTGTCAGACGGTCTAGTAGAGGATATTGTGCATTTTTTTTTAGATTTTGTTTTTGTCGAACAGCTTCTGTCGTAGCTAATTCTACCAATGTTTGACAAACACACACGGCCACAGAATGAACAAGTCAGACCCACTGATCCACAGGGTTTCCCATTCCTTTTCACGGGTCTTTTTTCTCTTTTAAAGTTTTGCCCTAGTACAGTCTCAAATGATGTTTTACCATTCCTTATACACACTCTCCATGATTTGCGATCACTTGCCAGATGTTCCCAGTCATTTTCACAGATGGAGAAGATATTCAGAGATGATTTACAGTTATCTCTATATCGTAGTTTAGGTCTGCCGATTTGTGTTTTTCCGTGAGTTAGTTCACCATATATATTCTTTCACCCAATGGTATTCAAATAATACATGTTCTACGGCTTCAAAAGTATGGAGGGAGACAGTCTCTGCGCTCAAATGACGTTTTGGGGTTTATTTTATTGTGTAAGGAACACGATACAAGTCAACATAAGAAGATTGTTCAGAAATGCTCTCAGTCAGGGCCGTAAAACAAATAACATTTTTAAAGGCAAATTATATGTTTAGCGATTTTACAAATGCTGCTTCCAATGCCACGAATGAACGCTGCAAGAATACTAGACTAAATAGCCGACCAGGAATAAGATGGATAGACAGAATAGTAGAAACACTAGGAAACATAGCAAGAGAGGACAAGAGAAGAGCAACATATCGCAAACTAATTTCCCTGTTCGCTGAAAGGAACGTGAGGAGAGAAAGAAGTAGAAGAATGCCACTAACATTCCTCTATATTTTTACTTGTCGCGTCGCACCAAAACAGAAAATCTAAAGATACTTTTTAAAAGCCGGCTTGCATTTCTCTTTCAGTCCCTACTCATTTGTTAGGGTCGTAGCCTGCTTCCTGTGCAACAGTTTCAGTAAAAGCCGGCTTGCATTTCTCTTTCAGTCCCTACTCATTTGTTAGGGTCGTAGTCTGCTTCCTGTGCAACAGTTTCAGTAAAAGCCGGCTTGCATTTCTCTTTCAGTCCCTACTCATTTGTTAGGGTCGTAGCCTGCTTCCTGTGCAACAGTTTCAGTAAAAGCCGGCTTGCATTTCTCTTTCAGTCCCTACTCATTTGTTAGGGTCGTAGTCTGCTTCCTGTGCAACAGTTTCAGTAAAAGCCGGCTTGCATTTCTCTTTCAGTCCCTACTCATTTGTTAGGGTCGTAGCCTGCTTCCTGTGCAACAGTTTCAGTGGGTTTTACATCACATTTGGATCGCTGATATTCCATCGGTCCACTGTGAGTTAAAAACGGCTATCAACCTTTGGGATGAGCATTAGAGCTTCAGTTTTGTCCGATAAGTAAAACGTTTTAATCCAAAGCAATTTCAGATACGTTTCATCATCTTCATCATCATCATGAATTACCGGATCTGCCTGCGTAGGTGATCATGTCTCTCCGCTTTAGATCTCGACAGTTATTTATTATTTCTGTTATTAACCTTTTGCCAAGCCATTCTCTTAAGCTGTCTGGTATCTTTTCTCTTTGCTTCCATCTATCTCTTCGTCCCTCAATTTTTCCCAGTTATTACAATATATTCCAGCTGTTCCCGTCTCATTGCATGGCCACAAAATGATGATAGTTTTTTTCTAATATTGAAAATTAGCTCTGTTTTTTCTTTGGCCTCCTTCAGAAAGTTTTTCATTACTATTCTTAGCTGTCCATGGTATTCTCAACATTCTTCTGCAAAACCACATTTCTACAGCCTCCAGTGATTTTTGTGTCTGTTGTCCTATTGTCCATGATTCACACCCGTATGTTAAGACTGACTCTACAAAACATTTAATAACTCTTTTTCTTGTTTCTACTGACTAAAATGGATTGCACAGTATCTCCCTCCTTTTTTAGGAAGCTGCTTTTGACTGAGCCATTCTACATCTCACCTCAGTTGTACATTTACCATCTCACCCCTGCTGTACATCTACCATCTCACCTCTGTTGTAAATCTACCATCTCACCTCTGTTGTACATCAACCATCTCACCTCTGCTGTACATCTACCATTTCACCTCTGCTGTACATCTACCATCTCACCTCTGTTGTACATCTACCATCTCACCTCTGTTGTACATCTACCATCTCACATCTGTTGAACAATTACCATCTCACCTCTGCTGTACATATACCATCTCACATCTGTTATACATCTACCATCTCACCTCTGTTGTACATCTACCGTCCCACCTCTGTTGTACATCTACCGTCACACCTCTGTTGTACATCTACCGTCACACCTCTGTTGTACATCTACCGTCACACCTCTGTTGTACATCTACCGTCACACCTCTGTTGTACATCTACCGTCCCACCTCTGTTGTACATCTACCGTCACACCTCTGTTGAACATCTACCGTCACACCTCTGTTGTACATCTACCGTCCCACCTCTGTTGTACATCTACCGTCACACCTCTGTTGTACATCTACCGTCCCACCTCTGTTGTACATCTACCGTCACACCTCTGTTGTACATCTACCGTCACACCTCTGTTGTACATCTACCGTCACACCTCTGTTGTACATCTACCGTCCCACCTCTGTTGTACATCTACTGTCACATCTCTGTTGTACATCTACCATCCCACCTCTGTTATACATCTACCATCTCACATCCGTTGTACATCTACCGTACCACCTCTGTTGTACATCTACCGTCACACCTCTGTTGTACATCTACCGTACCACCTCTGTTGTACATCTACCGTCACACCTCTGTTGTACATCTACCGTCACACCTCTGTTGTACATCTACCGTCACACCTCTGTTGTACATCTACCGTCACACATCTGTTGTACATCTACCGTCCCACCTCTGTTGTACATCTACCGTACCACCTCTGTTGTACATCTACCGTCACACCTCTGTTGTACATCTACCGACACACCTCTGTTATACATCTACCATCTCACATCTGTTGTACATCTACCGTCCCACCTCTGTTGTACATCTACCGTACCACCTCTGTTGTACATCTACAGTACCACCTCTGTTGTACATCTACCGTACCACCTCTGTTGTACATCTATCATCTGAGGTAAACATTATTCTGAGATCATCTGCACCATTCATCAGCACTTTTTTACCACTCCGCTTTCTTTTGTGTGACGTCACTCACTGCTGTTTGCTTGAATCTCAAACTGGTATTTTAGTTACAATCTTGGACATTTTGAGACATTTATGGCTGAAGACATCAAGAACCAAAATATTCCACTCATTCTTAAAAATAATATTTTATGAAAGTGTTTTCAATTTGTGACACAAAACATAAAATATCATATCTTTAACTAGCGTAAACGTATATATATATCAATGATGTTTTAGTAGTTTTATGCTCGAACAAAAAAACAAAACAAATATGGGCAAATGTGAGAGTTTCATCGGATGCAAACTGGATTTTAAACCACAAAGTTTATACATTTTAAGATATAGCTTCTCCTGATCACGTTGAATGTAAAATAGAAATATCATGTTCATATCTTCCCGAAAAGACACAAATAAGCAAATCAACTAAAGTAGCAGCCAAAAACAGCTGTGCACTGCTTATATCGTCAGTAAGTTCAAGAAATATTTTTAAAAAGTCATCAATAAAATATTCTTTTTTGGAACTAAAACCATCCCAGCGAGATATAAGACGAACGCGTCCCATTCGCCCAACAAGTCTATTTTTTGTAACATCTGTCTCTCTAATAGTGTTTAGAAACAACAGGGCGACCTGTGAGGGCGCTCATCTACCTCGTGCTAATGTGCACACCCACACGTTTGTAGCACATCCAATATATGGGCCTCGAAGTTTCTTTCCAGCATCCATAGGGAGAACTTAAGACTGACGAGAAATGAGGGCTCTCAAGCGTGGAGAACAGAGATTGATGCCGGGCTCTTGAGGGACATCAGTTGCAAATAAAAACCTTCGCAGCTAAAACAAAGACAACAGATGAGGGGGCGACGGAACAATCAATGATAACTATAGACAGTGGCGTAACTCTTTTGTGATAACTATAGACAGTGGCGTGACTCTTTTGTGATAACTATAGACAGTGGCGTGACTCTTTTGTGATAACTATAGACAGTGGCGTAACTCTTTTGTGATAACTATAGACAGTGGCGTAACTCTTTTGTGATAACTATAGACAGTGGCGTGACTCTTTTGTGATAACTATAGACAGTGGCGTAACTCTTTTGTGATAACTATAGACAGTGGCGTAACTCTTTTGTGATAACTATAGACAGTGGCGTAACTCTTTTGTGATAACTATAGACAGTGGCGTAACTCTTTTGTGATAACTATAGACAGTGGCGTGACTCTTTTGTGATAACTATAGACAGTGGCGTAACTCTTTTGTGATAACTATAGACAGTGGCGTAACTCTTTTGTGATAACTATAGACAGTGGCGTAAAACTAATGTTATAAATATAGACATCGGCGTAAATCTACTATGATAACTATAGACAGCGGCGTAACTCTACTGTGATCTAAGATCTATTGACTATTTGTACAGAAAGATCTATTGACAATTTGTACAGAAAGATCTATTGACAATTTGTACAGAAAGATCTATTGACAATTTGTACAGAAAGATGTATTGACAATTTGTACAGAAAGATCTATTGACTATTTGCGCAGGAAGATCTAATGACTATTTGTACAGGAAGATCTATTGACAATTTGTACAGGAAGATCTATTGACTATTTGCGCAGAAAGTTCTAATGACTATTTGCACAGGAAGATCTATTGACAATTTGTACAGAAAGATATATTGACTATTTGCGCAGGAAGATCTAATGACTATTTGTACAGAAAGATCTATTGACTATTTGCGCAGGAAGATCTAATGACTATTTGTACAGGAAGATCTATTGACTATTTGTACAGAAAGATCTATTGACAATTTGTACAGAAAGATCTATTGACAATTTGTACAGAAAGATCTAATGACTATTTGTACAGGAAGATCTATTGACAATTTGTACAGAAAGATCTATTGACTATTTGCGCAGGAAGATCTAATGACTATTTGTACAGGAAGTGTTATTGCCTATTTGCACATGAAGTTATATCGTCTATCTGCACATGAAGTTATATTGCCTATTTGCACAGCAAGTCATATTGCCTATTTGCATAGTTAAACCCTTTGGCGGCTACTTTCACAGGAAGACCTATTAATTAATTAGACAGAACAATGTATTGGTTGCAAACTGGGGAAATTAACGAACTATGATTAACATAATTCTTCTCAAATTAAAATCGTGAAATCAAATCTACTGCTATTTCATGTTTTGCTCATATTAATATTCTTTACTTTTGTTTACTTTCATGCTAATGCTTCTTCTCACGGCTGAAATTGAACACGATACCTACTTTTTATTGTTAGTCTCCTTTAGGGTTAAGCATTCGATTGTACCTATCTCGATATCAAGACCTGCTTAAATTGTAATGGGAGCAAAGATGATATGTACACATGTTTCCACCATACTGTATATGTGTACAAGTATATGTGTATAAGTGCTACATTGATGGTCTTCCTCTAGGGCTGTATGGGTGGCAAAGAGTAAGTGAAGTGAATAAGAAAGAAATCCTTCACGTCTTAAGAGTGCCCGTGCGGACATATGATGTTAGTTAATATTGTTCATGCGACTTGCTCACCACAACTCCAGTATCGTCTTTCTGTTTCATAAGAAATCTCTGGTACACATTAACAGCTGGGTGAACCTAGAAGCGTCGACTTTAATCGAACGACCTCTTATCTTCAACATTTGACAGTTTGACCCAATAGATTGATCTGAAATTGGTTTGCGTTTTTCTTGAGATAAGCTTAAAAATATCAAATCTACAAAATAAGAAATTCAATGCAGGGCCCGAGCAAAGCTGCAGAGAACGTGTAAAATAAACACAAAATCATATGTAGCAGCTAAACTAATAGAAAGACAAGACAAACTACAGCGTTTCAGCAATAGCCCTCATCAGGTGTAAGAAACAGACTATACAAACTAAACACATAAATTAAAGCCGGAAAACACAACATCATGATCATCATTGAGTGCCGTCTCCGCATCGACGGTTGGCTACCATGGAGCGTCATTCCGCTCTGTTACTTGCATTGATAGTACAGATTGGTTAAGGCTGACTTGTCCAGCTTTAGAAGTTACTCGTCTATGTTAGTCTTGGTCTGCCTCTGCCTCTGTCTCCTTGTATTTTCCCTTCTAAGATTACATTTAGTAGACTGTTGTGTCTTCTAACTTTCCTCAACAATATAATTTGTCTTTTTAAAATTGTTTTTAGTAGTTCTCTTTTCATATTTAGTTGTTTTAAGACTTCATCGTTTGTTTTTTTTCTTTCCATCCAATGCTTCCTAATCTTCTATAAATCCACATTTCAAAAACTTCAATTTTCGGTTCTGTTTTCTTGTCTAATGTCCATGTTTCTGCACCATGCAAGAATATTGAAAAGATATAACGTTTTGCCATTCTTAATTAATATTAGTCCTGATGTTATTTGTTTTGCTGTTAGTATATTTTTCATGACATCAAAATGACCGTTTACCATTCCTTTTTTTTTTTTTGTTTTTGTTTATTTCAGTTGTACATTTTCCGTCACTGGTTGTATGTCCCAGGTAGTTGTAGTTCAGAACTGTCTCCAGATGCATTCCTTCAACTTTTGATACCCACTTGTAGGTTTTGAGCATTATCTTTGTTTATGATCATAGTTTTAGTCTTTTCGATATTCATATCTAATCAATATTTGTATGCTTGTCATGTTTATTTCAGTAGCAGGAATCGGCTCCCTCAATGAGATAGAGCTGCTTGCACAGAACAGAGACAAATGGCGAGATTTGACAAAATATCTTTAAAAGAATTGAAAACTGCTAGAAAAAAAATTCAGATAAAAGAAGAAGTATCTTGGTCTACGCCATATGGGCCGGCTACGACTCGAAAGGTCAATAGATAGATGTTTATTTCATTAAGTAATTGTTGAAAACATAACATAAATTTTTTAGATGGAGGAATAAGACGGTAATACAAAAAGTAAAGTACCCCCGTCACGCCAAGTGCCATATAGGGAATATGGTGTTAGTGACCATAAATTTTACAGACCTTCTGCACATGATTTTTGGGGTAATATGGTCGGTATTACGTCCGTGCCGCTTTACTTTCCCAGAAAACAATCCGGTACCCATTAAAGACTGGGTGATCGGAAGCCGTCGGTTGGGATCGAAACCTACCTCTTGTTCTTTGTAGTCCAGTTCACTAACCACTGAGCTATCGCGGCTCGGAAAAAGACGGTGGACATGATTTATTCCAGGATAATGAAAAATAATCCTAGTATTTTTTAGAATGTGCTGTGTTTTCTGGTTTGGATTTATGTGTTTATTTACTTAGTTTGTTTGTTATAACTGATGAAGGCTTTTGCCGAAATAGTGTAGTTTGTCTTGTCTTTCTATTAGTTTAGCTGCCCATACCATTCTATGTTTATTTTGTATTTCGGTATTTCCATTATTATTGTAACAATAAATCTCTCCTCTCTCTATCTCTCTCTCTCTCTCTCCCTCTCTATCTCTCTCTCTATCTCTCTGTTTTTACAGACGATGCGTCGGTCATCTTAAACTGGTTTGTTAGTGTGCTCTAACATGTAACATGTGAGTAATAGGAAACTCTTTAAACGGAATTTCGCAGCGGGAGGTAATCTGATCATCAGAAGAAGTTATAGAAATAGGTATATTTTCTCTACATCATAGTCCATTCTTGACATCATGCACTTCAGACAGACCTCAAAGTGCTCAGTAGCTTCCAGAGGATGACGAAGTGCGTGGACACCGATGTTTCATGTAGCTCGCTGTTTGTGCACAGACCAGCTCGAACACGACTTTTGTTGCACGTTAATTACATTAAAGATTTCTTCCTATTTGCTTCTATTACATTGATTTAACTTTTCCTTCATTTTATATGATGTTAAAATATATTAATTAAAACTATTACATTTTATAAGTTTTTACTTCATGAAATTAAATTACAGTTTTTTATTGTCTCGAGCTGAATTGTTATTTCGCGAAAACAAATACGCTAACTGCCATCAAGATCATATTTCTGTTAATGTTTTAAAACAGATGAGATCTTATCATATTACATGCAAAATTAATTATTTATCATCATAAATACGCGCCATTTTTTTTTTTTGGAAATGACTGGGAGCAACAGAATGGGGTCAGACATTATAAGGTGGTGTCTGGGTCGAGGAATCCGTGCTTGGCAAGACCCTACTTCAAAACGAGAGGAGACCAAAAAAAAAAGACGAAAGAATTAAAACACAGCAGTATGCATCAACGATAGAAAGAAGAAAGAAGTTTATCATAGTAAAGTGCATCTAAGAAAGAAATAAGAAAGAACTCGATCACAGTAGTTTACATCTAAAGAAAGAACTCGATCATGGGAGTTTGCATCTAAGAAATAAGTCGATCATGGGAGTTTGCATCTAAGAAAGATGTCGATCACGGGAGTTTGCATCTAAGAAAGAAGTCGATCATGGGAGTTTGCATCTAAGAAAGATGTCGATCATGGGAGTTTGCATCTAAGAAAGAAGTCGATCACGGGAGTTTGCATCTAAGAAAGAAGTCGAAAGTGGGAGTTTGCATCTAAGAAAGATGTCGATCCCGGGAGTATACATCTAAGAAAGAAGTTGATGACGAGAGTATAAATCTAAGAAAGAAGTCGATCACGGGAGTATAAATCTAAGAAAGAAGTCGATCACGGGAGTATAAATCTAAGAAAGAAGACGAATCCGGAAGTATAGAACTAAGAAAGAAGTCGATCACGGGAGTATAAATCTAAGAAAGAAGTCGATCACGGGAGTATAAATCTAAAAAAGAAAACGATCACGGGAGTTTGCATCTAAGAAACAAATCGATCACAGGAGTTTGCATCAAAGCAAGCATGAAGAAAGAAGCCAATCACGTGATTTTGCATCTAGGCAAGAAAGAAGAAAGAGATCAATCACGGAAGTTTGCATCTAAGCAAGACAGAAGAAATTAGTCGATCATGGGAGTTTGCATCTAAGCAAGACAGAAGAAATTAGTCGATCATGGGAGTTTGCATCTAAGCAAGATAGAAGAAAGAAGTCGATCGCGGGAGTTTGCATCTAAGCAAGATAGAAGAAAGAAGTCGATCACGGGAGTTTGTATCTAAGCAAGACAGAAGAAAGAAGTTGATCACGGGAGTTTGCATCTAAGCAAGACAGAATACAGAAGTCGATCACGGGAGTTTGCATCTAAGTAAGACAGAAGAAAGAAGTCGATCACGGGAGTTTGCATCTAAGCAAGACAGAAGATAGAAATCGATCACGGGAGTTTGCATCTAAGCAAGATAGAAGAAAGAAGTCGATCACGGGAGTTTGCATTTAAGCAAGGCAGAATAAAGAAGTCGATCACGGGAGTTTGTATCTAAGCAAGACAGAATAAAGAAGTCGATCACGGGAGTTTGCATCTAAGCAAGACAGAATAAAGAAGTCGATCACGGGAGGTTGGCATCTAAGCAAGACAGAATAAAGAAGTCGATCACGGGAGTTTGTTTCTAAGCAGGACAGAAGAAAGAGCTCGATCACGGGAGTTTGTATCTAAGCAGGACAGAAGAAAGAAGTCGATCACGGGAGTTTGCATCTAAGAAAGAAAGAAGAAAGAAGCCGATCTAGGGTGCATGTATCTAAAATCATCATTATCATCATGTGCTATGCCGGTTAAAGTAGGGAAACATGACCTTCCACAATTTTTGTCGTCCGCGATCTCTCTTTCCCTCTATTTTCCCAGTTTTTCTTTAATAGGCAATAATAAATCATGGTTTCTTCATAGCGTTACCCTCCTGGTTTCTTTGGTAGCGATATTCGATGTCTAGCCCTCTACGGATACGGTAATAAACAGGAGAACCCGTGTGCACTCGCGCACGTTAAAAACTCTTGGCAGTTAAAATTGAAAAGAGTAGACCATAAATATAGCTATAACACAAATTGTTGTTGCCACTCTTGTCAGAGATGCTTATCAGTTTATTGGAATCGAAATCGAACCTTTAAGGATGAACAAGCGAGAATAAGTTCCGGTTAAAGTGTAATGTACATCTACAACAATTGACTCACGGAAGGCAGCAGTGTTTATCCTTCTTTGCCTGTTATGGAGTAGTGAGCACCTATGAACTCGTTGAAGTGCCGGGATGAAAATTCGTCACCATAATCATAAAAATAATTTTAAAAATAATAATTGATTACTTTCTTTAACGTAATGTTTCTGGCACACGATAATGATTCATATTACCCATAACTCTTTAGTATGCCGTCAAATATCAATCATGTGTGATTCACACAACTAAACGTCTTTCAACTACCACATCCTGGCGCTCATTTTTCGTTCAGTAGTTTCACATCTTGACATTTTCCGCTGAATACGTTCATAAAAGCGGATATGTTGCCATAGAAACGTGATTATAACTGCCGACATCTTTAAAATGAATTCTCTAAGATGCAACAGACGTTCTGCAACTCTGTAATGCTCTACTAAGTTGTATCTCTTATTTCTTCTTGTTGTTTCCTTTCTTATAGTAATTCTTCATCAATTTATTTATTTCAAATCTTGCTCATATCTTTTTTGTGGCTTCTCTCTCTCTCTCTCTCTCTCTATATATATATATATATATCTCCCTCTTTCGTTTTTTAAAGTAATTGTCGTTCGCATAAGCATAATTTAAGCCTAGAATTTGTCATTGATGGATTTTATCATTCTTTTGGTTTGTCCCTCCTGAACGGTTGTTGTGAACAATTATCTTGTTTCTATATTTCTTATCTCCACGGTTTCTGTCAATGTATATTATGATATCTGATTCTCTTTCCCGTTATAATTGCTTCATTCTTTCTAAGCTTCTGTCTATGATTTCATTTTTTTCTATTATTCTCACCCCTGGTTTCATTCCTTCTTTTAAAATCAAATGAATTTCTGTGTGCTTAAATCACTCTCACACACACACACACACACACACACACACACACACACACACACACACACACACACACACACACACACACACACACACACACACACACACACACACACACACACACACACACACACACACACACACACACACACACACACACGTCCAGTATAGAAACGCATTCACTACATAACGTCCACAGTTTGATTGGAAATTTCTTAAAATCAGTTTTTATAACAGAAATTACAGGAAATTGTAACGTCATACATAACGTCAAAGAGTAGAACAGCAAAAATACAGGAAATTGTAACTTCATACATAACGTCAAAGAGTAGGACACAGAAAATACAGGAAATTGTAACGTCGTCATACATAACGTCAAAGAGTAGGACACAGAAAATACAGGAAATTGTAACGTCATACATAACGTCAAAGAGTAGGACACAGAAAATACAGGAAATTGTAACGTCATACATAACGTCAAAGAGTAGAACACCAAAAATACAGGACATTGTAACGTCATATATAAAGTCAAAGAGCAGAGTAGCAAAAATACAGAAAATTGTAACGTCATACATAACGTCAAAGAGTAGAACAGCAAAATACAGAACATTGTAACTTGATACATAAAGTCAAAGAGTAGAGCTGCAAAAATACAGGAAATTGTAACGTCATACATAAAGTCAAAGAGTAGAACAGCAAAATACAGAAAATTGTAACGTCATACATAAAGTCAAAGAGTAAAACAGCAAAATACAGAAAATTGTAACTTCATACATAAAGTCAAAAAGTAGAACAGCAAAATACAGAAAATTGTAACGTCATACATAAAGTCAAAGAGTAGAACAGCAAAATACAGAAAACTGTAACGTCATACATAAAGTCAAAGAGTAGAACAGCAAAATACAGAAAATTGTAACGTCATACATAAAGTCAAAGAGTAGAACAGAAAAATACAGAAAATTGTAACTTCATACATAAAGTCAAAGAGTAGAACAGCAAAAATACAAGAAATTGTAACTTCATACATAAAGTCAAAAGAGTAGAACAGCAAAAATACAGGAAATTGTAACTTCATACATAAAGACAAAGAGTAGAACAGCAAAAATACAAGAAATTGTAACTTCATACATAAAGTCAAAAGAGTAGAACAGCAAAAATACAGGAAATTGTAACTTCATACATAAAGACAAAGAGTAGAACAGCAAAAATACAAGAAATTGTAACTTCATACATAAAGTCAAAAGAGTAGAACAGCAAAAATACAGGAAATTGTAACTTCATACATAAAGACAAAGAGTAGAACAGCAAAAATACAGGAAATTGTAACTTCATGCATAAAGTAAAAGAGTAGAACAGCAAAATTAAAAAAATTATAACTTCATACAACCAAGTTCTTCTGAAACATTTTGTTAGCTTTTACTGTCCTAGGTTGAGAAATATAAACAGGGACACAAGTTGTCACAGTAGAGGGTCAAGACAAAGAAATGCATATAAATTCGAAGCTGTAGTAAAGCTGACTGCATTATTGTCTATGTTGCGTCACTACCGCTCTTCCCTATATCTCTTGTGTCTGGGCTGCTACCTTTGTCCAAGGCGATACTACCGCTCTTCCCTATATCTTTTGTGTCTGGGCTGCTACCTTTGTCCAAGGCGATACTACCGCTCTTCCCTATATCTCTTGTGTCTGGGCTGCTACCTTTGTCCAAGGCGATACTACCGCTCTTCCCTATATCTCTTGTGTCTGGGCTGCTACCTTTGTCCAAGGCGATATCCTTTCCACCTGTACTACACAATACCTTACCTTTTACATGTTCTTAGTGAACCCCACTCTGAGCCATCTCACTCTTTCCTCCTTTCTGGTACCGTGCATTCTTCTGCTCTATTCTTTGCTCTTTGTGTATGTACACGGATCTAGGTGTGGACACTTCTGGCTATGTTGCGCGCGCACTTTTTCATATCCCCATATATATAAATCTTTATATATATATATATATATATATATATATATATATATATATATATGTGTGTGTGTTGAGGTAAGCTATACAATATTCCCTCCACATATTTTTAGAACTCTTCCACCTGAGTTCCGGTCCCTCCCAATTGCTGGTCAACTACATCGGATAATCTGCGCAGTCCCTCGTTCATTTTCCTCTTGGCCACAGCGCTATACGCAGGGAAGACATTGTTATTATTATTTTTATTTTTCATTATAGGTATAAATTATAGTTATAGTTATTCGAAGGCCCCGGTATCACTGTAAAGGAATGAAAATCCATAATTGTTCAACCGCTATTACCACCCGTGCCAGTGGAATCATCCAAATTAACATCTCATCGAATATCCACACAAAAAAGGCAGCTGCAGTCCCCATCATAGCAAACACAGCACACGTCAAAAAACATATGGCGTATCAATTCCGAAAGTGAAACACACCATCCGGATGAAAAACACAATTCCCGGTGTGCACAGAGCACTAAACTCAGTAGCTCCGCCATCAAGCCAGACTTGTAATATGAGGAAACTAACAAGGAACACTTTTCAGAGAGTATCTCAACAGTTCTTGGCGAATATGCACCATATTGACCGGAAGCCCAGTTATAAATGATTTTGTTTTAGATACTTCTTTAATAGTTAGCTATGTAGGGCTAATTTTATTTACATACATATCTGTATGTGTATTGTTTGTTCCTGCTGAAGGTCTATTGAGCTGAAACGTCGTTCGATTGTGTCGTCCATTAATTATATATAGCTTTAACCTTACTATTTGTTTTCTCATTTCTGCCCTCTAAGTTGTCATAATGAATGTTATCGTTCGAGGGAGAACAACACTTTTTCACATTTTGTTTTTAAACTTTTCTTTCATGGGGCTGTTTTGGGAATCATGTGTCCTTGAACTTCTAGCGGGGTCGCAGGATCTGATATGGAGTTAGAGGGCTCACTCGTGTATGTTGATATGTTATTGTGCTACGAAAGTAGTCAAAAGGAACTGATCCAGATATAATTAAGACAAGAGTTGACCAGACTGGGAAGGAGAGCACAATACGAGATACAACACGATTAGGTAGGGCCGAGCTATGTTAGATACAACGTGATGGGTTTAGATAGGACGAGGCAAGACTAGACAGCGAATCAATTCAGAGGAAGAGGTATCTTTACAGCACTCGGAGAAAATGACAAATAATCAACAACATAAAAAATGAACAATATATGGTCCTAAGCAGGATCTAACTTGTACTCTTTGGCACAGCGCCTTGCCACGAAAAGCCAAACGTTAGGGAACACTGTCAAATTTGTTTCCGAGTGCTGTATACATACCTCTTCCTCTGAATTGATTCGCTGATTATCGCCTCGGAAGTGTTCCTCTATAATCATCACCATCGAGTGCCGTCTCCGCAACCAAGGTTGGCTAACATGGAACGCCATTCTACTCTGTCTCTTGCTTTGATGGTGCAGGTTGTCATAGGCTGATTTGTCAATCTTTTGATGTTACTCGTCCATGTTAGTCTTGGTCTGCCTCTGCCTCTTTTACCTTGTATTTTTCCTTCCAATATTACTTTTAGTAGGTTGTTGTGTCTTTTAACATGGCCCAAAAATCGCATTTATCTTGTTTGAATTGTGCTTAGTAGTTCTCTTTTCATTTTTAGTTGTTTTAAGACTTCTATAATAATATTCATTTATTATTATTTGTCTCAAGACTAAACAGGATGGGTCTAGATTAGATAGAACGAGGCGAGATTGGATAGGGCGGGTATAGTTTAGATAGGACGGAGCAAGATTAGATAGAGTGGGGTTAGATTGGATAGAACCGGTAAAATTAGATAGAACGTGGCAAGGTTAGATAGGAAGGGACAAGATTACATAGGACGTGACATGATTAGATTTGAAGGGTCAAAATTAGATAGTACGTGGTGAGATTAGATAGAAAGGTGCGAAATTAGATAGGAAGAGGCGAGTTTAGATAAGACGTGATAAGATTAGATGGGAAAAGGCGAGATTAATTAGATAATACGTAGCGAGATTAGATAAGACGTGACATGATTAGATAGAAAGAGGCGAGATTAGATAGGAAGACACAAGATTAGATAGGAAGGGTCGAGACTAGATAGGACGTGGCGAAATTAGATAGGACGTGACTAGGATAGTAAGTGGTGTTGATAGTACATGTAACAGATAGTACGTGGAGATGATAGTACATGTAACTGATAGTACGTGGAGATGATAGTACATGTAACTGATAGTACGTGGAAATGATAGTATATGGAGCTGTTATAGTCCGTTCAGAAATTAATAATCACACCTGAATTAGCTTTGCGTGATAACCGCTTGTTATTTTAGTTTCAAAATTTGCATGCAATCTTAGAATATTGATGACGCAAAGATTTTCGTATTTTTTATTCCACAAACACAACAGATTTTGCACATCAGCGAATTCCTTTGATCTTTTATGACGATATCACACAAGTTGATTCAAATTTTAGAGTTTACGGTAATCGTGTTAAATTTTCCAGTTTACTGCAATTCTTGTCAGAGGCGTATCTACATAGTGCTTAATTGTGGGTGTTGTTCGTTATGTGTATTTGCAAACATGAATTCAATTGGTTACAATTGCTGATATAGTAAAAAAGTAACCTTTTGTATAGTTATAAATTTGCATTTCAAACTCATTGTAATTTAGATATAAATGTTGGTATTTAAAGTCAACAAATTGTCTACTGAGTCTTCACAAAATTAATAAAAATACGCCTTCCCTTCGGTAATTAATGCCCAGGCCGTGGTGCGTCATGTCGTTCAATAACAATTCAGTTTTGTGCACGGGATTTTCCTGAAGTTAGTGTTTCTGCAATAGCCAAACTATTTTACGTGAACGACCGCACCAAATTAATGTATATATCCTAAAATGGTGTCAAATTCGAACAGGGTGAATTTAATATAGCCTAGAGAAGAAAACTTTTAAACTAGATCAAATTTCTCAGAGCAAAAAATATTTCTATAACGTCATCAATATTCTAAGATTGCATGCAAATTTTGAAACCAAAATAACAAGCGGTTATCACGCAATACTAATTCAGGTGTGATTATGAATTTCTGAACGGACTATAGTACATGGAGCTGGTACGTTGGTAGTTCCTGGAGTTATCAGTTTGTGGAGTATTACCCCACAGCAGATGCAACAAAAAAGAGAGAGTGTGCATAACTTTTTCTTCAGAGGGTATATTCTTTGCCTTTTTGGTGTTGGTGAGTAGAAATGTTTCCATTCTTTGCTCTAGATTCCAGTCTCACTGAGCGGACTAGGACATCCAATCTTGTTACGATGTTTGTATCACTTCCAGTAACAATTCAAGCCGGTTCTTGTTTTATTGTACTCGCTACTGTGCTCTTTTTGAAGGTGGTTTTCCCAAATCGTGACGACGTCAAACGAATGGCAGACAATCTATACACGTCTAGCATATCATCCTGAATTATGCTTTGTGGTTTGGTCCAGCAAGTGCAGGAAGTAGTGCGTGGAAAACAAAAACAAAAAAAACCCAGAAGCCTCTGTGAACGTCATTGACGTCACTTGATACACGTCTGTCTTAGTTTCCCAAGTTCTTTTATTCACACGACATCACGCGTGCGCCATGTACTTCATTGAGGAAGATTGAAACAAAAAGTGTTTTAACAATAAGCCATCATGCACGACTATCGTTACGATTTAAGTGTCAAATGCAAATCTTTTTGATCGATTTTCATGTGCACACACAAACACGCACATGCGTACACACACACGCACAAAATATATAAGCTAATATATGCATAATGTATACTCGCGTGTGTTTGTCGTAGAAAAGTGCAGTATTAAACGTTACAGCTTTACAATCACGGCACATGAAAGCAAGGTGTCAGTGTTCTGTCTTTCCGTTAATAGCCGTCGTTACGCCACCGCCAAAAATCAAGTCATTTAATTTTTTTCTGTAAAGCTCCCTCTTTAAGCTCAACCCAAGCCAGAAATAATTTACTTCTAACAGCTTTCCTTTGATATCTCAGGTGTATACTGCACGCGCAACATTCCCACATGAAAGCTGATTTCATTCTCTGACATTGATTTATCTGTAATTACGGAGACGGTAAATGCTTATCAGGCTGTTAATGATGATGCCTAGGTGGTAGTTGTGTTTATTGTGTCTGGTTATGCAAGACGAGATTACCTTTGAGAGATGCATTACGATAAAAATGTTGGTGATGATTAAAGAGATGGAAAATATTAAATGATGAAACAAATACACAGAAGAAAAGTGGCGGTTATCAATATGAGTTGTAAAAATGTAAAATTCTTCTCTTGCATGTTCTTTGATCGCGGTGATATGAGCTGTTGTTATGTTATAAGCCATTTTATTACGTTATGTGATAGCTTAAAACGGGCTGTGATATGTGTACCCGTCTTTCTGTATGTCACATTACTTTAATTTAACATGTAATTACTTTAAATACAAAAATAACATTTAATGACTTCTAATATAATTATAACATGTAACTATTTCCTAAACAATTGTAATATTTAACTACTTCACGCACAAATATAACAATTAACTATTTGATAAACAGGGAGTCGCGATAGCTCAGTGGTTAATGGCCTGGACTACAAAGGAGAAGAGGTCGGGTTCGATCCTAATCAACGTCTTCCGGGTTCACCCAGCCTTAAATGGGTACTGGATTTCCTTCTGGGAAAGTAAAGCGGCACGGGTGTAATACTGACCACATTACCCCAAAAATATGTGCCGAAGGTCTGTAAAAATTATGTTCACTAAAACCATATTAACTATACATAACTTGGCGTGACTCGGTACTTTATTTTCTCAACAATTGCAATATTAAACTACTTAAACACAAATATGAAATTTATCTGTTTCAAACACAGTTATAACATGCAACTACCTCAAACACCTTACTCAAATTAACAACACTGATAGCACTGAAACATTATTAACCAAATTATTAGCAACAAAAATGCTTGCAACAATTTAAACAGTTCGTTCTACCGAGTTACACATGCAACATGTATTACAACATTTACAGAAATCGTCAAAACAGATTGATATCCATCTAAAACACCCACAACAACAATTACTTCATCCATTTTCTGCAAGTTTCCCCACCGCAGTCAACAGGCTCCACTGCATCAATCACTTGCAACATCTCAACCAATTCTACTATCGTACCACCCACAAGAACAACCGCCATCATCTCTGGTATCTTATCTCGCTTGGATCATCCCAGGTAGTCAGGCCCGCCGTCACAGTCTTCAGTCTAACTTGTCTGTTTTCTCTTATCTTTTTCGTCTTACAGAACAGAGAACACAATCCGTGATACCTCTGTCAGTTGTGTCATAACGTTATCTTTCTATCTTTTCTTTTCTTTCATCATTCATTTATTTATTGGCCTATTTCTATGTCATTTTTCGTACTTTCTTACCTTTTATCTTTTTCTGTATGTGTGTGTGTGTAAGTGTGTGTGTCTCTAACTGGCTGCCGCTCTCTCAGCAAATATGGCTGACTGTCAGCCTGTTTGTGTCTCTCTAACTGGCTGCCGCTCTCTCAGCAAATATGACTGACTGTCAGCGTATTTGTCTGTTTCTTATTCTGCTCATCGGAGCCGTATGTGGCCACATTGATGTTTAATTATATTTATTATTTCAACCTCTACATCTTTTGCAACGCAACTTAGGAAAGTAGTGAGAGTCCGAGGAACATGAGTACACCTTTATTAGAAAAGAGGACACTTAGTACACATTTTATCAAAGAACATTGATGTACCGGTTGTCAGAAAAGGAATATGCCCTTTTCTTTATTTTCTTTCCCAGATACCCAGTGTGAGCAGAGAATTGTATGAAGCACCGATTGTAACTGAATGATAAAAGTTGAAGATGAAATACCAGGCGTACACATACACACAGATTTTTCAAGATGGCGCAAACAAAACACAGAACGCACTTTGTACTGTAGAATATGCATCGAGTATGGAAGGGAATGGACTATCCGCTAGATATCTGCCGTGTCACGAAGGGCGCTCATATTGAATTTTTGTAACGTAGGATAACAAGAGATATTGCATTACCTTTGGTATAAAAAGGATCCTAATTTCACATCAGGAGGAGGTGGCGAGAATAATTTATTAAAATAGGTACATTGTTGTCCGGACATTCTGTACACTTATTGGAACATTTGAATATTAGGAGTAGTATCAACTTATGACAGGACAACGCGAATGACTTCATCCCAACGTTCCGCTAGCAATGCCAGTCCTGAATCCTAGATGCAAAAACAATAAGAAAAATAACCTCTACAGAGACGAAATGTGTTAGACAAATGACAGGAAATAGCCTGAGATAAATTAGAAATGAAGAACTGAGAAAAAGGCTAGAAGTAACACCTGCAATAGAATATATAAAGACACAATAGATACAATGGTATTGCCATGTGTGGCAGAAAGATCAAAACAAAACACAACGAGCCTTCAATAAACATTGCGAGAACAACAGACCTAGGTGGCGACCACAAAAAAGATGGATAGATGGAAAATTACAAACACTAAGAAACATAACAGCAGCAGAGGCAAACAAAAGAGCAAAAGACCTCAAATTATATCTCCCCTCTGCGCTGAAAGGCAAATGAGGATGGAAGGAAAGAAAAAAAGATTGCAAATGAGCAGATAGATCCGTAGTGGTAGGTAGGAAAATTAGCTTAATTTAGCATCGTTTCTCTCTAGGATAAGTTCATAGTCACAGAAAATGCATTACAAGATTAGAAATAGATTTAATCCCTTCTATTCTATCCATGGAACTTGCTTCATTGCAGTCCGGAATTTTCAATAATCTCTCAACCACTAGTCGCAGCATTGTCCAAAATCAAAGAAAATAAACTGAGCAATATTACGAGCGCTTTCATTTTTAACATCTCTTACGTCATGAGCGATATCATTACCTGACTTTACATTCATATTTTATATTAAAGGACAAACATTAACATTCTGCTTTTGTTTATTCAGTTTTTAAAATCTTTTTTTTTTTACAGAAAGATAAGCCTTTTATTTATTATTAAAAAAGAAACATAAATCTTGTAACTTTTATGTAAAGAGACAACCTTTGAGACATCTTGTTATTCAAGAAGACATGTATTCATAAATTGTGACTTAAGAAAGCAGTTTAGGTGTAGAATTAAAGTTATCTTGAGGATAAATTACAACTGAGGTGTTTCTTATAAGGTCGCTGTTGATAGAAAGAGACTGTCATGGCGAGGTTAAGAAAGTGTTGTCTTTGCTATGATGAACTGTCTATTGTCAGTGAAAGCGGAAGTTGTATGGCTGTAGAGTAAAAACACGATCTTATGGCCGTTAGTTATTCTTTATCGGATATTCTACATTCGATAAGAAGATAAACAAAGCCACTTCCTTTCCCGCCACGTATAAGGAAAATGGCACACTTGTGATATTTTAAAAAGTCACGCCATTTTCTGTGACGTGTATGGAACATTCTTAACATATGGACGTGAATCATGGACAATAGAACAACAGACATGAAAATCACTGGAGTCTGTAGAAATGTGGTTTTACAGAAGAATATTGAGAATACCATGGACAGCTAAGAGGAGTAAGGAAAACGTTCTGAAAGAGGCCAAATAAAAAAGAGAGCTAATTTTCAATATTAGGAAAAAAACAATCATCATTTTTTGGCCATGCATTGAGTCGCCGGATTTGTTTTCATTTTGCAGCGAACATATTATGAGATCAATAGTAAACAATACCCTCTACAATATTTATAGGCCAAGTATCAACACTATTGAAAAACAAAGCAATAACTACGGAAGCAAAAAGGGCAATATAACAAATAAATTTTTCTACCAACTCTGAGTTATCGGTGCCAGAATTGGACGCTGGACTCTAGAACAATAAGAAAGATAACGATCACCGAAATGAAATGTGTCAGAAGAATGACAGGAAACAGCTTAAGGGAGAGAGTAAGAAACACTGACCTAAGGAAGAAACTCGAAATTGAACCAGCCATCGAATACATAAAGAAACAACAGATAAATTGGTTCGGCCACATAACAAGACAAAAAGAACTAACAATGACTGAAAGATGCTTAAATAAACGCTACGAAAACGCCAGATTAAGAGGAACACCGAGAAAGAGATGGATAAAGGGAATACTAGAGTCACTAGGAGGAATAACATGAGAAGAGGCCAACAGAAGAGCAAAGAATCGCAGATTGTTTCTCCCCTCGACGCCAACGGCAGCAGAGGAAGGATAGAAGAAGAAGAATAATAATAGTAGACAAAAAAGGAATTGAAGTCAACGGTCACAACATAAATAATTTGCGATATGCGGATGACACAGGCTTAATAGCAGAGACAGAGAAGGAACTACAAGAAATGATAGATATAATAGTGGAAGAAAGCAATAAGCAAGGTCTCAGTCTGAATAGTAAGAAAACAGAAATAATGGTCATATCAAAGAAACAATCATCACCATCATGCAGCATAAAAATAAACAGGACAAATCTGAAACAATTAAAACACGTCAAATAGCAGAGATATGATCACCTACGCCAGCAGGCCCGGTACTTGATGATGATTCAGTTGTGACTCTCTCTAACTGTCACACATTCAGTATCTTCGTGGTTACGAACTTTCTTCTACTTCTGCCGCTGTCAACGTCCATGTTGTGACTGGTTGATCCACATTCCCAGAAAAATGTTGTTGTACTTGACTATTATCTTTTTTTTTTTTTTAATTAGTTATTTAGCGTTATTTGTCCGATTATTGCTTTCCTTTTTTGTGTCTTTTTTTTCAATTTCGGTGTCAATTTTCCCATTTGCTGTTATAATATTGTAATATTTCCAACTTTTTGAACTCATTGTTCTTAATGATAATCTATGTTTGAAATCTCCCTCATCCCTCTTTTTTGCATTTGATTATAACATCCGTTTCTTTTTCTGTGTTGCTCTTTATATTATGTTTCTTTCTTGATCCATGCAATTCGTTCCGATGTAATTCTAGCACAGTTTGTGAATTTGCTCTCTTAGTCTGATCGTCTGCAAACAGGAACTCACTTCATTTAGGGTGTTACACTCAGCAGAAGTTCTTGATTTATAGGTGTAGTCTGTATACCTAATAAATAACAGAGTTGTATGTCGTTGTTGTTGTGGTCCCAGAAGCCTGAGAGCTAACGCTCTTGGGCCCAATGCCATGTTGACTCTTCTCTAGTATTTACCAAATATTTTGTGACCACAACTTAACAGTTTTATTTCTCTCTGTTTTATCGAGTCATTTAATATGTTCTTTTTCAATAAGGGCACGATTAGAGCTTTCTAGTTCTAGAGTTGTTATTTTCTTATCCGTGCTGTGTTGTATAGTCGCTGCAGTCTATATATGTCCGTGCTGTGTTGTATAGTCGCTGCAGTCTATATGTGTCCGAACTGTGTTGTATAGTCGCTGCTGTTTTTATGTGTCCGAACTGTGTTGTATAGTCGTTGCTGTCTATGTCCGTACTGTATTGTATAGTCGCTGCAGTCTATATATGTCCGTGCTGTGTTGTATAGTCGTTTAAGTATATATATGTCCGTACTGTGTTGTATAGTCGCTTCAGTCTATATATGTCCGTGCTGTGTTGTATAGTCGCTTCAGTCAATATATGTCCGTGCTGTGTTGTATAGTCGCTGCAGTCTATATATGTATGTGCTGTGTTGTATAGTCGCTTCAGTCTATATATGTCCGTGCTGTGTTGTATAGTCGCTGCAGTCTATATATGTATGTGCTGTGTTGTATAGTCGCTTCAGTCTATATATGTCCGTGCTGTGTTGTATAGTCGCTTCAGTCTATATATGTCCGTGCTGTGTTGTATAGTCGCTGCAGTCTATATATGTCCGTGCTGTGTTGTATAGTCGCTGCAGTCTATATATGTCCGTGCTGTGTTGTATAGTCGCTGCAGTCTATATATGTCCGTGCTGTGTTGTATAGTCGCTTCAGTCTATATATGTCCGTGATGTGTTGTATAGTCGCTGCAGTCTATATATGTCCGTGCTGTGTTGTATAGTCGCTGCAGTCTATATATGTCCGTGATGTGTTGTATAGTCGCTTCAGTCTATATATGTCCGTGCTGTGTTGTATAGTCGCTGCAGTCTATATATGTCCGTGCTGTGTTGTATAGTCGCTGCAGTCTATATATGTCCGTGCTGTGTTGTATAGTCGCTGCAGTTTATATATGTCCGTGCTGTGTTATATAATCGCTGATGTTTATATATGTCCGTGCTGTGTTGTATAGTCCCTGCAGTTTATATGTGTGTTGCTGTGTTGTATAGTCGCTGCAGTCTATATATGTCCGTGCTGTGTTGTATAGTCGCTGCAGTTTATATATGTCCTTGCTGTGTTATATAGTCGCTGATGTTTATATATGTCCGTGCTGTGTTGTATAGTCGCTGCAGTTTATATGTGTGTTGCTGTATTGTATAGTCGCTGCAGTTTATATATGTCCGTGCTGTGTTGTATAGTCGCTGATGTTTATACGTAGGGAGGTCAAAAAGTAATGCACACCAATTTTTTTCTCGGAAACTATTCGGGCAAAATGTGTGAAATTTTCACAGATTGTAGCTGAACATCCCCTTTACACTACCTATTTTTCAACATAATCTCCGTCCAAGCGTATTGCCTTACGCCAACGCGAAACTAGGTCATGAATGCCTCGTTTGTACCAAGTTTTGTCCTGCTCGCGTAGCCATTTTTTAACTGCACGGATGACATCCTCATCATTGTCAAAGTGTGTCCCACGCAGGAATTTTTTGAGTGGTCCAAACAGATGGAAATCTGAGGGAGCCAGATCAGGGCTGTAAGGAGGATGGGGCAGTACAGTCCAACCAAATTTGTTGATTGCTTCCCGTGTTACCAGACTTGTGTGAGGGCGTGCATTGTCATGTTGAAGCAACAAATCTGCAGATGGCTTATTAGGCCGAACTCTGTGGAACCGATTTTTGAGTTTTGTCAGTGTATTGATGTAAGCTGTCGAGTTGATTGTCTCACCTCTTGTCATTACATCAACAAGAATCACACCATCAATGTCCCAGAAGACAGTGATCATCACCTTTCCGGCTGATGGAGATGTTTTGAATTTTTTTCTTTTTGGTGACTGCGGATGATGCCATTCCATTGACTGCATTTTTGTTTCAGGCTCATAATGATGTGCCCACGTTTCGTCACCGGTAATAATTTTTGACAAAAACATTTCTCCTTCAACACCGAAACGCTCCAACAATTCAGAACAGAATGTTTTCCTTTGAACTCTGTGATCATTTGTTAGGCACCGAGGAACCCATCGAGCGCAAATCTTTGAATATCCGAGAGTTTTAAAAATTGCGATTGCACTTCCCTTGCTGACTGTAAGCTGCAATGCCAATTGCTGACCAGTAAGATACGCCTATCCTTACGAATAATGGCATCAGCCCGGTTTAACATGTCTGTGCTGGTAGCCGAGGCAACACGTCCAGAACGCGGTAAATCATGCAGCTCCACTCGTACACTTTCTGCAGCTTTAATTCTCTGAACCCAGCGACTAACTGTGCTCCTATCGACTGCAGAACATTTGTACACTGCACACAGTCGTTTATGAATGTTTGCCACAGTTTCTTTTTCCGCAACCAGAAATTCTATGACAATTCGCTGTTTGTAACGGACATTGTTGACAAGCTCCATTTTAACGGTTCATAGATTGCGTAATATTTATCAGAATGCTGTGCAATTTGGTACACATAATTGGAACATGTCATATTCCAAGTGTGCAAAATTTCATATTCCTATCTTTATTAATAGCCAAGAAAAAAATTGGTGTGCATTACTTTTTGACCTCCCTCTGTATATGTCCGTGCTGTGTTGTATAGTCGCTGCAGTTTATTTATGTGTTGCTGTGTTGTATAGTCGCTGCAGTCTATATATGTCCGTGCTGTGTCGTATAATCGCTGTAGGCTATATATGTCCGTGCTGTGTTGTATAGTCGCTGCAGTTTATATGTGTGTTGCTGTATTGTATAGTCGCTGCAGTTTATATATGTCCGTGCTGTGTTGTATAGTCGCTGCAGTTTATTTATGTGTTGCTGTGTTGTATAGTCGCTGCAGTCTATATATGTCCGTGCTGTGTCATATAATCGCTGTAGGCTATATATGTCCGTGCTGTGTTGTATAGTCGCTGCAGTTTTTATATGTGTTGTTGTGTTGTATAGTCGCTGCAGTCGATATATGTCCGTGCTGTGTTGTATAATCGCTGCAGTCTATATGTGTCCGTGCTGTGTTGTATAGTCGCTACTGTCTATATATGTCCGTGCTGTGTCGTATAGTCGCTGCAGTCTGTATATGTCCGTGCTGTGTTGTATAATCGCTGCAGTCTATATATGTCCGTGTTGTGTCGTGAAATCGCTGCAGTCTATATATGTCCGTGCTGTGTCGTGAAATCGCTGCAGTCTATATATGTCCGTGCTGTGTCGTGAAATCGCTGCAGTCTATATATGTCCGTGCTGTGTTGTATAGTCGCTGCAGTCTATATATGTCTGTACTGTAATGTGTAGTAGCTGCTGTATTGTATAGTCGCTGCAGTCTATATGTGTCCGTACTGTATTCTATAGTCGCCGCTGTATATATATATATATATATATATATATATATATATATATATATATATCCATGCTGTGTTGTATAGTCGCTGCTATCTATATGTGTCCGTACTGTTTTGTATAGTCGCTGCTATCTATATGTGTCCGTAGTGTATTGTATAGTCACTGCTGTCTATATGTGTCCGTACTGTGTTGTATAGTCGCTGCTATCTATATGTGTCCGCACTGTATTATAAAGTCGCTGCTGTTTATATGTGTCCGTACTATTTTGTATAGTCGCTGTAGTCTGTATATGTCTGTACTGTGTTGTATAGTCATCATCATCATGTGCTATACCGTTTGGCGTAGGCGATCATGTCCTTCCACAATCTTCTATCTACAGTGTATCGTATCAGTTCTGTTGTTAACTGTTTTCCATGCCATGACACCAAGCTATCCAGTATTTTCTCTTTTTTTTCGTCCGCGATCTCTCTTTCCTTTTATTTTGCAAGCTGTAACCAATTATTCCAAATTTCCTCTTCTCATGATGTGCCCGAAAAATGTTGATTGTTTCTTTCTGATGTTTTTTAGGAGCTGCCTTTTTGTGTTGGCCTCTTTGAGAATTTCCTCATTGGTCTTTTTAGCTGTCCAGGGAACTTTCAACATTCTTCTGAGATATCCCATCTCTGTGGCCTCTAATCGTCTTTTCATTTGTTTGTCTACTATCCATGATTCGCTTCCATAGGTCAGAATTGGTTCCATATAGCACCGATGAACTCTCTTTCTCATTTCTATTGATATAGATTTGTTGCATAGAATATTTTTCATTTTCTGAAATGCTATTTTGGTCTGAGCTATTCTGCTTTTTATTTCTGTGGTGCATCTTTCATCCGAAGTTGTTATTGTGCCCAGGTATTTGATGCGTTGCACTTGTTTCAAATTTGTCCTGTTTATTTTAAAGCTGCATGCTGGTGATGATTGTTTCTTCGATGTAACCATTACTTCTGTTTTCTTACTATTCAGACTGAGACCTTTTCTTGTTGCTTTCTTTTACTATTATATATATCATTTCTTATAGTTCATTCTCTGTCTCTGCTATTAAGACTGTGTCATCTGTATATTCGTAAATTATTTATGTTGTGACCATTGACATTGTGTTGTATAGTCGCTGTAGTCTATATGTGCATGTGCCTCTGACAGAATTTAATATTTCGGTTGATGTACATCATCAGAGCTAGCATTCATTGGTTTTGTCATGAATGCTTCTTTTATTTAATCATTTAGGCTGATTGGTTCAATGTCTGTTTGATTGTTTGTGTTTTGTTCACATTGAAGATATGTCCCTGCTGATAAACTAAGGTGATGATTCAATCCTGTTTCCATCTCTCTATTACTACTCTTTCTTCTACTTTCATCATTCACGCATTTGTAGGGTCATACTGTTCTGTTCCTCAATTTTCTGATCTTAACAAATTAGAAATGTCTAGTTAGTCCTCAGCATTCGTTGCTTAGTGATTCATCGAATCCCCTCTATGAGTTGGCGTCTTTAGTTACATTCTTGTGGTGTCGCCGTCTAGCTGGTCTGTACTCTTTTGTTTATTTTTAATCCATTTGTTACATTTACATTTCTTCTCATGTACTGCTGATTTATTACCCCATTCCACCAAGAGGTTACTCCTTCTCTTGTTTCATTACAATATGTGGTTATTTCTTCTCTTGTTTCATTAGAATATTTGATTACTTCTTCTATTGTTTCATTACAATATGTGGTTATTTCTTCTCTTGTTTCATTACAATATTTGATTACTTCTTCTATTGTTTCATTACAATATGTGGTTATTTCTTCTCTTGTTTCATTCCATCAAGTGGTTATTTCCTCTCTTGCTTATTTCCACCAAGTGGCTATTTCTACTTTTGTCTCATTCCACCATGTGGTTATTTGATATCTTGCTTCATTTCTACTGACCGGTTTCCTCATCGACCACATGTGGTTATTTCTGCACTTCCTACATTCCACCAAGTGGTTATTTCTTCTCTTGTTTCATTCCACCATGTGGTTATTTCTTCTCCTGTTTCATTACAATATGTGATTACTTCTTCTCTTGTTTCATTACAATATGTGGTTATTTCTTCTCTTGTTTCATTACAATATGTGGTTATTTCTGCACTTGCTTCATTCCACCATGTGGTTATTTCTTCTCTTGTTTCATTACAATATTTGATTACTTCTTCTATTGTTTCATTACAATATGTGGTTTTTTCTTCTCTTGCTTATTTCACCAAGTGGTTATTTCTTCTCTTGCTTATTCCCACCAAGTGGTTATTTCTTCTCTTGCTTCATTCCATCAAGTGGTTATTTGTTCTCTTGCTTATTTCCACCAAGTGGCTATTTCTACTTTTGTCTCAATCCACCATGTGGCTATTTGATATCTTGCTTCATTTCCACTGACCAGTTTCCTCATCGACTGCTGTCAAAAACCTCATTAATTGGTTTCCATTGCTTTAAAAAATTATTTCAAAAGAGTTGATTGCAGAATTGCAAGCCGAGTTTGAGCCACAATCATTGACTCTATCGTCATTTCAAATAAATAATAGATGGTATTGAACAGCTAGACTAACAGAAAAGCAAGAAAAGCTGCAGCGTTTCGGCAAAAGCCTTCAGCAGGTGTATCAAGCAAACTATGCATATTAAACACATCAACCCTATTCTAACAACACAAATACACAGCTTTAAAGAAGCAGCGTAAAGAACAACGGTTAACGTTTCGGTCTTTGTTATTCTGTTTTCTGACTATGATTTTAGTATCAAATTTGTATAGATTTGTTGATATACCTGATGATGCAGCATAACAATAAACAGGACAAATCTGAAACTAATGCAACGTGAAAAATACTTGGGCACAATAATAACATCAGATGGAAGATGCACCACAGAAATAAAAAAGCAGAATAGCTCAGGACAAAATAGCATTTCAGAAAATGAAAAATATCTGATACAACAAATCTATGTCAATAAAAGTGAGAAAGAGAGTTCATCGGTGCTATATAGAACCAATTCAGACATATGGAAGCGATTCATGAACAGTAGACAAACAAATGAAAAGATGATTAAATGCCACAGAGATTGGATTTCTAAAAAAATGTTGAAAGTTCCCTGTACAGCTAAAAAGACCAATTAAAAAATTATCAAAGAGGCAAACACAAAAAATGGAGCTCCTAAATCATCAGAAAGAAACAATCAACATTTTTCGGGCACGTCATGAGAAGAAGAAAGTTGGAATACTTGGTTACAACTGGCAAAATAAAAGGAAAGAGAGATCGCGGGCAAAAAAGGAGCGAAAATACTGGATAGCTTGGTGTCAGGGCATGGAAAACAGTCAACAACAGAACTGATACGATACAGTATAGATAGAAGATTGTGAAAGGGCACGATCGCTTATGCCAACCGGTATGGCACATGATAGTGATACCCGATGAAGGCTTTTTCTTAAACGTGTGGTCTATCTTGTATTTCTGTCAGTCTAGCTGCTCCATACCATTATATGCTTATGTTACATGTTTTCTGCAGCTTTACTCGCGGCCCCGCATAATAATTCACATTTTATTTATTTTTAAATCTGTGCTTATCTTATTTTATCGTCAAAAACCTCAGCTCTATCCATTTCACTATTGGCGCACGCAACATCAACATTTCTCATCATCCTGAAAAATGTGACCTCGTCTATACAGTTATTGCTAAGACGTTGAAGAACGACCAATAAATATAGAAAGAAAACCTCGCCGCTTCATTATATGCTACCAATACTGGTCATTATTTAAATACAAAAATTAACATTTTCAACTCCAATGTTAAGTAAGTATTATTTTATGGCTGTGAAACATGGAGAACAGCAAAAATTACAATCATTAAGATACAGACCTTCATTAATGGACGCTTACGCAGAATAAAAAGATAGAAATGGCAGGACAAAATCACTAACATAGAATTATGGAAATTTACCAGTCAAATACTAGTGGATAAAGAGATACAGCGAAGACGATGGCCTTGGATAGGACACACACTGCGAAGCCAATTCAGAGTATTAAACATCAGACTCTTTTTGGAATCCCCAAGGAAAAAGACAATTAGGAAGATCAAGATATTCTTGGAGAAGACAGATGGGAGCAGAGATGCGAATGATGGGGAAGACATGGAATGATCTTAAAAGAATGGCAAGAAACAGAACGGCTTGGAAAGTGTTTGTTGAAGACCTATGCTCCACGGGGAGCTGAAAGGTGGGAGAAGAAGACTGGCCATTGTGTACATTCTTTGAAATCGTGGCTTCCCAGTCGTTAAATGAAAACAAGTGTAAAATATATTGTGTTGTTCTTTGAGCAGTTTACATAAAATAAATAAACATAAATTGCCTGTGTTTGAAACTTCACTGGCTTGTTTTACGAAGGGGATAGAGGCATCAAGATGAATCAAGTTGCATAGAAATGTGAAGCTGCTGTAAAGCTGACGATAATAATGAAAATGTTAAAAAGGGAAAAAGTGGTATGGTAACAACGTAAGTGAGAAACGAAATAAAAGTGGAACAACGTTCCGGCCATGAAGGCCTTCAGCCGAAACAACATACACCAACACAAAAATATATAAGGACATAAACATAAATCTAACTACATGGTGACAATATGGTAGACTCTCATTCAAGTAAAATATGTCACTTCCCTGTGGTCAGTAGCTTGATCAGGAATAGACCAAACTGAAATTAATATGGTCGACTAAAATGGCGGGGTCAGGTATGAAATACAGTAAAGGCGAAGGGTTCTAAAAATATGTGGAGGTGGGTACGAGATCACAGACTCTACTATTTCTTGGAAACGTTTATGGGTTTGTTCCCAATAAGTCCATCCACGTTGAACGTTTTTTTACGTACCCAAGGGATCACATAAATCTATTTATATCTGCAACTATGGGCGTGCACATCGACAATATATGCACAAACGCGTGCGTACATAATCATACATTCATAAACGAATACGTCCGTATATGTTATCACAAAGCACATCAAAAAGAGCCAAAGATGTCCAAATGTGCGAGTACACATGCTGACAAATACAAACACACATATACAGGTGCAGGTGTGCATGTGGGTAAGAAATATGTATAACTGGTATCCTATGTGTATGAGAGCGATATGTTCATGCCTTGTGGGAACAGTGAACCTAACTTGACAATCAGACGATTCTGAATTGTTTGATTTTGAAGAATTGTACTCACATTTGTTTTATGAAAACTGTTTCTTTAATGACTGTTTATAGGAAGGATGTTTATATATCAAGTGATTCCTTAAAGACTCATCATCATCATGTGCCATACCGGTTGGCGTAGGTTGATCATGTCCCTCCACAATCTTCTATCTACAGTGCATCGTATCAGTTCTGTTGTTGGCTGTTTTTCATGTCATGACACCAAGCTATACAGTATTTTCTCTCTCTTTTTCGTCCACGATCTCTCTTTCCTTTTATTTTGCTAGTTGTATCCAAGTATTCCAACTTTCCTCTTCTCATGATGTGCCCGAAAAATGTTGATTGCTTCTTTCTGATGTTTTAAGAGCTCCCTTTTTGTGTTGGCCTCTTTGAGAACTTCCTCATTGGTCTTTTTAGCTGTCCAGGGAACTTTCAACATTCTTCTGAGAAATCCCACCTCTGTGGCCTCTAATCGTCTTTTCATTTGTTTGTCTACTGTCCATGAATCGCTTCTATAGGTCAGAATTGGTTCTATATAACACCGATGAACTCTCTTTCTCATTTTTATTGACATAGATTTGTTGCATAAGATATTTTTCATTTTCTGAAATGCTATTTTGGCCTGAGCTATTTGCTTATTTATTTCTGTGGTGCATCTTCCATCTGATGTTATTATTGTGCCCAAGTATTTGAAACGTTGCACTTGTTTCAGATTTGTCTCGTTTATTTTTATGCTGCATGATGGTGGTGATTGTTTCTTCGATATGACCATTACTTCTGTTTTCTTACTATTCAGCCTGAGACCTTTCTTGTTGCTTTCTTTTACTATTATGTCTATCATTTCTTGTAGTTCATTCTCTGTCTCTGCTATTAAGACTGTGTCATCCACATACCGCAAATTATTTATGTTGTGACCGTTGACTTCAATTCCTTTTTTATCCACTATTGATCTCATAATATATTCGCTGTAAAGTAAAAACAAATCCGGCGACAGAATACAGCCTTGTCTGACTCCTTGCTTTATATATTGAAATTGTCCTGTTTGGTTGTTAATTCATATAGCTGCTGTTTGTTGGCAGTACATGATTTTTATGATTCGTAGATCCTTGCCATCAATGTTTAATTTCTCCAGCATATTCATTATTTCCATATGCTTTACTTTGTCAAATGCTTTCTTGTAGTCTATAAAGCACATATATAGATCTTTCTTTACCTCTATAGATCTTTCTATAAATAATCTTAAGATATATATTGCATTATTGGTGCCCTTTCCTTCCACAAATCCACATTGTTCCTCACTTATTTCCGGTTTTATTTTGTTCCTTACACGTCTCATGATTATTCTTAGTAATATTTTAGTCATTTGTCTCATGAGACTAATAGTGCGATGGTCTTCACAATCAGTGGCGCCTGACTTCTTCGGTATGGCTACAAAGATAGATTTTAGTATATCTTCGGGTATGTGTCCAGTGTTATATATGTCATTGAGTAATTTTGTTATGACTTGTACTCCCAGCTCTCCTAATGCATTTATCTCTTCGATTGTTATATTGTCAGGACCTGGAGCTTTGCCTCTTTTCTTGTGTTGAATTGTGTCCTCCACTTCACTCTGCATTATTGGTTGTCCTGTGTCTTCATCTGAATTGTTTAATTCTGGTCTTTCATCATCATAGAGCTGACTGATATATTCTGTCCATCTTTCCATTGTCTTCTCCTGTCCCATTATTATATTTCCTTTCTTTGATTTCACACATCCTGAAACTTAGACTTCTTTTCTTCCTGTTAATTCATTTAATTGAATCTTGGTTGGTTGCCTTAAAAATGGTGGCATTTACATCAAACTTGGACAAGGATTGGTCTCAATGAATCATATTCTACCTCAGGAATACATTAATACCTTGTTGGTTCTTCAAGACAGAGTTCTTGTGCGGAAACCTCATGAGGCTGAGCAGCTATTCATAGAGGATTTTGGAAAGAAACCCTTAGAAATCTTTGCACTCTTTTGAAGATAAGCCTATTGCCGCAGCCAGTCTGGCTCAGGTACATCTGGCCACAACTCATATTGGGGAGAAAGTTGCAGTCAAGGTTCTGTATATTGATCTAAGAGATAGATTCTCTGGGGACATTAGAACTTGTGACATTTTGCTGAGGCTAATTGGCTTGGTACATCCGAAATTTGGATTTGCTTGGGTGTTGCAGGATCTGAAACAAACATTGAGGCAGGAATTGGATTTTGAGAAAGAGGGAAGGAATGGAGAAACATGTAGACAAGATCTTGCTCATCTTACATTTGTTTACGTGCCAAAAGTTTACTGGGAAATGACAAGCAAGCGTGTGTTGACAACTGGATATATAGAAGGAGTAAAGATAAATAATTTAGAAGGAATTAAAAGCTTTGGGCTTAGTCTTAAAGATGTTGATAAAAAACTTGTCAGATCCTTTGCAGACCAGATTTTTTAAACAGGCTTTGTTCATGCTGACCCTCACCCTGGCAATGTGTGTGTCCGTAAAGCACATTTAGTTCTCCTGGATCATGGTCTTTATGATAGCCTCCAAGGAGAACAGCGCAGAGCACCATGTCAGCTGTATAAAGCTATCATAATGAATAATGAGGATGCGATGAATTCAAGTTCTAACAATCTTGGCGTTCAAGACTATGAACTATTCTCTGAGATTCTGCTACAGCGTCCTGTTAAACGTCATTCGCTCTATCTTCCAACAAGAATGAGTGTTGCTGATCTTGAATACATGAAGCAAATGGCACAGAATCATTTTGATAAGATAATGATCATACTAAAAGAAATGCCTCGCCCTCTTTTACTTGTTATCAGAAATCTTAACACCACAAGAGCTATCATTAGAGATCATGGTAATACTGTCGACAGATATGGCATAATGGCACGAAGTGCAATCAAAGGGTGCAAATCTTAATGATCCGACCAATAACAGTGTGTTAGGAGTTTTTCATTCTTGGTGGTCTCGATGTGTATATGACTACCTTGTGTGGAAGGAAAGTTTCACACAGAAACTGTTTGTAATCTTTGCTATTAGTTACCTTAGACTGCTGCAAATGGTTGGCAAAGCACCTTCAGTAGAAGAAATAAAATCTTTTGCAAAAGCAGAGGGAAAAAGGTTTGATGCGCTGTGATAATAATAATATGCCAAAGAGAGATATAATATTTTTATATTACTTATACTATTATTGTTGTAAGATATATTTTTTGGTTGGAGACATGGTTCATATCTTAATGTGTTTCTGTGCTAGACATGGCTCATATCTTAATGTGTTTCTGTGCTAGACATGGATCATATCTTGGTGTGTTTCCGTGAAGCCATGGCTCATATCTTAATGTGTTTCTGTGCTAGCCATGGCTCATATCTTGGTGTGTTTCCGTGAAGCCATGGCTGATATCTTAATGTGTTTCTGTGCTAGCCATGGCTCATATCTTAGTGTGTTTCTGTGCTAGCCATGGCTCAAATCTTAGCTTGTGTGTGTGTGTGTGTGCTAGCCATGGCTCATATCTTGGTGTGTGTCATGTTAGTCATATATTATATCTTTGTGTGTGCATGTCTATGTTTGTCACATCTCATATCCTTGTGTGTGCATGGCTATGTTAGTCACATCTCATATCTTTGTGTGAGCATGTCTATGTTAGTCATATCTCATATCTTTGTGTGCATGTCTATGTTAGGCATGTGTCATATATTTGTGTGTGCATGCCTATGTTAGTCATATGTCATATCTTTGTGTGCATGTCTATGTTAGTCAGGTGTCATATTTTTGTGTGTGCATATCTATGTCAGTAATATCTCATATCTTTGTGTGCATGTCTATGTTAGTCATGTGTCATATCTTTGCGTGTATGTCTGTGTTAGTCATATCTCATATCTTGATGTGTATCAGTGTTAGTCATGCCTCGTATTGCTGTGTGCATGTCTGTGTTAGTCACATCTCATATCTTTGTGTGTGCATGTCTGTGTTAGTCACCTCTAGTGACTCAGGCAGATGGTGCTCGTAAGCCTGGGAGGGCCGACCATCTAAGGGCAGAATCCCCCTACAGAAAAGACAATCTGCTGCCTTGCAGGAAGAGTGGGGACAATCAAAGGCTAAGGAAAGCAAACCTGAATAAAATGCTGGCTGAAATCGGATGCACTGGGCCATTGGCCCAGAACACAGTGCAACGTTTTAACGGGTGTCCAATCAGAGTGGATCTGGCAGACTCTAATTGTGATGTTCTGTCTGTGGGGGCGATCAACACACTTAACCTGACAGCTGACTTCATGTGAGAGTCTGGAATCCTACTCTGATTGAGTCATGATCGCAGAGAAAGAGAGAGAGAGAGAGAGAGAGAGAGAGAGAGAGAGAGAGAGAGAGATAGAGAGAGAGAGAGATAGAGATTTAATTGATTGTGCATACATTTTGAGTCTTTCTCTTGTTGTTTTTCCATTTCCTCACATTTCTGTTTTAAGACTAGTTATATAGACTTAAAGACTAGTTATATAGACTTAAAGATTAGTTATATAGAAAATAGTTCTATAACGTTTGTCTTTAAAACGATTATAATTACATCCAGTGATTCTATAATGTTTCCTTAAAGGCTTCTTCTATATCGGTCCGTTCAATAATGACTGACTCAATATCGACCATTACTATAACTACTGGTATAACAACTTCTTCTATACTCTCTACCTTTTACAATTGTGCGTTACACAAGGACTAAATCTATTTGAACTGGTTTCATAATTGGTAGTTCTAGAGCAATTGTTTCTATAACTACTGCTTCTAGAGTAATGTATTTTACATTGACTGATTCAACAACTGCTGCTTCTAGAATAATTTGACATCGATTGGTTCAATAACTGCTGCTTCTAAAATAATTTATTTTACATCGGTTGGTTAAATAACTGCTGCTTCTAAACTAATTTATTTTACATCGGTTGGTTCAATAACTGCTGCTTCTAAACTAATTTATTTTACATCGGTTGGTTAAATAACTGCTGCTTCTAGAATAATGTATTTTACATTGACTGATTCAACAACTGCTGCTTCTAGAATAATTTGACATCGATTGGTTCAATAACTGCTACTTATAAAAAAAATGTATTTTACATCGACTGGTTCAATAACTGCTACTTCTCGAATAATTTACTTTGCATCGATAAGTTCAATAACTGCTGCTTCTAGAATAATTTATTTTACATCGACGGACTCAATAACTGCTACTTCTATAATAATTTATTTTACATCGATTGGTTCAATAACTGCTACTTCTAGAGTAATTTATTTTACATCAATTGGTTCAATAACTGCTACTTCTAGAGTAATTTATTTTACATCAATTGGTTCAATAACTGCTGCTTCTAGAATAATTTATTTTGCATCAATTGTTTCAATAACTGCTGATTCTAGAATAATGTATTTTACATTGATTAGTTCAGTCGGTGTCTACTATTAATAATAATTATTGTTCACATTTCAAGACGAGAAAATACAATTTTCTGAAGATATCCTGTTGGGCCCAAATAGTATTTTACCTAGTCAGGTCCGATGTTTCTCTAACATTGATCAATGCGACAAAGGCAGCAGGAATTGGCTCCCTCAATGAGATTGAGATGCTTGCACAGAACAGAGACAAAAAGCAGTATTTGATACATGTTTTTTGCAGAGGATTGAGACTGCTAGAAAGAAACATTTAGTAAAAGAGAAAGAGTTTCTAGGTCTATGCCCTAAAGATCGGCCACGGCAAGAATGGACAATAGATAAATATGTAGATAGTCGTGTCCCTTTTAAAGGTCCATATTATTAACAAGAAAAAGAGTTCTTAAATGTTATGTAGAACCAGACTTAAAATAAGGATGTGAATCACGGACAATAGGACAGCAGACATGGCAATCACTGGAGGCTGTAGAAATGTGGTTTTACAGAAGAGTGTTGAGAATACCATGGACAGCTAAGAAGAGTAATGAAGATGTTCTGAAAGAGGTCAAAGCAAAGAGAGGGCTAATTTCCAATATTAGGAAGAAACAATCATCATTTTTTGGCCATGAAATGAGAAGAGAACAGCTGGAATATATTGTAACAAATGGGAAAATTAAGGGACGAAGAGATAGAGGGAAGCAAAGAGAAAAGATACCAGACAGCTTATGAGAATGGCTTGCCAGAAGGTCAACAACAGAAATGATAAATAACTGTCGAGATCGAAAGTTGTGTAGAGACATGATCACCTACGCCAGCAGTCCCGGCACTTTATGATGATGATTATTAAAAATTCGGTTTATACTCGGCAACGAACATCTCATGCTTAATTTAATAAACCATGTACATTTGGACTGCTTACGTGCACTCCCCGAAAAGCTTGAAAAGGTTATCAATTTTTCAAAATTTAAACGTTTCATATTTTCTACATTTAGAACGAACCTGACAAGGTCACAGGAATATTGAAATTGACCTGCCGTCACACACAAAAAACAAACAAAAAAAAAAAACAGAAACCATTTAACAACTCTCACATTATCTCAGGTCTGAATCTCATTACAGTCGCAATGTGCGATAAAATAACCGACGCTGTTCTACGTTGCTTCAATATGAGCTTGGAATTAAACTCATCGCAACGGGAAAAAAAAACAAAAACAAAAGATGTCGTTGCTACATGATTCATTTTTCCCCCTTTCCTTTATATGGGCTTTGTTTTTGTACGCATCTGTGAAATAGACGTTAAATAAAAAGTCTGTGAGAGAAACTTTAGCAAAAAAATATAATCTGTCCGAGAGATTCTTAAAAAAAAAAGATGGGAGTTTGTAAGAGAAACATTTCAAAATAGAGACAGAATCTGTGAGAGAAAATGATAATATTAAGAATTGATCTGTTATAGAGTCATCACTGAATAAAGATGCAATCTGTGAGAGAGAGAAAAAAAGTAAAATTAAAATATTGAGTCTGTGTGAAACACATTTTAAAACTTAAAAAAGAAATTGGAACTGTGGGAGAAATATCTTTAGATAGAATCTGTGAGAGAAAAATCTCTAGATAGACTCTGTGAGAGAAACATCTCTAGATAGACTGTGGGAGAAATATCTTTAGATAGAATCTGTGAGAGAAAAATCTCTAGATAGACTCTGTGAGAGAAACATCTCTAGATAGACTCTGTGAGAGAAACATCTCTAGATAGACTTTGTGAGAGAAACATCTCTAGATAGACTTTGTGAGAGAAACATCTCTAGATAGACTCTGTGAGAGAAACATCTCTAGATAGAATCTGTGAGAGAAACATTTTAAAATAAAAAATATTGATTTTGTGTAAAAAAAAAACATTCTAAAATATAAAGTGAAAACTATGAGAGACACGTTTTATAAAAAAGATAAAATCTGTAAGAGAAACATCTCTAGATAGAATCTGAGAAAGAAACATCTCTAAATAAAGATAGAACTATTGAATGATAGATTTAAATACCGCTAGCGTTTCTATTTCAATGATTGAACTATCTATTCTCATCCAATAATAAAATATTAGATTTTACTTGTGATCTGAGAGATAGAAAAATAGATAAGGCAGCAATTTCCGGTAGTTAATGGGGATACGAATGATTAGGGGGCGCTGCAATTATTTTTTATATTTTTTTTAGAATTTTAGTAGCCAGATAGGAAATGATAAAAGTAATTGAATAAAACGAAAGCCAAAAAAGATATGTGATCATTTAATGACTGAAAAGATAGTAAAAGTGATTAAGTTTTTCATCCTGTAAAATATGGCAGTGAGTGGATATTGGATTATATTTAATGTTTTTATTTTTATTAGTGTTGATGTTGGCAGACCAGATAGGATGAGGAAGGAAACGGAAGAATTTATGGAAGTTCGTTATGATGTCTGTAAATTATGTACATAGATTTGTATGTGAGAAAATCAGAGAGATAGTATTTTAGTGTGTGTGTGAGAAAATGAGAGATTTATATTTTAGTGTGTGTGTGTGAGAAAATGAGAGAGATAGTATTTGTGTGTGTATGTGAGAAAATGATAGAGATAGTATTTCAGTGTGTGTGTAAGAGAAAATGAGAGAGATAGTATTTTAGTGTCTGTGTTTGTGTGAGAGAGAGAGAAAATGAGAGAGATAGTATTTTAGTGTGTGTGAGAGAGAAAATGAGAAAGATAGTATTTTAGTGTGTGTGAGAGAAAATGAGAGAGATAGTATTTGTGTGTTTGTGTGTGTGAGAAAATGAGAGAGATAGTATTTAGTGTGTGTGTGAGAAAATGAGAGATAATTTTGTAGTGTGTGTGAGAGAAAATGAGAGATATTATTTTAGTGTGTGTGTGAGAGAAAATGAGAGAGATTGTATTTTAGTTTTTATGCGAGAAAGTGAGAGAGATAGTATTTTAGTGTTTATAAGAGAAAATGAGAAAGATTGTATTTTAGTGTATGTGTGCGAAAATGTGAGAGATAGTATTTTAGTGTGTATGTTAGAAAATGAAAAAGATAGTATTTTAGTGTCTGTGCGTGAGAAAATGAAAGAGATAGTATTTTAGTTTGTATGTGTGTGAAAAAATGAGAGAGATAGTATTTTAGTGTGCGTGTGATAGAAAATCTAAGAGATTGTATTTTAGTGCGTGTGTAAGAGAAAATGAAAGAGATATTATTTTAGTGTGCGTGTGAGAGAAAATCTAAGATATTGTATTTTAGTGTGTGCATGAGAAAATCTAAGAGACAGTAATTTAGTGCGTGTGTAAAAGAAAATGAAAGAGATATTATTTTAGTGTGAATGTGAGAAAATTAAAGAGTTAATATTTTAGCGTGTGTGTGATAGAAAATGAGATAGATAGTATTTTAATGTGTATGTGAGAAAATTAGTGATATTTTAGTGTGTGTGTGTAAGTGTGAAAATGAGAGAGATAATGTTAGTGTGTGTGTAAGAAAATGAGAGAAATAGTATTTCAGTGTGTATGTGAGAAAATTAGTGATATTTTAGTGTGTGTATGTGTGTGTGAAAATGAGAGAGATAATTTTAGTGTGTTTGTGAGAAAATGAGAGAGATAATTTTAGTGTGTATGTGAGAAAATTAGTGATATTTTAGTGTGTGTGTATGTGTTAAAATGAGAGAGATAATTTTAGTGTGTGTGTGAGAAAATGAGAGAAATAGTATTTTAGTGTGTATGTTGAAAAATGAGAGAGATAGTATTTTAGTGTGTATGTAAGAGAAAATTAGAGAGATAGTATTTTAGTGTGTGTGTGTGTGTGAGAATGAGAGAGATAGTGTTTTAGTGTGTGTGTGTGAAAATCAGAGAGATAGTATTTTAGTGTGTGTGTGAGAAAATGAGAGAGATAGTGTTTAGTGTGTGTGTGAGAAAACGAGAGATAGTATTTGTGTGTGTGTGTGTGTGAAAATGAGAGTGATAGTATTTTAGTGTGTCTGTAAGAAAATGAAAGAGATAGTATTTTAGTTTGTGAGTGTGTGAAAATTAGAGAGATAGTATCTTAGTATCATCAATAGCCAGCAAAATTGGGCTTGAGGTCAATCATGAAAAGACTAAAGTCATGAAAAGTTTAATTCCAACAAGTGACAAAATATACATGGAAAACAAACCAGTAGAAGAGATCGATCACTTTATCTATCTTGGAAGTCACATTGATCGAGAAGGGGATACGAGCAAAGAAATTAGAATCAGACTGGCTAAAGCAGCAATGTCTTTCAGAAGCCTTGAAAAGTTGTGGAAATCAAAACTCATTAGCACAAACACAAAACTTAGGCTATTCAAATCAAATGTACTATCAACCCTTACGTATGCGTGTGAAAGCTGGAAAACAACAAGAGATATAGAAACAAAGTTGAACTCATTCGAAAATAAATGTCTAAGGAAAATACTTGGTATAGAATGGAACGAATTCAAAACAAACGAGGAAATTAGAGAAATCGCCAATCAACCACTAATATCTTCAGTAATAAAGAAAAGACGATGGTCATACGTTGGACATGTGATGAGAAGAGATAATAATCGAATAGCAAAGCAAGCCCTCATATGGGAAACAACAGGTAAAAGAAAAAGAGGAAGACCCAGGGAGACACTGAGAAGAACATTGATGAGAGAGGCAAGAGCAGCAGGAATCGGCTCCCTCAATGAGATAGAACTGCTTGCACAGAACAGAGACAGATGGCGAGATTTGATAAAATATCTTTAAAAGAAAACTGCTAGAACAAAAATTCATATAGGAGAAGGTGTATCTTGGTCTACGCCCTATGGGCCGGTTACGGCTCGAAAGGTCAATAGATAGATAGATAGTATCTTAGTGGGTGTGTGTGGGAACATGAGAGAAATAGTATTTTAGTGTGAATGTGAGAAAATAAGAGAGATAGTATTTTAGTGTGTGTGTAAGAAAATGAGAGTGATTCTAATTTAGAGAGAGTGTGTGTGTGTGTGTGTGTGTGTGTGTGTGTGTGTGTGTGTGTGTGTGTGTGTGTGTGTGTGTGTGTGTGTGTGTGTGTGTGTGTAAGAGAGTAAATGAGAGACATTTATATTTTAGAGTGTATGTGAGAAAATGAGAGAGATAGTATTTGTGTTTGTGTGTGTGAGAAAATAGAGATAGTATTTTAGTGTGTATGTGAGAAAATGAGAGAGATAACATTTTAGTGTGTCTGTGAGAAAATGAGAGAGATAATTTTTTGTGTGTCAGAGAAAATGAGAAATATAGTATTTTAGTGTGTGTGTGTGAGAAAATGAGAGAGATAGTATTTTAGTGTGTGTGTGAAAAAATGAGAGAGATAGTATTTTAGTGTGTATATGAGAAAATGAGACAGATAACATTTCAGTGTGTGTGGGAGAAAATGACAGAGATAATGTTTGTGTGTCAGAGAAAATGAGAGATTAGTATTTTAGTGTGAGTGTGAGAAAATGAAAAAGATAGTATTTTAGTGTGTGTGTGTGTGTGAGAAAGTGAGAGAGATAGTATTTACTGTGTGTGTGAGAAAATGCGAGAGATAGTATTTTAGTGCGTGTGTGAGAAAATGAGAGAGAATTTTAGTTTGGATTTGAGAAAATGAGAAAGATAGTATTTTAGTGTGTATGTAAGAAAATGAGAGAGAGATAGGATTTTAGTATGTATGTGCGAAAATGAAAGAGACATTATTTTACTGTGTGTGTGCAAAAATGAGAGAGATAGTATTTTAGTGTGTATGTGAGAAAATGAAAGAGATAGTATTTTAGTGGGTGTGTGAGAGAAAATCTAAGAGACTGTATTTTAGTGTGCATGTGAGAAAATGAAAGAGATAGTGTTTTAGTGTGTGTGTGTGTGTGGAAAAAGTGATAGTATTTTAGTGTGTGTGTGTGAAAATGATAGAGATAGTATTTGTGTATGTGTGTGTGAAAATGAGAGATATAGTATTTTAGTGTGTGTGAGGAAATGAAAGAGATAGTATTTTTGTGTGTGTGTGTGAGGAAATGAAAGAGATAGTATTTTAGTGTGTGTGTGTGTGTGAAAATGAGAGATAGGATTTTAGTGTGTATGTGAGAAAATGATAGATAATATTTCAGTGTATGAAAATGAGAGAGATAATTTTAGTGTGTGTTTGAGAAAATGTGAGAAATATTATTTTAGTGCGTATGTGAGAAAATGAGAGAGATAGTATTTTAGTGTGTGTGAGAGAAAATGTGAGAGATAATATTTTAGTGTGTGTGTGAGAAAGTGAGAGATAGTATTTTAGTGTGTGTGAAAATGAGAGAGATAGTATTTTAGTGTGTATGTGAGAAAATGGGAGAGATAGTATTTTAGTGAGTGTGTTAGAAATAGAAAATGAAAGAGATATTATTTTAATGCCTATGTTAGAAAATGAGAGAGATAGTATTTTAGTGTATATGTGATAAAATGAAAGAGATAGTATTTTAGTGTGTATGTGATAAAATGAGAGAGATAGTATTTTAGTGAGTGTGTGAGAAAATGAGAAAGATAGTATTTTAGTGTGTATGTGAGAAAATGATAGAGATTGTGTTTTAGTGTGTGTGTGATAGAAAATGAGAGAGAAATTATTTTAGTGTGTGTGTGAGAAAATGAGAGAGAAAGTATTTTAGTATTTGTGTAAGACAGAGAGATATTAAGAGTATTTTAGAGAGATGGAGAGAGAAGAGAGATATTGAGAATATCTTTGTATGTGAGATAGATAGATATATAGAAAGAGAGAGAGATGGAGAGAGAGAAGATAGATATTGCGTGCATTTTAGTATGTGTGAGAAAGAGAGAGAGAGATAATATTTTAGATTATGTGTGAGAGAAAATGAGAGAGATAGTATTTCAGTGTGTTAGCGAGAAAATGAGTGAGATATTATTTTAGTGTGTGTTTGCAAAAATGAGAGAGATAGTATTTTAGTGTGTGTGTGAAAATGAGAGAGATAGTATTTTACTGTGTATGTGTGAAAATGAAAGAGATAGTATTTTAATGTGTGTTTGTGAAAATTAGAGAGATAGTATTTTAGTGTGTGTGTGAAAATGAGAGAGATATTATTTTAGTGTGTGTGAAAAGAAGAGAGATATTATTTTAGTGTGCGTGTGTGAAAATGAGAGAGATAGTATTTTAGTGTGTGTGAGAAAATGAGAGAGATAGTATTTTAGTGTGTGTGTGGGAAAATGAGAGAGATAGTATTTTCCTGTGTATGTGTGAAAATGAGAGAGATATTATTTTAGTGTGTGTGTGAAAATGAGAGAGATAGTATTTTAGTGTATGTGTGAAAATGAGAGAGATATTATTTTAGTGTGTGTTTGTGAAAATGAGAGAGATATTATTTTAGTGTGTGTGTGAAAATGAGTGAGATATTATTTTAGTGTGTGTTTGTGAAAATGAGTGAGATATTATTTTAGTGTGTGTTTGTGAAAATGAGAGAGATATTATTTTAGTGTATGTGTGAAAATGAGAGAGATATTATTTTAGTGTGTGTTTGTGAAAATGAATGAGATATTATTTTAGTGTGTTTGTGAAAATGAGTGAGATATTATTTTAGTGTGTGTTTGTGAAAATGAGAGAGATATTATTTTAGTGTGTGTTTGTGAAAATGAGTGAGATAGTATTTTAGTGTGTGTGACAAAATGAGAGAGATAGTATTTTAGTGTTTGTGTAAGGCAGAGAGATATTAAGAGTATTTTAGAAAAATAAAGAGAGAAGAGATGTATTGAAAGTATTTTAGTATGTGAGAGAGGGAAGAAAGAAATTTAGAGTCTTTAGGTGGGAGAAAGAAGAGAGATATTGAAAATATTTGTATGTGTGAGAGAGAGAGAGAGAGAAAGAGAGATCATTCAGAGTATTTTAGTGTGTTTGTGAGAGAGAGAAGAAGATAAAAATTGAGACTATTTTAGTGTGTGAGAGAAATGAAGAAGAGAGATATTGAGAATATTTTAGTGTGTGAGAGAAATGAAGAAGAGAGATATTGAGAATATTTTAGTGTGTGAGAGAAATGAAGAAGAAGATAGAAATTGAGACTATTTTAGTGTGTGAGAGAAATAAAAAAGAGAGATATTGAGAATATTTTAGTGTGTGAGAGAAATGAGAAAGAAGACAGAGAGTGAGACTATTTTAGTGTGTTCGAGAAATGAAGAGGAAGATAGAGATTGAGACTATTTTAGTGTGTGAGAGAAATGAAGAAGAAGATAGAGATTGAGACTATTTTAGTGTGTGAGAGAAATGAAGAAGAAGATAGAGATTGAGACTATTTTAGTGTGTGAGAGAAATGAAGAGGAAGATAGAGATTGAGACTATTTTAGTGTGTGAGAGAAATGAAGAAGAAGATAGAGATTGAGACTATTTTAGTGTGTGAGAGAAATGAAGAGGAAGATAGAGATTATTTAAGTGTGTGTGAGTGTGTATCAAAATATCCTGTTGAAAAGTGTCAAAAAATCAAAAATGAAAATTGTTTATTTATGCATCTATCGCACTGTAGGAATCATGTTCTGCAAAAAAAAAAATAAATAAAATAAAATAATAGTTCTGTGGAAAATGATAATTACAAACATGTTCCGTTTTCAGTAGAGATGCGATCAAATGATAACGTCAATGAGAGAGAAAAAGTGAGAAAGAGAGAGCGAGATATTTAAGCCTGGTGGGAAGAGTGACAGAAATGAAAAGAGTGAAAAAAGATAGGTAAAGAGAACGTTATTAAGGGTGCCTCATTCGCTACAGAACCCTGCATCTCTTGATTGGTTTCAACACTAATTGGGATATTGCTAAGAAATTTGAATCAGACATATCTCACTTTGTAAATCTGAATCAGACATACCTCACTTTGTAAATCTGAATCAGACATATCTCACTTTGTAAATCTGAATCAGACATACCTCACTTTGTAAATCTGAATCAGACATATCTCACTTTGTAAATCTGAATCAGACATACCTCACTTTGACAATTTGAATCAGACATACCTCACTTTGTAAATCTGAATCAGACATACCTCACTTTGTAAATCTGAATCAGACATACCTCACTTTGTAAATCTGAATCAGACATACCTCACTTTGACAATTTGAATCAGACATACCTCACTTTGTAAATCTGAATCAGACATACCTCACTTTGACAATTTGAATCAGACATATCTCACTTTGTAAATTTGAATCAGACATATCTCACTTTGTAAATCTGAATCAGACATATCTCACTTTGTAAATCTGAATCAGACATACCTCACTTTGACAATTTGAATCAGACATACCTCACTTTGTAAATCTGAATCAGACATACCTCACTTTGACAATTTGAATCAGACATACCTCACTTTGTAAATCTGAATCAGACATACCTCACTTTGACAATTTGAATCAGACATATCTCACTTTGTAAATTTGAATCAGACATATCTCACTTTGTAAATTTGAATCAGACATATCTCACTTTGTAAATTTGAATCAGACATATCTCACTTTGTAAATTTGAATCAGACATATCTCACTTTGTAAATTTGAATCAGACATACCTCACTTTGACAATTTGAATCAGACATATCTCACTTTGTAAATTTGAATCAGACATATCTCACTTTGTAAATTTGAATCGGACATATCTCACTTTGTAAATCTGAATCAGACATACCTCACTTTGACAATTTGAATCAGACATATCTCACTTTGTAAATTTGAATCAGACATATCTCACTTTGTAAATCTGAATCAGACATATCTCACTTTGACAATTTGAATCAGACATACCTCACTTTGACAATTTGAATCAGACATATCTCACTTTGTAAATTTGAATCGGACATATCTCACTTTGACAATTTGAATCAGACATACCTCACTTTGACAATTTGAATCAGACATACCTCACTTTGACAATTTGAATCAGACATACCTCACTTTGACAATTTGAATCAGACATACCTCACTTTGACAATTTGAATCAGACATATCTCACTTTGTAAATCTGAATCAGACATACCTCACTTTGTAAGAAATGCGACGCCATAGTAACATATTCTAGGTGGTAGTACCACTTTATCTCCAAACAGGGAAATAATTATTGAGGAAACGACGTGTGTCCAGAGCGAGTGAAACATCGTTATAATATAAAAAGAGATCATCATCATATACCGCCTGGCGTTGGCGCTCATGTCCTTCCACAATTTTCTATCCACAGTGTATCGTATTAATTCTGTTGTTGACTGCTTTCCATGCCACGACACCACGCTATCTAGTATTTTCTCTTTTTGTCGTCCTCGATCTTTCTTTACATGTATTTTGCCAGCTGTAACCAAGTATTCCAACTATAATCTTCTCATGATGTGCCCGAAAAATTCTGTCTATATGCTTTTTAGGAGCTCCCTTTTTGTGTTGGCTTCTTTAAGAATATCCTCGTTTGTCGTTTTAGCTGTCCAGGGAACTTTCAACATTCTTCTGAGAAATCCCATCTCTATGGCCTCTAATCGTCTTTTCATTTGTTTGTTTACTGTCCATGATTCACTATGGAGATCGTGGAAAGAAAATATGGAAAACAGAGAGAAAAATGGGTGGAAATTTATGGGAGGGAAAGACAGTGGAGACAGAGAAACTTGTGGGAGATGAGATTATTATAATGAAAAAGTACTAAGAGAGCAGGTGAAAAGGGATTGTGATCACAGGAAATATAATGTGACGAAACATGTAAAGAAAAAAAAGATACAAATAAGTCAACAGAAAAAAAAATAAAACTATCACATCAAACAAGTAAATAAAGTTCGCAGGCAACCTTGTATGTTTAATCAACAGACGACAAGAAACGTTTGCTCTTATAAGGGATTTATGTTTGAGCATATGAGCTCCTAGATCACGGCTTCTCAAATACGTGCCCGGAAACTAGAAGCCCGGTTAAAAGATATTGGAGAAAATCTCTGTGAGAACAAGTGTAGACCTGCTTCCTTTAGTGCATCGAATGTAAATCAGTTCTAGTCTGTTTCACTTGCTATTATATCACCATCATCAGCAGCATCAACATCATCAGGATACATGCCGGTCAGCGTAGACGATTATCTCTCCACAACACTCGCTCCTTCATGCATGTCATGTCAGTCGGTGGTATTTTATTTTGTCATCTGGATAAGCTGTTCAATATTTTCTTCTCTTGTTTTCCTTTTCTTTCTGCTTGTTTCTGTAGCATTCTCAATGCCTTCTTTTCGCAGGACAGGCCTTGTAAATCTACATTGTCTCTTCCCTATGTTTTTGTTGATATTTCTGGTTTCACCAGCTCGCTTTAATCATTCTTCATTTGTAATGTTTCTATACGTGGAATTTATTATTACAAATGAGAATTGAGAATTCTGAAGCGAATACAGTTCAAAGAAATATGTAGAGTTGACATCATCACTATCTTTGCTTCGTTAATGGTGGTTATATTTTTACAGTCAATTTATAGTTTCATATATGGATCATTGAACTAGGCCTTTGAATTGCACATGAAATAACCCAACAATTATCACTTTTAGTTGAGTTATGCTTGCTTGCGTTCGCTTGTTGACTAAAGGAGTACACCTCTTCGTTATCCGCCCTTAAAAGGATGTTAAGTGGAGGTGTCTGCGTTGTGTTTTGGTTTGCAGTATTACTGTGATATTTGCACTTTTCGGCCCAACACATCCGACTTCAGCACGTAGTCAAGTTGTGAGAATGCGCATCTTGAATATATTTTGACACCTGGAAAATATGAGGGAAGAAAAGATAGAGGAAAACAGAGAGAGACAGTTCAGACAATTTGAGAGAATTTGGAAGGAAGCCAATAACAGAACTGATAAACAGTTGCAGAGATAAAAAGTTGTGAACAAATGTGATAACCTACGCCAGCAGGTGCGTTATGATTATCTTCCTCCATGAATCGCTGAATTATCGCCTCGGAAGTTTCCCTCTATAATATTATTCATCTATTATTATTTGTCTCCATTATAAAAACCACTGGAAACTACTATCCGTGCAGTTTCGTTCTATAAATGCTTGTCCTCAACACAAGTATCCAGCCTTACCGGGAGATATTTGTCTTAATAGGAAAGTACAGAAATACAATTTATTCCCGGGATGTGATCGCAACCCTATGCTATAGTCATGAGAACGCCGGCGTGAAAGACATCGTTCACGATAGCTGACTTTTTAGTTAGATGAGTGGCAGTGTTCCCTAGCGTTCAGCTTCTCGTGACAAGGCGCAGTGCCAAGAAGTACGGGTTTGATCCTGCTTTGGACCATATATTGTTCTTTGTTTTTTTTCTGTTGTTGTTTATTTGTCATTTTTTCTGAGTGCTGTAAAACATACCTCTTCCTCCTAGGATTCGCTGAATTACCGCCTCGGAAGTTTCCCTCTATAATAATGTTAATTTATTATTATATGTGTCTAGTATTTGAAAGCGTCAAGCTGGGATGAGCTCACGTGCACACTATCGTCAAGTCATCGACCCGACTACTACACCGCTGTAGCAGTCTGAAATGATTGTAATGTGGAATCATCATTGTGTTGCGTGTCCTTTACAGATCCTTGCATTCATTATAGCCCATAGGAAAGAATCTCTGCCTATAGCCAGATCTTCCACTTCTTCTGTTGTCAAATTCAAGGTCTCTTCGATATCGTGAAATACCTTCTTCTTAGTCTGCTCCAGTCACATCTTCCTGGATCCAAGCTAAATATGTAATTATTTGCTAGTGAAGATCATATATATATTAGCGTTCGCCATCTTTCGCCTCTAACGTAGTCCTTAAATACTAGGAACTACATTTTGCGTGTTAATCCGCTTTTCCCTAACAGCCGTGTACACAGGGGTCCCTCGCCGCACAGGCATATAACTCCGTTTCAGAAGTATGCATATTCATTTCTTTCGATGAGTAATTGACGTTTCAAGCCGGGCCTCGCTGCTGAGACCGGTTGCTGCAGAGAGAAATCATCAATAAAAATCCCAACTGGTGCAGGCATGATTTGAACCCACAAACCTCTCTGTCTCGAATCGGGGTCTTGCCTCGAAACAAACCAGTTCCCAATTGCAAATATAAGATAGAGCATTTACACATTAACCTAACCACGATGAGGTAGTTGTAGCATATTTCCTGTTTTGGACGATCGAATGAAATGTAGACAAAGAGGGTAAAGAGAGAGAGAGAGAGAGAGAGAGAGAGAGAGAGAGAGAGAGAGAGAGAGAGAGAGAGAGAAGAAGAATACACCTTCAGCTAAAGTGTAGCACTGTGTCACATCTGATTGTCCTGAATAATTCACAGTTGTTTACCACTGATACATTAGTAGCTTTATACATGTAGGTCTTATCTGGAAGACTAACACACACTCGCTTCATTTATTACACGCTCAATGTGATGAGAAGAGACTGTATCTTAAATCTTTAAAAATAAATGTGGTTTACTACAAAATAATATTGCATCTCCCGGAACTCTCAGATTTGTCGATCTCTCATCGTTACGTTACCAGCAATGAAGCACTAAAATATCACGCTTGCATGAGACATTGACTTTCGCTGAACATTTGACGCTTTGTGTGTGACGTCACAATTGGAAACCACTTTGATAAAACAACAAGTTTACGAGTGAAAGGAATTTACTAGATTGAGGACATGTGCATACATAAGTGCTACAAGACTTGAAGGAATGTAACTAAAATACCACTTTACAATTCAAACAAACAGCTCTATGTAACATGTTCATTCTAAATATTTTTCCAGCTCCATGCACCAAAAGTGTTTTTGTTCAAATGTCAAAGTGCTCACTAGCTACACTTACTTTCTACACAATCCATTACAATCATCAAACTCAAAGTTATTTTCCAATTATTGTTACTACTACTATTATTATTTATTGAGCCAATTCTGACCTATGGATGCGAATCATTGGCAATAGACAAACAGATGAAAGACGAGTAGAGGCCACAGTGATGGGATTTCTCAGAAGAATATTGAAAGTTCCATGGACAGTTAAAAAGACCAATGGGGACATTCTCAAAGATGCCAACACGAAAAGGGAGCTTCTAAAAAACATCAGAAAGAAACAATCAACATTTTATTTTTCGGACACATCAGGAGAAGAGAAAAATGTTAATACTTGGTTACAAGTGGCAAATACAGTGAAAGAGGGATTACGGATGATAAAGAGAGAAGCTAGATAGTTTGGTGTCATAGGAAAATAGTCAACAACAGAATTAATACTATGCACTGTGGATAGGAAATTGTGGAAGGACATGATCACCTACGCCACCAGCATGGCACATGATGATAAGTATTATTTTATGCAAGTTTTGTTCTCGGCGCTAATTTTCAGCCAGTCCGTATATTTGGCAAAGGTGAACAAACCCAGGACAGGGTGGTCACAAATAATGTGCGTGTTTACCACGTACTCACGTCTCCTGTGACAGAGTTAGATAACGGGTAAGGAGATACACGGGCGCACATGCGTGTCTGTGTTCTAACAAAATTAGTGAAAGGAATTATGGGGACATTATTTACAGAAGCACTAGAGAAAGTGAGAGCGCATACAGATTATGGTAATGAGGGTCCAAAAGTGGGTTAAATTGATTATGATGATATGTATTATATTATTTCGATGTTGAAGATTGTGATTGATGGTAATAATTGCGACATTTGTGGTGATATACATCATGATGGTTATAATGGGGACATTTGTGGTGATATACATCATGATAGTCGTAATGGCGACATTTGTGGTGATATACATCATGATAGTCGTAATGGCGACATTTGTGGTGATATACATCATGATGGTCATAATATCGACATGTCTGGTGATATATATCATGATGGTTATAATGGGAACATTTGTGGTGGTATACATCATGATGGTCATAATATCGACATGTATGGTGATATATATCATGATGGTTATAATGGGAACATTTGTGGTGATATAAATCGTGATAGTCATAATGGCGCGCCATTTGTGGTGATATCTATCATGATGGTCTTAATGGCGACATTTGTAGAGATATCTATAATAGTGATCATAAAGACGACACTTGTGGTGATATATACCATCATAGTCATAATGGCGACTTTTATGGAGATATATGTCATGGTGATCATATAGACTATATGACATATGTGGTGATAGTTATCAAAACGGTAAAAATACCAACATTTGTGGTGATTGAGTTGAGCTAGCAGTGTGACCGGTGAGCTCGACCATTTACTGGATAGATCCCTGATAAATTCGTACCCAAGGGGACGATATCTTAACTGATCGACAACACGTAGGGGTTGACCCAGTCTCCGAAAAAGCAAATAGGTCAGAGTTTTTTGTGAAAATATTTGGGCGAATTGGAATTGTTTTGACCATTCTACCGATTTAGTCGATGATGAGTGAAAATACAAATAGACATCATCATCATCAAGTACCGTGCCAGCTGAGGTAGGTGATCATGTCTTTCCACAACTTTCGATCTCGACATTTATTGATCATTTCTGTTGTTGACTTTCTGCCAAGCCATTCTCTTAAGCTGTCTGGTATCTTTTCTCTTTGCTTCCCTCTATCTCTTCGTCCCTCATTTTTCCCAGTTGTTACAACATATTCCAGCTGTTCCCTTCTCATTACATGGCCAAAAAATAATGTTTCTTCCTAATATTGGAAATTAGCTCTCTTTTTGCTTTCGCCTCTTTCAGAACGTTTTCATTTCACTTCTTAGCTGTCCATAGTATTCTCAACATTCTTCTGTAAGACCACATTTCTACAGTCTCCAGTAATGTTCTTGCCCTGCTGTCCAATATTTCATGATTTACATTCACATGTTAAGAATGAGTCTACATAACATTTAAGGACTCTTTTTCATGTTTCTATTGTCAAAAATGGATTGCACAGTATCTTCCTCATTTCTTTGAAAGCTGCTTTTGCCTAAAATAAAGATAATTAAAAAAGTAGACACAGACAGTATATTTCCTATCACCACATCCATGGTGATTTCCATTTTATGTGTACTTCTACTGTACTGTGATTTGTACTTCCAGATGTTGATGCCCATAAACAGTTACCGTGCTTGCTGGAATTGGTGACAATGTCTTTCCACAACTTTCTATCTGTACGGTTGTATATCATTTATTTTCGTTGGCTTTTTACCAAATGACTCTTAAACTAACATTTATTTCTCTTTATGTTCCTTCCTTCATTTTCTTGAGTTGTCGTAACACATTACACACATAGCACACATTGCATACATTACACACATAGCACACATTGCATACATTACACACATAGCACACATTACATACATTACATACATTACACACATAGCACACATTGCATACATTACACACATAGCACACATTGCATACATTACACACATAGCACACATTGCATACATTACACACATAGCACACATTGCATACATTACACACATAGCACACATTGCATACATTACACACATAGCACACATTGCATACATTACACACATAGCGCACATTGCATACATTACACACATAGCACACATTGCATACATTACACACATAGCACACATTGCATACATTACACACATAGCACACATTACATACATTACACACATAGCACACATTGCATACATTACACACATAGCACACATTGCATACATTACACACATAGCACACATTGCATACATTACACACATAGCACACATTGCATACATTACACACATAGCACACATTGCATACATTACACACATAGCACACATTGCATACATTACACACATAGCGCACATTGCATACATTACACACATAGCACACATTGCATACATTACACACATAGCGCACACTGCATACATTACACACATAGCACACACTGCAAACATTACACACATAGCACACACTGCATACATTACACACATAGCACACACTGCATACATTACACACATAGCACACACTGCATACATTACACACATAGCACACACTGCATACATTACACACATAGCACACACTGCATACATTACACATAGTACACATTACACACATTGCATACATTACACACATAGCACACACTGCATACATTACACATAGCACACTATACACACATTGCATGATAGGCAAATAAAAAACATGATTGTTGCCTCGGATGTTATTAAGGATGCTCTTATTGTTGAAAATTATCTCTCTTTTTGCTTTTCCTTCTTTTAGAACACCCTCATTACTATTTTTGTAGGTGTCAGTAGCATTCTTAATATTCTTCTGTAAAACTACTTCTCTAATAACTCCAACAATTGTCTTAATTGTTGTTCAATTGTCCAGGATTCACTTCCATATGACAAGATTGGTTATATATAACACTCTGAGACTCTTTTCTTGTTTCTACTATTTTAAAAAATGGACGTTTTTAACGAAACTCAAGTGATAGTTTAACCATTACGATAATAATTAACGTACCCACGAAAGCGCCATTAAGTATCTGGAATATTGTTTCTTGTGGATTTTTTTTCTTATAAACAGAACCATTGTCGGCGTTACCAGTGCAATACATTAGTGCTCCGATCCTATACTGCTTGCACTAGAACATAACAACAGAGTACACGCACTCCAAACCACCAGAAAGTGTCCTCGGGGTAATTTGAAATGATAGATTCAATTAATTTAATGATGGTTCCGTGAGTTTTCTCCATACATCTATTTACTAGTCTACTAGTTTCTTCAGATTTCAATCACCAAGGAAGGAATTTAAGTGCTCAGCAGATCTATATTTTTGTTTTTCAATTTCCGATTTCGGCTGCTAATAGTTCTTGCATATAAACATAGCAAACATTTCCTGGAAATGCTTGAACATTTCCGATAAGACTATACCCGCGATATCTTAAGTGTCGAGATCAGAGGTTTATGCCGCGAGAGAGTAGTGCATTTTGTCAGTGCAACAAGCGCATATCTTTCGTGGCACGAGATTCATACACTCTTCACCCATGGCAGAACTGCTCCACCCAAGCTCCAAAACTCCTCTCAACAAAATATCTCAATTGAATTATTTATGTTGTAAAACTGATATAAAAATATAACCAAGTAAATATATATATAAGAATAAACAACTAGATGCAAGCTAAACATAGTCCAACAGGTGGGTATTTTGTCCTAGACTTAGAAAGAATTCCTGGTCGAACCCCTGTGTAAGGCATCAAATGAACACCATCAGCCTGCTTGATTCGTAGCCGTATTTCGCAGTATGTTCCAAGTCTGGCCCCTCACTATGAATTTTTGTCTCTATTTTTCTCTTGCAGATTTGTTACATTGTCTGTCTCTTCCTTGCCCTGTTTCTGTTGTCGTGTATCTAGCACCGTCATTATTATATTCATGTAAAGTCCATTCAGGCAAAAACCAACTGAGAGTAGTAAACAATAAGCCATTTTTTTTTAATCCCCAGGAAAGGAGACAAAGAGGAAGGCCAAACTATACATGCAAAGACAGGTGGAAGCTGGAATGAAAAGGATGGGGAAGACATGGAATGATCTTGTTGTTGCGTTCGCCAGCTTTCAACTCTGACGAAGTCCCTAGAGACTAGGAACTGAATTTTGCGTGTTAATCCATTTTTCCCTAGCAGCCGTGTGCACAGGGGTCCCTCGCCGCACAGGCAGATAACTCCGACTTCGGAGGTACTCATATGTTTTTTTCCGTCGATGAGTAACTGACGTTTCAAGCCGGGCCTCGCTGCTGAGACCAGGCATGGTTGTCGCAGAGAGAAATCATAAATACAAATCCCAACCGGTGTAGCCGAGATTTGAACCCACAACCTCTCTGTCCCGAGGCCGGCGTCTAGCCTCGAGACCAACCATTCCCCATGGACTTGGAATATGAGAAAACTGCAACAAGGAACACTTTTCATGTATAGCCTGCAATGTTTCCTGCCGCCTAATCACCATATCCCAGAAGTTCACGTCCTCCCTAAAGTAATGATCGTCAAGTAGATCATCATCTTGACTTTAACGCATAGGAGTGCAATGGAGAACCGAAATTAATCAGACATCGAATGCACTTTCTGCAGCGATCGCGAGAACGTAGACTAGATCCGTCCGCCATCTTAGAAATCATGGAATGATCTGAGAAGAATGAAAAGAAACAGGACGGCTTCGAAAGTGTTTGCTGACAACTTATACGCCACTACAGTTGAAATTAAGGAAATGAAGTAAAGTCCATTGTCACTTTGCATTATGGACGATCACATAGGAGAGATTCATAACAGTGCACTAACTCTTCAACACAACAGTGCACTAACTCTTCAACACAACAGTGCACTAACTATACAACATAACAGTGTACTAACTCTGCAACACGACAATACTAACGTATAGCACAATAGTGCACTAAGTATATTGCGCAAGTGTGCTAACGCTATAACACAACAGTGCACTAAGTAAATAACACAATAGTGCACTGATTCTATAACACAACAGTACACTAACCCTATAACACAACAGTGCACTAACTCTATAACACAACAGTATGTTATAGGGCTGTAATGTTATTTATTCTTTATATTATCTTTGTATTCTCTTGACAGGACATCACATTTATTTTTAGTTCATCACAATATGTAATTCAAGACAGACTCTTTTTCTGGATACATAATGCTAATCAAGTTTATTGATATCTCTAGGCACGATGATCTACTGGTGGTTGATGCACTTATCTTAAATTAATTATAATTAATTCGGGACTTCTCTGAGGCTACCGCCGATGTCTATGATCCGTCCTAAGTGCATATTTTGCATACAACATTATTACTTATGCAATACAACAGTATTGACTTACGTTCATGAGGAATGTGAAACAACTTGAAATACTCTTAAAAACACTTCACAACACTAATGTTCATATTCTCATTGCTATACTCCTACTCTCTATCAACTTCTACTAATAACTTCTCAACTGACTTGAACTACATCTTGGAAATTTTAACTTCCTTACTAACTGGCTTCACTTTCTAATCTTAACTTTCTAACTGTTCTGACTATTCTAACTATCTAACTGCCTTCGGCAGTTCAGCCGAAGCCAGACTAAGCTTACTTAGACTACATCTTGACTATTTTCATTCTCTAACTAATTTAATCCTGACTGTCTCAAACTTATAGTGTTGAAGTTTAAATACTCCAACCACTCTATTCTATTGACCTTTCGAGCCGTAACCGGCCCATAGGGCGTAGACCAAGATACACCTTCTCCTATATGAATTTTTGTTCTAGCAGTTTTCTTTTAAAGATATTTTATCAAATCTCGCCATCTGTCTCTGTTCTGTGCAAGCAGTTCTATCTCATTGAGGGAGCCGATTCCTGCTGCTCTTGCCTCTCTCATCAATGTTCTTCTCAGTGTCTCCCTGGGTCTTCCTCTTTTTCTTTTACCTGTTGTTTCCCATATGAGGGCTTGCTTTGCTATTCGATTATTATCTCTTCTCATCACATGTCCAACGTATGACCATCGTCTTTTCTTTATTACTGAAGATATTAGTGGTTGATTGGCGATTTCTCTAATTTCCTCGTTTGTTTTGAATTCGTTCCAACCACTCTCTTCATCTAAAATTCAGAAGCCAATCAAAACTGTTGCCAAGTGACAATTTCCCCTCTTGTGGTCACTTGAGTTGGTCGCTGCTCACCATTCTGTGACCGACACCTGAACTATCTCCTGGATTGATGAAAACACCTTGTTTTCGTGAATCTCCATGACCCATTTGTTAGATGACCACTAATTTATAATACGACCAAAGTCATGGGGTCAATGCATGCGCTAATCATGCGTCTATGGTCGCTTCCACAACAACGTTGTTGTGGAAATCGTGGAAATTTCCATTAACTATTATGTCCAGGATAATTCTGGAGCTTTCTACCTTAGCTTGGTGGGTGTCCTTGTTATGTCTGAGGTCCCTACTCCTGCAAACACTGCGTTATCTTCTAATTTTCACAACCTGCTGCGTGGAAAATTCCATGAACCTAAACTCTCTGTATAATTCTACTTTACCTTCCTCACTTATGTGTGTCTACCTTCCACTATAAACTTTTACTCCCTTAACTTTGTTTCTAAAACTTGTTATCTGGCTGGAAATTTTCCATACTTAAATTAATGTCCTAACACTGATGGTCGCTACCATTTGTTACTGCTATTGTCTATTGAGAAGCGGGTAACAATTAAGTTACCCGTCCCCATGCTTTCACTAGCTTACTGTTACACAGTGCACTAACTCTATAACACAACAGTGCACTAACTCTATAACACAACAGTGCACTAACTCTATAACACAACAGTACACTAACTCTATAACACAACAGTGCACTAACTCTATAACATTTCCAAGTTCCCAGCATGTAATCCCACCTTTCCTATTATTCTGTTCTCAACAATTATATACCTTGATTCGGGATGCTTATTCCTTGTGGCTTGTACCACTTCCACTATATCCCAAGAGCCAACCTTTAAACGTGTGCAAGAATCACGGTCATTATGTTTCATTTATTTCTTTCATTACATTTTAAGAATCTCTACAATATGTTAGATTTATCATTTCTGTTGTTAATTGGCCCTTCTTTATTATTATTATATTATGAAAATCTGTGCTATATATAAATTGAAATTCATCATCTCTGTTGTTAATTGGCCCTTTTTTATTAGTATATTCTAAAAATCTGTGCTATATATATAGTTTGAGATTCATCATCTCGGTTGCTAATTGGCCCTTCTTTATTATTATATTATGAAAATCTGTACTACATATATTTGTGTATATTCATCATCTCAGTTGTTAATTGGCCCTTCTTTATTATTATATTATGAAAATCTGTACTACATATATTTGTGTATATTCATCATCTCAGTTGTTAATTGGCCCTTCTTTATTATTATATTCTGAGAAACTGTACTACGTAGAGTTTGAGATTCATCATCACAGTTGTTAGCTCTTACTCATTCTATTTTGAGAACCTCTCATATACATTCATAAAAGACTCATCCTACTTGTTAATTACGCTCTTCTATGAACCACATTAAGCATCGTTTGGAGATTCATCGTTGTTTTTTTTTAATGATTCTCTCCTTTATTTCATTTTAAAATGTACCTGTATCTTCATCCTCATCTTTATCAATGCATACGCTTGACATTTAACCAGGTGCAGCTGCAACGCTCATCTCCAAATAACTCAGCTTCGGAAACTCAGCCCTCATCTTTCATTGTCTCTCATATCAACTCTTCCTCCTTATCCTAATGTGCATCCCAACTCCCAAGCGAACTAGCAGCACGTTGTAGGCGCCAATCACATCTCAGTGAATCGGTCAAAGTCGAGAGATAAATTGTTCATTCTCACCTTCGCCTCGGCATCTGCCCCCTCATCTCTTCTCCGCGCTCGTGTGTGTGTGTATGTTGTGCTCATGTTAAAGCTATGAAAAATTTGCTTACAGATCTAACCTACAGTAGGAACATATACATCGAGGCGAGAAACGGGGCACTCGCTTAAGAGACGCTCCGAGATAGATGAAAGGACTGCAGGAGATAAACTTCACTCCCTGCAGACTCCTGGCGCCGATCTGCTCTAACCTCGTGTCCTCAGACCCTTACTTTTTCTCCTTTACTTGCCACTGAAATGGGGGGCGCTTTCATGGCATCGACAAGGGGAGAGAATTAAACATCCACAAGACTGCTCACCAAAAACCTGGGGTATTATCTGCAGGAGTCATAACTCTCCTAACTCGCGAACTCACCGCTCGTACTGGGAGTAGTTATAAAAGAACATCCAGACTGTAAATACCACAAATAAAAATATATTACGCTTAGTTTTATGATCAGTTCAAACCAGTTATTTCATATTTTATTTCGTTTCTTTCTTTTTCACATATGATGACTTGTAAACTAGCAATTTTGATGTTTCATCATCATCATGTGACATATTCACTGATTTCAATTCATATTCAATTCAATTGTGTTTTCAAACGTATTCCCTCTTCGAAATGTGTTTATATTGATCAGTTATTTTATCGGCAGAAATAATTTCAGAATTCGCGCGAACTTTTAGATGGTGCTCTATTTTTCTCTGAAAACAGTAGCAGTGTATCATTACTCTAATCACATAACCAATACATTTACTGATTGTCGTGAAGATGAAATATGGAAAATAACGTGACATTCTCTAATCGCCAGTGACGCACCGTACACATCTGTTGTCTGTTCTCTCTGACATACTTGTTGTATATTTGTTATGACTTCATGAGTCGCATGCGTCTACCAGTTTTATAAAACGAAAGTATCCATCATACAGTAACAGTTTCACGCTGCTGTCAATGATTTCACTGTAGCCCCGTGGCTACTTTCTGTTTTCTAAGGGAGGGCATGAGATGCTACCAAGCTCTCAGCATTTCTTTCCAAATCTGAGTAAGTTATCTTGTCTACCTACCTCGACACTGACATTAAAAGATAGATAGAAGTACAACTGTTAAACACAATATCGGAATGCTGAATGTAAGAAGTAGAGGTAAAGTCAAGAACTGAAGTGTTAGATGAAAGTTTGTTGTGATATCAATTCTTCGTTGTAGCAACAAACATCAAATAAACAGTACAACAGTCACTATCATTAATAATAAGATACAACAATAGAGGAAGAAAATAATAACAACGTAAAACGTGAAAAAAAAAGAAATATTGGACGTCATTCAATTACTTTGAGAACGTCATTTCAGTTACTATGAGATATGAAACACATAGAACGTTCATGAAACATTATTTCTTCCCATAACATTACAAGTGTAAAAAGGTCAGAAAACAGAACATTCCGACTTTTTCAAAACCAACAAATACCTAAGGAGCTCTTACATATATACACACACACACATTCTTATATTGTCATTAATCAAATATTATATTTGATGTGTTTCTTTAGCGATCTTTAAACGATGATCGTGCTTGATCTTATATCAACATTTATGATGACCTCTTTTATTTGTTTATGTTTAACCGTTATCTATGATTTCATTTTATTCGTTCTACTAATATACATTTATATTACGTTTTTTATGCTTATGTCGCGACCTACTTGTTTGTATATATTTCTGTGAATTTAACTACATATGTTAATGTATGATTTAATGCAAATTTATTGTTTTATAATGTCTGCTTTAACTGTAACGAAATTGCATAGTTGAATTTTATTCTACATAATTATGTATCCTTACATATTTTATTTAGCGTGTACAGTATGCTTGCATTTTGTGACCTCATTTTACGCATATTTGAGAATTGATGGTTCTGTTTTTGTGTGTTTCTTTCTAGTGGGGGAATGCTTAGTTTTATAATGGACGTAAAATGAACAGGTAGAAGAATGAGAATCAAGGGGACTTTGTGGTCTAGAGGTAAGACGGTGAGGTCTGGGAAGGAAGGTTTTGCGTTTGAATCCCACCACAGAAAGTGGGGATTTTTCTCATCATATCCGTGGTTTCTTGGTGGCTTTATCCTCCCGTGGTTTCTTGGTGGCTTTATCCTCCCGTGGTTTCTCGGTGGCTTTATCCTCCGTGGTTTCTTGGTGGCTTTATCCTCCCGTGGTTTCTTGGTGGTTTTATCTTCCCGTGGTTTCTTGGTGGCTTTATCCTCCATGACTTCTTGGTGGCTTTATCCTCCCGTGGTTTCTTGGTGGTTTTATCCTCCCGTTGTTTCCTGGTGGCTTTATCATCCCGTGGTTTCTTGGTGGCTGTATCCTCCCGTGATTTCTTGGTGGTTTTATCCTCCCGTGGCTTCTTAGTGGCTTTATCCTTCCGTGGTTTCTTGGTGGCTTTATCCTCCCGTAGTTTCTTGGTGGCTTTATCCTCCCGTGGTTTCTTGGTGGCCTTATCCTCCTGTGGTTCTTGGTGAGTTTATCCTCCCTTGGCTTCTTGATGGCTTTATGCACCCGTGATTTCTTGGTGGCTTTATCCTCCCATGGTTTCTTGGTGGCTTTATCCTCCCATGGTTTCTTGGTGACTTTATGCACCCGTGATTTCTTGGTGGGTTTATCCTCCCGTAGCTTCTAGGTGACTTTATTCTCCCGTGTTTTCTTGGTGGCTTTATCCTCCTGTGGTTTCTTTGTGGCTTTATCTTCGCCCGGTATATTCACTGGGTTGTGATATTCTTTGTCCAGCCTCTCAGTTAATGGCGAAAAAAATGGAAGTCCTATTTGCGCTAGTGCACGCTCTAGAACCCTTGACAGTTACAAATCGAAAAGAATATGCCGCTGCCTGGGCACAAATTATGAAGCAAATCTACTCATGTCGAAGACGGATGTGTCTGACAGAAAGGCGCAGATGTCGCTGATTTGCTGTAAACTAGCGAGACATCACATCCACGCCTACATATCGCCTCAACGGTAACAGGGAGAAGAGCTGAAGTGAATCGGCCTGATAGCAGCGCTGTTGATACATATAACGTTTACTGGGATTTACACAGCCTTAGTGATTGACTCTCAAAGTTAGCTACAGAAAATTGACAGAGAGTCTCAGCAGCAGGAGTGGATGCAGCTCTTGGATGACTCTACAGTGAGTGTGCTGTCCAGGGCATGCAGATGTACACGGTAATAAAATAGCCGATAAGCTCGGACACAAAAGACACAAAAGTATCTAGAGGTGAAGTTCGCATTCACCCATTGACTGAGAGATAATTAAGCACAGAATAAGCCAATAACTTATGCAAATGAGATGGAGGTATTTACTCTCATGCATTAGAAGTGTTAAGTAGAGTGGAGAGAGTATTCTGAAGCTCAGAAAATGTCAGATAGACGAGCTTAGTCCGGCTTCGGCCAAAACTGTAGGCAGACGTGAGTTTTTTAAATAGCTATCCACAAAGTTACAGGAGGTAGGGTTCGATCCCAACCGATGGCTATCAGGTTCACCCAGCCTTAAATGGGTACCGGATTTTTTTCTGGGAAAGTAAAACGACACGGGCGTAATACCGACCACATTACCCCAAAAATCATGTGCTGAAGGTCTGTAAAATGTATGGTCACTAACACCATATTCCTTATACGTCACTTGGCGTGACGCGGGCTCTTTACTTTTTTACATTACTATCCATAGAGTTAGTTAGTTTTGACCAAATATAATTGTAGAAGGAAGATCCACAAATAGGTCAGTCATGAAGACATAGTTTAGTTGAGAAGTGTTTGAGTTAGGTTAGAAGTTGTGTGCTACAGAGAACAATAGTAAATGGATAAAGAGTAGCATTAAATTAGTCAAGCCACAGTTATAGAATAGGTCGTGTATAAAGCAAGACGAGTTATAATATTTGATAGAAGGAAAGGTAGAATTAGAAATGTCACAAACAATATGTACTAAGAGATGCTTGAAATAAATAATGTTGATAACTTATTGAGCGCATCTACAATAAAGAACATTGATTTTAGAACTATATACCCACCATATACATCATTCAGTGGGTAGTGAACTGGACTACAAAGGACAAGAGGTAGGGTTCGATCCAAACCGACGGCTTCCGGGTTCACCCAGCCTTAAATGGGTACCGGATTTTTTTATAGGAAAATAAAGCGGTACGGGCGTAATACCGACCACATTACCCCAAAAATCATGTGCCGAAGGTCTGTAAAATTTATGGCCACTAACACCATATTCCCTAAACGCCATTTGGCGTGACGGAGCTCTTCACTTTTTTACTTGTTATATACATCACGTGTACAACCGATAATCAAATAAACTTGAATAATAAAATGTGCATAGTCTGTTATTATTGACGCGATGTCAAGACATTGTTAATACGTAGTGTTGTGATCTATGTAGACTCTCTCATAAAATAGCATCAGTCCCAGGCCAAAAGATATGACTGAGGAGAAAACTATGCAAGCACATGTGGAGTAAAAAGTGAGTAAAGTGCTCCGTCACGCAACGTGGCGTCTAGGGAATATGGTGATAGTGACTATAATTTGTATAGACCTGTGGCACATGATTTCTGGGGTAATGTGGTCGGTATTACGACTGTGCCGCTTTACTTTCTCAGAAAAAATTCGGCACCTTTTTATGGTGGGGTGAACCTGGAAGCCGTCGATCAGGATTGAGCCCGACCTCTCGTCCTTTGTTGTACATTTCACTAAACATCTGTAGTGCTTAGTGAGTAAAGCAGATGTAGCTACAGTCAACACCTTACAGACACAATCAGTCTGCATATGTTTCGAGAAATTTTGGCACGGGCGGTGGAGCGGATACGAGGATGGCCTGACTGTTATGAAACTGATTCCATGAATAGAATAGTTCACTGCCTAACCAGCTGTTAACCAGAATCTCCCTGCTGGTGGCACCTTCATCACGAACTGTGTGGAGATGGCCACGGTCCTCGACCTTCCCAGGGCATGAACACCTGCCGTATTTTACCTGTGGCTAGGTGGAACACATGAGCTTTTAAAAACCCAAGCCTGGTCGACGGCAAAAGATTTTTTGCAACTACACTTTTGTGGTTCCAATTTAAGAGAAAAGAACTCTGTTGCAGTGCTGACAACTTATTCAAATATGTGCCGACGGTTTAAAAAAACATGTATGGACTCTAACATATGATATAAACCACTCACAAGGCGGGAAGGCATTTTGTTTTATTTTGTGCTACATAAAACGTCATTATTATAAGATCAAATTGAACAAGTTTGTCTAAATTAGTTCAAGTGTTGGGGGATTTCGTGGTCTGGAGGTAGGGCGTCCGTCTCTGGACATGAAGGTCCCAAGTTAGTTTCCATCAACATGCAGTAGAAATTTTAAAATATATGGAATCCGCGGTGTCTTCGTGGCGTTAACCACCCTTGGTCTCTGAGTAGTGATATCCAATGTCTAGCCCTCTCTGAATAGTGAGATGCAATGTCTAGCCCTCTCTGAGTAGTGAGATCCAATGTCTAGCCCTCTCTGAGTAGCGAGATCCAATGTCTAGCCCTCTCTGTGTAGTGAGATCCAATGTCTAGCCTTCTCTGAGTAGTGAGATCCAATGTCTAGCCCTCTTTGAGTAGTGAGATCCAATGTCTAGCCCTCTTTGAGTAGTGAGATCCAATGTCTAGCCCTCTCTGAGTAGTGAGATCCAATGTCTATCCCTCTCTGAGTAGTGAGATCCAATGTCTAGCCCTCTCTGAGTAGTGAGATCCAATGTCTAGCCCTCTCTGTGTAGTGAGATCCACTTTCTAGCACTCTCTGTGTAGTGAGATACAATGTCTAGCCCTCTCTAAGTAGTGAGATCCAATGTCTAGCCCTCAGTGAAAACTAGGATGTCTCGTGTACACTCGCGCACGTTAAAGAACCATTGGTAGTTTAAAGTCAATAAGAGAGGGCAAAAATGGCCCTTTTCCGGGCAAAAATTGTTCAGCAAAATCTACCCATCCAAGCAGAAGAGGGAGTATCGGGCTGAAAGACGCAGATATCGCGGCTTTGCCGTAAACTAGCGACACAACGCAACTACGCCCACTTAACGGAACAACGCTAAGAATAATTCAAATATCTACTCTTGACATATTGTACGCCGATTTTTCTCATCCATTAATGATCTATGAATTTTCAGGTGTCAAACCAAGATGGAATTGTTTTTCTTCCGCTTGCCAAAGAATCGTTGATCATAGGTCTAATAAGTCACTATCGTAGAAATGCCATTGTTAATGAAATCAGTTCCCTCAAATGAGGACGAGATGCTTGCACAGAACAGAGACAAATGGTGAGATTTGATAAAAGATCTTTGCAAGGATTGAGACTGATAGAAAACAATTCAAAACAGGGAAATAAGTATTTCAGTCGATAGATAGATAGATAGATACATAGATAGATAGATAGATAGAGAGAGAGATAGATAGATAGATAGATAGATAGATAGATAGATAGATAGATAGATAGATAGATAGATAGATAGATAGATAGATAGATAGATAGATAGATAGATAGATAGATAGATAGATAGGCAAGCAGGCAGGTAGGCAGGCAGATAGGTAGGTAGTTAAGTAGGTAAGTAGGTAGGCAGGCAGGCAGGTAGGTAGACAGGTAGGTAGGTAGGTAGGTAGGTAGGCAGGCAGGTAGGTAGGTAGGTAGGTAGGTAGGTAGGTAGGTAGGTAGGTAGGTAGGTAGGTAGGTAGGTAGGTAGGTAGGTAGGTAAATGAAACGGTTACAAATGTCATTAAATAAAATGTAAAATCATCAATGGATGTTGAAATAAAAATACCACACAATGTAAACGAAGCAAAATTTACAGAATTTTGTAAAAGGGAGTAATCCAAAACTTAAATTAGATTTCAAGTGTAAGATATGGGAGGTAATTAGCTTTGAAAAAAAAAAAAACGTATTATTTGATCATTTTTAATCACAGTGCCTGCCTGATTCCTTGTTTGAAAGTGCTTGTACGTGCATCAGTAAACTAGGGCTTGATATTTCATTCAGGTAGCCATGGAAATTTTTGAAAACGAAATGGTTAAATTTGATATTTGTGGTTACGCTTTTTAATGGTTATTTATGATGAGAGGTTAATGTACTTAGCTTATTTTTTTAATTTTATACTCAACTTTTTTTTTCTTCTAATTTCGGTATATGAGTGTTGAGTGATGAGTTGGGGTGAGGGTATAGGTGAGAGAGAAAGAGAGAGAGTTTGGGACAGGTAATATCTCTTTTGGAGTAGTTGCATTTTGTGTGAGATGAACCGTTCAATTTTTAGATAAGTTATGATTAATCAAATGTGAATGTTTGTATGAGGGAGTGAGTGTGTGAGTAATATATGAGCGACTGAATGAGTGAATGAGTGGGAAACTGAATGAGTGAGTGAGTTAGTGTGTAAGTGTGTAAGTGAGTGAGTGTGTGAGTGAGTGAGTTAATAAGTGAGTGAGTGTGTAAGTGAGTGAGTGAGTGTGTAGGTGAGTGTGTGAGTGAGTCAGTTAATGAGAGAGTGAGTGTGTAAATGAGTGAGTGTGTGAGTGAGTTAATGAGGGAGTGAGTGTGTAAGTGAGTGAATGTGTGAGTTTAGTCAGTTAATGAGTGACTGAGTGAGTGAGTGAGTGTGTAAATGAGTGAGTGTGTAAGTGAGTGAGTGAGTTAATGAGTTAGTAAGTCATCGAGCGAGAGAGTGAGTGAGTGTGTGAGTGAGTGAGTGAGTGTTTGAGTGAGTGAGTGAGTGAGTGAGTGAGCAACGTTATAAAATGGGATTTTCATAGCGAAGAAAAGGGTATGTTGAAGGTACCTATGAATACGAGCGCAAATGAATCTCCACTCATTGATGATACATCACTGTGTTGTTTACGTCGTGTTGTTTACGTCGTGTTGTTTACGTCGTGTTGTTTACCCGTTATGTTATTTATGTATCATTGCTCAGTAATGTACCCTTATGCATATATAAATATATTTGTAATTATCAACTTCCCTCTATCTCAACGTGTATATGTTTAACAACATTCTTCTTCTTCTTCTGCTATCCTTCCTTCTATGCCGTTGGCGTCGAGGGGAAATGCAATCTGCGATTCTTTGTTCTTTTGTTGGCCTCTTCTGGTGTTATCCCTCCTAGTGACTCTAGTATTCCCTTTATCCATCTCCTTCTCGGCCTTCCTCTTAATGTGGCGTTTTCGTAGCGTTTGTTTATGGCTCTGAGTATTTGTTAGTTCTTTTTGTCTTGTTATGTGACCGAACCATTGTATCTGTTGTTTCTTTATGTATTCGATTGCCTGTTCAATTCCGAGTTTCTTCCTCAGGTCAGTGTTTCTTACTCTGTCCCTTAAGCTGTTTCCTGTCATTCTTCTGACACATTTCATTTCGGTGATCGTTATCTTTCTTATTGTTCTAGAGTCCAGCGTCCAATTCTGGCACTGGTAGCACAGAGTTGGTAGAAAAATTGATTTGTATATTGCCCTTTTTGCTTCCGTAGTTATTGCTTTGTTTCCCAATCGTGTTGATACTTGGCCTATAACGTGGCATGCTTTGTTACACCTTATATCTATCTCTGTCTCTTGGTTATTGTCTTGTGTTAACGTGCTACCCAGATATTTAAAATTGTCTACTTGCTTCAGAGTTGTATTATGTGTTATGATGTTTTAGTTTTTCTTACAACACAAAATTCATATATGTTGTTACGCTCTGCTGTGGAACATGGCAAGTATCCTGAACAAGTAACGTCAAAGTAAAGATTGTTAAAATACAGTATATGAGAGCGTCATGTCAATGTCCGTTGTATTGACTATTATGATTTTGACATAACCATCTATAGAGTTAGAAGTAAATCTTCAGGGCTATGATTTCGATTGCGAAGCATGGAAGGGAATTTGTTTTATGTCATCCACGAATGGGAAAAGCATTAGCTCAGTGGTTAGTGAACTGGACTACATAGTACAAGAGATCAGGTTCCATTCTTATTGACGACTTCCAAGCCCATCAGGTCGAAAGTAAGTACCTATTTTTTCTAGGGAATAACGACTACAATGGCATAATGTCGACCACTTGATCCCCAAAAAATGTGCCGAAGGTCTATAAAAAAACAATAGATGTTAACGTCAAATTGCCCATATCACCAATTGGCTGACAGGGATCTTTTCTCTTTTCTTTCTATGACCTCTCAAGTGCCAACGCTCCTGGAAATGACAGCCTCTCTGCTAAGGTATTTAAGGAAGATCTTAATACGCTCCTGGAAATGACAGCCTCTCTGCTAAAGTATTTAAGGAAGATCTTAATACGCTGCTGGAAATGACAGCCTCTCTGCTAAAGTATTTAAGGAAGATCTTAATAAGCTCCTGGAAATGACAGCCTCTCTGCTAAAGTACTCAATGAAGACCATGATAAGTTCCTGGAAATGACAGCCTAACTGCTAAAGTACTTAAGGAAGATCTTAATAAGCTCCTGGAAATGACAGCCTCGCTGCTAAAGTACTTATGGAAGATCTTAATAAGCTCCTGGATATGACAGCCTCGCTGCTAAAGTACTTAAGGAAGATCTTAATAAGCTCCTGGAAATGACTTAAGGAAGATCTTAATAAGCTCCTGGAAATGACAGCCTCGCTGCTAAAGTACTTAAGGAAGATCTTAATAAGCTCCTGGAAATGACAGCCTCGCTGCTAACGTACCCAAAGAAGATCTTAATAAGCTCCTGGAAATGACATCCTCTCTGCTAAAGTACTCAAGGAAGATCTTAATACGCTCCTGGAAATGACAGCCTCACTGCTAAAGTATTAAAGGAAGATCTTAATAAGCTCCTGGAAATGGCAGCCTCGCTGCTAAAGTACTTAAGGAAGATCTTAATAAGCTCCTGGAAATGACAGCCTCGCTGCTAAAGTACTCAAGGAAGATCTTAATACGCTCCTGGAAATGACAGCCTCTCTGCTAAAGTACTAAAGGTTGTTCTTAATACGCTCCTGGAAATGACAGCCTCGCTGCTAAAGTACTCAAGGAAGATCTTAATAAGCTCCTGGAAATGACAGCCTCTCTGCTAAAGTACTTAAGGAATATCTTAATAAGCTTCTGGAAATGACAGCCTCTCTGCTAAAGTACTCAAGGAAGATCTTAATACGCTCCTTGCAATGACAGGCTCTCTGCTAAAGTACTCAAGGAAGATCTAAATAAGCTCCTGGGAATGACAGCCTCTCTGCTAAAGTACTCAAGGAAGATCTTAATAAGCTCCTGGAAATGACAGCCTCGCTGCTAAAGTACTCAAAAAATATCTTAATAAGCTCCTGGAAATGACAGCCGCTCTGCTTAAGTACTCAAGGAAGATCTTAATAAGCTCCTGGAAGTAACAGCCTCTCTGCTAAAGTACTCAAGGAAGATCTTAATAAGCTCCTGGAAATGACAGCCTCTCTGTTAAAGTATTGAAGGAAGATCTTAATAAGCTCCTTGCAATGACAGCCTCTCTGCTAAAGTACTCAAGGAAGATCTAGAAAAAGCTCCTGGAAATGACAGTCGCTCTGCTAATGTACTCAAGGAAGATTTTAACACGCTCCTGGAAATGACAGCCTCTCTGCTAAAGTACTTAAGGAAGATCTTAATAATTTCCTGGAAATGACAGCGTCTCTGTTAAAGTACTTAAGGAAGATCTTAATAAGCTCCTGGAAATGACAGCCTCTCTGCTAAAGTACTTAAGGAAGATCTTAATAAGCTCCTGGAAATGACAGCCTCTCTGCTAAAGTACTCAAGGAAGATCTAGAAAAAGCTCCTGGAAATGACAGTCGCTCTGCTAATGTACTCAAGGAAGATTTTAACACGCTCCTGGAAATGACAGCCTCTCTGCTAAAGTACTTAAGGAAGATCTTAATAATTTCCTGGAAATGACAGCGTCTCTGTTAAAGTACTTAAGGAAGATCTTAATAAGCTCCTGGAAATGACAGCCTCTCTGCTAAAGTACTTAAGGAAGATCTTAATAAGCTCCTGGAAATGACAGCCTCTCTGCTAAAGTACTCAAGGAAGATCTTAATAAGCTCCTGGAAATGACAGCCTCTCTGCTAAAGTACTCAAGGAAGATCTTAATAAGCTTCTGGAAATGACAGCCTCTCTGCTAAAGTATTTAAGGAAGATCTTAATAAGCTCCTGGAAATGACAGGCTCTCTGCTAAAGTACTCAAGGAAGCTCTTAATAAGCTTCTGGAAATGACAGCCTCTCTGCTAAAGTACTCAAGGAAAATCTTAATAAGCTTCTGGAAATGACAGCCTCTCTGCTAAAGTATTTAAGGAAGATCTTAATAAGCTCCTTGCAATGACAGCCTCTCTGCTAAAGTACTCAAGGAAGATCTTAATAAGCTCCTTGCAATGACAGCCTCTCTGGTTAAGTACTCAAGGAAGATCTTAATAAGCTCCTGGAAATGACAGCCTCTTTGCTAAAGTACTCAAGGAAGATCTTAATAATTTCCTGGAAATGACAGCGTCTCTGTTAAAGTACTTAAGGAAGATCTTAATAAGCTCCTGGAAATGACAGCCTTTCTGCTAAAGTACTCAAGGAAGATCTTAATAAGCTCCTTGCAATGACAGCCTCTCTGGTGATGTACTCAAGGAAGATCTTAATAAGCTCCTGGAAATGACAGCCTCTCTGCTAAAGTACTCAAGGAAGATCTTAATAATTTCCTGGAAATGACAGCGTCTCTGTTAAAGTACTTAAGGAAGATCTTAATAAGCTCCTGGAAATGACAGCCTCTCTGCTAAAGTACTTAAGGAAGATCTTAATAAGCTCCTGGAAATGACAGCCTCTCTGCTTAAGTATTTAAGGAAGATCTTAATAAGCTCCTGGAAATGACAGCCTCTCTGCTAAAGTACTCAAGGAAGATCTTAATAAGCTCCTGGAAATGACAGCCTCTCTGCTAAAGTACTCAAGGAAGATCTTAATAAGCTTCTGGAAATGACAGCCTCTCTGCTAAAGTATTTAAGGAAGATCTTAATACGCTCCTGCCCGGTCTGTAAAAACTCCTTCTCAGTGCTGGAGAAATGGGGAAATACTCAAAGACATAAGGGATATCAAGATGGTTTCATTATACAAGGAAGGAAACAGGGGCAATTATTTATTGGAGTAGTCTCCGTTCTGTCGATAGCTGTACTACCATAGACTTCCAGAACCTATCCTTCCGGAGACCAAGTGTGGCTTTATAGCCGGACAGTTAATCACCGATATGATTTTTAAACTCTGGGTCAACTCTCGGTCAACTCTCGGTCAACTCTCGGTCAACTGCAGGTGAAGAGAAAGGAGGAGGAAGACCTCTTTTTATAGTCTTCATTATCTCACTTGTTGGTATCGGGTTTATGGAACAATGCGTTTGATACCGTGAGCAGAGTTGATCTATACATCATCATCATCATCATGTGCCATACCAGTTGGCGTAGGTGATCATGTCCCTCCACAATCTTCTATCTACAGTGCATCGTATCAGTTCTGTTGTTGACTGTTTTTTCATGCCATGACACCAAGCTATCCAGTATTGTCTCTCTTTGTCGCCTGCGATCTCTCTTTCCTTTTATTTTGCCAGTTGTGACCAAGTATTCCAACTGTCCTCTTCTCATGATGTGCCCGAAAAATTTTGATTGCTTCTTTCTGATGTTTTTTAAGAGCTCCCGTTTTGTGTTGGCCTCTTTGAGAACTTCCTCATTGGTCTTTTTAGCTGTCCAGGGAACATTCAACATTCTTCTGAGAAATCCCATCTCTATAGCCTCTAATCGTCTTTTCATTTGTTTGTCTACTGTCCATGATTCGCTTCCATAGATCAGAATTGGTTCTATATAACACCGATGAATTCTATTTTTCATTTCTATTGACATAGATTTGTTGCATAAGATATTTTTCATTTTCTGAAATGGACAGCTCACATTTTCCAGGATCTATACAGGATACTGGAAAATGTGAGCTGTCCACATATATTACTTAAGATCATCAAATATATCACGATGTCTGTCTCACTAGGCATTTCGGTAGCAGATAATCCGAGAACTTTTGAGGTTATGTTTGGAATCAAGCAGTGATGTGTCTTTGCTTCTTGCGGAAACAGAATATCTTTTGCTGTCGTTCTATATAACATTCTTAAAGCAGATTCTGGAGACATCTACAGCAAAATCTAAAGCAACTGAGGTCATAATCAATTAGCTTCTATTCCTTGATAATGCAGCACTGGTTGCTCCCGATGAAACTGTTCTGTTGACAATCTGGTTGGCTCATGTCCTCCATGTCTTAAATTGTCCCTAAGTCTATGATTGACAGTCTGGTTGAATCATGTCCTCCATGTCTTAAATTGTCCCTAAGTCTATGATTGACAATCGGGTTGGCTCATGTTCTCCATGTCTTAAATTGTCCCTAAGTCTATGATTGACAATCTGGTTGGCTCATGTCCTCCATGTCTTAAATTGTCCCTAAGTCTATGATTGACAATCGGGTTGGCTCATGTTCTCCATGTCTTAAATTGTCCCTAAGTCTATGATTGACAATCTGGTTGGCTCATGTCCTCCATGTCTTAAATTGTCCCTAAGTCTATGATTGACAATCTGGTTGAATCATGTCCTCCATGTCTTAAATTGTCCCTAAGTCTATGATTGACAATCTGGTTGGCTCATGTTCTCCATGTCTTAAATTGTCCCTAAGTCTATGATTGACAATCTGGTTGGCTCATGTCCTCCATGTCTTAAATTGTCCCTAAGTCTATGATTGACAATCGGGTTGGCTCATGTTCTCCATGTCTTAAATTGTCCCTAAGTCTATGATTGACAATCTGGTTGGCTCATGTGCTCCATGTCTTAAATTGTCCCTAAGTCTATGATTGACAATCTGGTTGAATCATGCCCTCCATATCTAAAATTGTCCCTAAGTCTGTGATTGACAATCTGGTTGATCATGTCCTCCATGTCTAAAATTGTCCCTAAGTCTATGCATGACAATCTGGTTGGATCATGTCCTTCATGTCTAAAATTGTCTCTAATTCTGTGATTCACAATCTGGTTGGATCATGTCCTCCATGTCTAAATGTGTCCCTAATTATGTGATTGACAATCTGGTTGAATCATGTCCTCCATGTATAAAATTGTCCCTAATTCTGTGATTGGCTATCTGGTTGAATCATGTCCTCCATATCTAAAATTGTCCCTAAGTCTATGACTGACAATCTGGTTGGATCATGTCCTCCATATCTAAAATTGTCCTTAAGTCTATGACTGACAATCTGGTTGGATCATGTCCTCCATGTCTAAAAGTGTCCCTACGTCTGTGATTGACAATCTGGTTGGATCATGTCCTCCATGTCTAAAAGTGTACATAAGTCTATGACTGACAATCTGGTTGGATCATGTCCTCCATGTCTAAAAGTGTCTATAAGTCTATGACTGACAATCTGGTTGGATCATGTCCTCCGTGTCTAAAAGTGTCCCTAAGTCTGTGATTGACAATCTGGTTGGATCATGTCCTCCATGTCTAAAAGTGTACATAAGTCTATGACTGACAATCTGGTTGGATCATGTCCTCCATGTCTAAAAGTGTCTATAAGTCTATGACTGACAATCTGGTTGGATCATGTCCTCCGTGTCTAAAAGTGTCCCTAAGTCTGTGATTGACAATCTGGTTGGATCATGTCCGCCATGTCTAAAAGTGTCCCTAAGTCTGTGATTGACAATCTGGTTGGATCATGTCCTCCATGTCTAAAAGTGTACATAAATCTGTGGTGCTCAAACCGGGTAAATGAAGTCAGATCAGCAGCTAAGACACGAAACAAAACATCACTTCAATCTATTCGGAAGTTCCACTGCCTTAGCTCTACGACTACAACCACACCATCTCATTTGATAAAGAGCTAACTACACGAGTCGGAAAGGCAGCTGCAACATTGGGAAGACACGAGCATGGACGAGCACAGAACTAAATCTTTGGAGAAAGAGCTTAATTTATCAAATCCGTGCTAGCACACCTCTACATGAAACCCAGACTTGGTCTAACTATACGTGGCAGGGAAAGGTTAAAATTCTTTTATGTGCGTTGTTTTTGCAAGGAAATGAACATCAAATGGCAAGACAAAGTAACAAACCCAAACGTTTTGGAAAGAGCTAAGATCTCCTCCGGCTTAACACAGGAGTCGAGGATTAGGCAAATGTGGCACGTGAGAACATTGGCCAACAATCGTCCTCCCAAACAACTATTGTATATGTAGAACATAGGAACAGGGAGCGAAACCAGTGCTGAAACATAAGAATGTTTACAGGGCTTCCATGAGAGAATCCTTCATCAATGAAAGAAGTTGAGAGAATCTGTTGACAGCTGGTAGCACATGCAGAACAACAATAAGAAACGTAGAACAGCATTCTGGGAAGTGACTATCTTCAATTCAAACAACACGAAAGACGGAAAAGAAAAAAAGTTGAAGTCGAGCATTACAAAATGCATTTGTTCATTCAGAGTGAGATCTGTCAATCCAATGTTGGCAGACGCAGCAATGAGAGAGTCTGCTCAGTAAAACAGCATCCAGCATAAAAGACAATTATATAACAAAACAACTGACGAGTCTTGATTGCTTGCTCCCATTAACCGTTTATTAAGACGCTAATTGCCATATATAAAACGACAACACACATGAACAGAGAAAACAAACACAGATCAATACTTATACTAAAACTAAACAGATTATACCAAATATAGATAGTTTATATAAAATATAAATAGTGTATAACAACAATAAATAGTTTATACCAAATATAAATAGTTTATAAATAATATAAATAGTTTATACTAAATATAAATAGCTTATACAAAATATAAATAGTGTATATCAAATATGAATAGTTTACACAAAATATAAATAGTTTATAACAAATATAAATAGTTTATACTGAATATAAATAGTTCACACAAAAAATAGTTTATACCAAATATAAATAGTTTACAAAAAATATAAATAGTTTATTTCAAATATAAATGGTTCATACCAAATATAAATAGTTTATAACAAATATAAATAGTTCATTAAAAATAGTTTATACCAAATATCAATAGTTTATACCAAATATAAATAGTTTACAAAAAATATAAATGGTTTACACCAAATATATATAGTTTATACCAAATATAAATAGTTTATACCGAAATATAAATAGTTTATATACCAAATAAAATATTTTAACCAAATATAAATGGTTTATACCAAATATAAATAGTTTATGCCAAATCCAGAAAGTTTATACCAAATATAAATAATTTATACCAAATAAAAATTGTTTATCTTCTTCTTCTTTCCTTCCTCATCTGCCTTCCAGCGTCGAGGGGAGATATAATTTGTGGACTTTTGCTCTTCTGTTCGCCTCTGCTGCTGTTATGTTTCCTAGTGCTTCTAATATTCCATCGACCCATCTTTTTCGTGGTCGACCCTTGGGTCTGGGTGTTCTCACAACGTTTGTTGAAGGCTCGTTGTGTTGTTTTTTGTTCTTTCTGCCTTGTCACGTGGCTAAACCATTTTATCTGTTGTTTCCTTATATATTCTATTGCGGGGGCTATTCCTAGCTTTTTTCTCAGTTCTTCATTTCTGATCTTATCTCTCTGACTGTTTCCTGTCATTCGTCTAACACATTTCATCTCTGTAGAGGTTATTTTTCTTATTGTTCTTGCATCTAGGGTCCAGGTCTGGCATTGGTAGCACAACGTTGGGATGAGGATTGCATTGTATAGTGCTCGTTTTGCCTCCAGAGTTATTTCCTTGTTGGACAATAGTGGTGATAACTGTCCAATGATTTGACAAGCTTTGTTGCATCTTGATTATATCTCTGCTGTTTGAAAATTATCGTTTATCATTAGACTTCCTAGGTATTTTAATTCCTCTACTTGTTTTAGTTGTCTGCCTTCTTTAGTTATGTTGATGTTCTGTTTATTTTTGGCGACATTCATGACTTCTGTTTTGTTGATGTTGATTTTCATGTTGTATTTTGTGCCTGAGATGTTGAGTTTGTTTAAATTGTTTATACCAAATACAAATAGTTTATACCAAATATAAATAGTTCATACCAACTATAAATAGTTTATTTTAAAATATAAATAGCGTATAACAAATATGAAGGGAACATTGCTTCTGATTTTCGCGTTCATTCTAAAAATAAAATGATAAAATCCCGATGTTCAACCAATCACAAGAGAGAACATCACCAACTTGAGATGAAATCAAATCATGACGAGCATGCGATGTGTTATAATCAAACTGTTCGTCTCAGATGACTGCCTCTGCACCTCCTTAGCGTGTGTTCAGCGTGTACAGAAATAGCAAGCTGCGGATAAATCACTTTGTAACGTAAGAAAATCGACGAAGCCGAACTTTCTAAGAATTATTTTCCCGATGCCAGAAGTGAGAGATATTGAGAAACTTTGAGATCAATTTCCAGAGAGCAGAAGACAAAATAATGACGTGCCTAAAGAATAATGCGCTCAGAAAATGTGATAACCTCGTTTCACAAAAACATAGGAAACATGTTTTTTAAAATATATTTCCACGCTCGTAACTTCGAAATTTCTGCAAAATTCAGTTGGTTAAAAAAGTTAGTGTAAGTTTTTGCATGTATAATACATATTGTAGTTTCTGTTTTTGTGGTTGTTTGGGCCATTTTGATGTTTCTTTTTTGAAAATGAGTGTTTGTAAAGTTTGTTTGCACTTAGTTCATTGCATTCACAAGGAATATTGCAAAACTGTGAGAGCTGAGAGATGGAAGCATCATCTTGTGCTGTGTTTAACTTGTTCTACAACTCTCAGTCAAACTTATGTTGCTAACATTAAAGGGCAGAAGAGATGAAGATTACAGAGCGAGAGAAAGAGGAAAAGCGGCATTGAGCAAGAAGGAAAAGAGAAAAAGTGAAAATGAGAGAAACTGATAAATATTTTTTTTTAATTGCTAGAAACAGGAATTGAGACGAACAGAAGAGAGAGATAATTATTTTTTTTTAATGTGTCTACTAATCCAGAACAACAGACAAGAAAAACACTGGAGGCTGTAGAATTGTGATTTTTGCAGAAAAATGTTGATAATACCATGGACAGCTAATAAGAGTAAAGAAAACGTTTTGAAAGAGGCCAAAGAAAAAAGAGAGCTAATTTACAATATTAGGAAAAAATAATCATCATTTTTGACCATGCAATTAGAAGGGAACAGCTGGAATATATTGTAACAACTGGGAGAATTGAGGGACGAAACCAGAGAGGAAAGCAAAGAGAAAAGACACCAGGCAACTTAAGAGAATGCCTCGGCAGAAGGTCAACAACAGAAATGATAAATAACTGTCGAGATCGACAGTTGTGGAGAGACATGATCTCCTACGCCGGCAGGCATGATACTTGATGATGATGACTAATCCAGAGAATTGAGTCATGAAATGCAGCATCTGTTTGACTGTAAACCTGTGATAAATTAATTCGATTTTTAAAAATTGGTTATCAGCATTGCATTCCGAACATATCTATCGGTGTTCAGACCCCCCACCTTTCTCAACATGTCCCCCTACCTGTCCAGGGACTGACAACTCCTGCTCTTTGTTTTCATTGATAAGTCCTCTAATTCGCCCATTAAGCTTCTCGTCTCTGGTTGTACCCAGGTTTACTCCCATCTCTATCATTCGAAGGAGAGATGTGGACTCATAGATATAAAATTACTGTTCGGCTGCGTTCACTCTCAGTGCGGCTGCGCCTTATATCTTTTGGCCTGTGCTGTGGCTGTGATGAGGACTGCAGATACCTTTCTCTGTTTGAATCCTTCAATGAGATGAGATATTAATTGGGATGATTCCACTGATTGAGCAATTATGGATTTTAATTCGTTTGCAGTGATACCGGGGTCCTCGACTTACTACAGCTACAACCTTAAAGTCCTGTGTCCTTCCCGCATGTCGGAGGGCATGATAACCGCCTGATTCGTTGGTTCACCATCTTTGACAGCATAGCTAGCTAGCCTATCCGCTTTTTTAAATTTCCTCGTACATTGTTCGTAAAATTCTACGTTCATCTATTTTCCTCTCGGGACGAAGACGGTTTATAGAGCGGCAGGCTTAGTTCTCCACGATTGACGATATGTTGCTAGATCTTGTACGTCTTGGAGCCGCGATAGATCCGTCATTAGTGAACTGGACTACAAATGATAAGAGGTAGGGTTCGATCCAAACCGACGGCTTCTAGGTTCACCCAGCCTTTAATGGGTACCGGATTTTTTTTCTGGGAGAGTAAAGTGGCACCGGCGTAATACCGACCACATTACCCCAAAAATCAGGTGCCGAAGGTCTGTAAAATGTATGATCACTAACACCATATTCCCTATACGTCACTTGGCGTGACGGGGGCTCTTTACTTTTTTTTTTCTTGTACGTCTTAGTTGTTTCTTAGTCCCAGTATGAACCTTCCCTAGTTCTGCTTAGAGATTATGATGGTCTGCCTCGTTTTCTTTTACCAGGTGGTTTATATTTGGTTGCCTTATGGGGAAGTCTTTCTTCATTCATTCTCAGCACATCACCGATGTATTTTCAATGTTTTCTTATAAAGCTCGACATGTTGTCTTAAAAGTCTATGTTGCTACCGAGATATTATCGCAAACAAAGACGAGATTAGAAAACAAGAAACGAGATTTGTGGACAAGACCAAGTTTAGTGGATATAATCAAAGTTTAATCCAACTCCTCCACTCCCAATCCCCGACCAGGTACTCTACATCCACAACACATTAAGTGTGTCGGTAAATTTAAAAAAAAAAAAGGAAAAAATATTCATCCACAAAGAAAAGTCGGTAACGATGAGGAAAGAAAATAAAAAGCCAATAAAAATTAGAAAGAATAAAGCAGTACCATTATGATTATATCAGAATAATGTAACAGGCCACAATAACAAAAATAAAAAAATAAGTATACAAAACAACACAATACATCACAATGTGCACAAGGTTGCCTAGTTGGCCATGAGCTCTGACGTTTGTTTCTCGTGACAAAGCGCTGTACCGAGGAGTACGGGTTCGATCATGCTTTGGTTCATCTTTTGTTCTGTTTTTTTTCCTGTTTGTTGATTATTTGTGAATATTTTCCGAGTGTTGTAAACATTCCTCTTCACCTAAATTGATTAGCTGATCATCCACTTCGAAAGTTTTCTTCCATAAAAACTTTCTATTATTATTATCTGTCTCCATGATGGACACAATATTTATAATGAAAGTGACAACCACACAATGGAAGAATGTCTGTACATTGACAACTATTATTTGTAATTATTTTAAATTCTTAAACAAAGAGTAAGGCACATTTTAAAATAAAAATCAATTAACATTTTCTGACTAGAGTTGTGTGCCCTTTTGCGCATTATTCACAATTTTTCCATGAATATGAACATCTTTTTTCCATATTTTTTTTTTAAATCTTGGAACCTGATGTCTTTCCTATATAATCACCCAAAGACATATTGGATATCTCAACTTTTTTTTAATTAGCATTTTCGATAAATAAATAATAGGATAAAAAGAACATCTTTGATTATCATCTCTGAACGTTCATTTTCCGAAATGTCATGCCGGGTCATTCATATTTAATGAAGGTCACAATGTAACACAATTACCCCTATGTCCCTCACTGTAGAGATCGCGTTTTTGTGCTTTATCTGTTTCGAGTGACAGATCCCCTCTTCGCATGCTCGTAGATGAAGCATCTTCTGGCAATAGATCCACGTGTACAGCCATACACCTCAAGTTTTACATTTCTACATCAAAATTGCGCAAGTCGAGATAGTTTTTCTTGAAGCATTTTGACGAGTTTTCGTGTACATCTCTGTATTTGAAATACAATACATCTAACACAACTGTTTGGTTTTTAATCATGTACATAAACACAAGCTAATATAATATCGTTGTAATATTGTCTTTCTGATATGTCTGGGGGGATAAACTGACTCTAAATGTAAAATTAGAAAAAGTAACATAAGCTAAGAAATGTAATGTAATCTTCAGGTGCCTAGTGCCTTATACAATGTCTGTGTTATATTTGAGAACGTTTTGAAAATTCTATATAACATTGCACAAAGTGAAGAGCTGTGAGCATCAGATGCTTTCAACATTAGGCGATTTGAGCATTAGGTAATTTGAGCATCAGATGCTTTGAACATTAGGCGATTTGAGCATTAGGTGATTTGAGCATTAGATGATTTGAGCATAAGGTGATTTGAACATTAGGTGATTTGAGCATTAGGTGCTTTGAGCATTAGGTGATTTGAGCATTAGGTGATTTGAGCATTAGGTGCTTTGAACATTAGCTGATTTGAGCATTAGGTGATTTGTGCATTAGGTGATTTGAGCATTAGATGATTTGAGCATCAGATGCTTTGAACATTAGGCGATTTGAGCATTAGGTGATTTGAGCATTAGATGATTTGAGCATTAGGTAATTTGAACATTAGGTGATTTGAACATTAGGTGATTTGAGCATTAGGTGATTTGAGCATCAGATGCTTTGAACATTAGGTGATTTGAGCATTAGGTGATTTGAGCATAAGGTGATTTGAACATTAGGTGATTTGAGCATTAGGTGATTGGAGCATCAGATGCTTTGAACATTAGGCGGTTTGAGCATTAGGTGATTTGAGCATCAGATGCTTTGAACATTAGGTGATTTGAGCATTAATTGATTTGAACATTAGGCGATTTGAGCATTAGGTGATTTGAGCATTAGGTGATTTGAACATTAGCTGATTTGAGCATTAGGTGATTTGAACATTAGGTGATTTGAACATTAGATGATTGGAACATTAGGTGATTTGAGAATTAGGTGATTTGAACGTTAGGTGATTTGACCATTAATTGATTTGAACATTATGTGGTTTGAACATTAGGTGATTTGAACATGAGGCAATTTGAACATCGATATTGGAAACAAAATTGTTCTCGCATGGGCATGTCACATGAACTATCGGCCTGGATACAACTAAAAATAGAGAACAGTAAAAAGTGGAAGGTGTTTATGTAAACAGGTAAAAGTTACAAGTGAAAGGTGTTGTAAAGGACAGAGAACAGCGAAAGGTGAAAGGTGTTGGGGTAAACAGGGAACTGTGAAAAGTGGAAGGCACTGAGTGACAAAAAAGAATTTATGAAGTGACGATACCAAAGTCTGAAGGACAGAGCTCAGGGACGTATGGACAAAATGAAGAAATTGTAAGTTATAATGAATACCTCATCACCTAAAAAGCCTCCCAAGATAGTCAAATGATGAGACAGACAAACGTTGTCATTAATACTGTCGTCGGGTATAAATGGATGCAAGTCACCTTTTAGAAACTGAACCGGAAGCGCGTCAGTGACCATTAAATTGTATTGCAAATTCGTGACCGCTTGGTCGCAATATCAGTTCCCTATTACATGTGATCGACTAAAGCAAACAATTGTCTTCAAAAACAGAACGGGGCATAACAAAAGTGTAAACTAATGCATATACTTCAGCTGACACACCACTGAATTACACCAAAAAAAAACATGCCGGAACAAAATATGCCGCTCCATATTGCCTTTTTGGATCTCACAAAGGCCTTCGACTCAGTAAATAGAGATGGGATCTACAGGGTGTTAGAAAGCATAGGTTGCCCACCTAAATTACTTAAGCGGATTATGTCCTTTCATGAAAACATGAATGCTAAAATCTACTTTGATGGGAGTTCATCAGAGAGTTTTAAAGTCAACAATGGAGTGAAACAGGGATGTGTCCTCGCCCCCACCTTTTTTGGTATATTTTCTACTGCCGTTCTAAATTACGCCTTCGAAAACAGCTCAGGAGCTATTTACATTTGCACAAGATCAGATGACTCACTGTTCAACCTAGCACGACTAATAACAACAACAAAAAAAAAACAAATATTGCCCTACTTAAAGAACTTATGCTGACGATGCAGCCCTAGTCGTTCATAGCAAAGCCACCCTACAATCGCTGATCAACAACTTGGACAAAGCATGCGACATTTTTCACTATCAATTAGTGTTCAGAAAACAGTAATACTAAGTCAAGGCGACATCAAACCTCTATTAATCACTTTGAAAGATTGTCCACTAGAATCAGTTCAGAAATTTACGCATTTTGGATCCACAATTACGCAAACCATTTCTCTTGATGAAGAAATAAACAGCCGAATTGGTAAAGCAGCTACGACCTTCGGCAAACTCACAGAAAGGGTCTGGAACAACACGAAACTTACACTAAAGACCAAACTCTTATTATGTCAAACATGTGTGCTTAGCACACTATTACATGGATCTGAAACCTAGACAACATACTCAAATCACGAAACAAGACTAAATGTCTTCTACATGCGATGTCTCCGCAAAATAATACACATCAAATGGCAGGACAAAATAACCAACTTAACTGTCCTGCAACGTGCTAAGACCACAACAATCATGTCGATGCTCAGATGTCGAAGACTAAGATGGCTGGGGCACGTCCAGCGAATGGAAGAAAAACGCATCCCCAAGCAAATACTATATGGTGAACTAAAACAGGGAAAAAAGACAAATCGGCAGACCTAAACTACGACATAGAAATATCTGTAAATCATCTCTGAATGACTTCTCCATCTGTGAAAATGTCTGGGAACATCTGGCAAGTGATCGCACATCACGGAGAGCATGTAAGGAATGGTATAGCATCATTTGATACTGTGCTAAGGCACAACAAGAGAAAAGACTCATGAAATAGGCTGGAAAGCACTGTGGATCAGTGGGCGTGACTTGTTCATTCTGTGGTCGTATGTGTCTGTCAAGTATTGGTAGAATTAGCCACGAGAGGAGCTGTTCGACAAAAATATAACCTCAAAAAATAAAAATTTATAGTAGCGTCCACTAGACGTTCTGACAAGACAAAAAAGGCCATATATACAATAACCTTCACTAGACCGTCTCACAAGACGAAAAGGGCCATATATACAATAAGCTTCACTAGACCGTCTCACAAGACGAAAAGGGCCATATATACAATAAGCTTCACTAGACCGTCTCACAAGACGAAAAGGGCCATATATACAATAACCTTCACTAGACCGTCTCACAAGACGAAAAGGGCCATATATACACCACTGAGCACATGAGGGCTAAGGATCAAACTCATCATCATCATCATCCTTGAGTGCCGTCTCCGCATCGAAGGTTGGCGACCATGCAGCGCCATTCCGATCTGTCTCTTGCTTTGATGGTGCAGGTTGTCATAGGCTAACTTATCCATCTTTTGATGTTACTCGTTCATGTTAGTCTTCGTCTGCCTCTGCCTCTTTTACCTTGTATTTTCCCCTCCAAGATTACTTTTAGTAGGCTGCTGTGTCTCTTTTAACATGGCCCAAAAATATCTTTTGTTTTGTTTAAAATGTCTTTAGTAGTTTTCTTTTAATTTTTAGTTGGTTTAAAATGTCATGAATTGTTTTGCTTTCTTTCCATCCAATTTTGTCCCAATCTTTTATAAATGCACATTTGAAAGGCTTCAATTCTCGGTTCTGTTTTCTTGTCCAAGTCCATGTTTCTGTACAAAACAGGAACAGAAATATTGCTATTCTTATGTTTTGCCCTGCTGTGATTTGCCTTGATGTTAGTACATGTTTCATGGGGTTAAAATGGCTTTTTGCCAGTCTTATTCAAACTACTAAATACGTACTGCAGGATTGTTCAATATTTGATCAGATAAGGGAGACGCTGTGGATGGAGTTTCAATATATAATCAAAGTGTATGGAGTTGGAGACAAGATACAGTCAAATTATGTTTACCGGATGCATTTGTCTAACGAAGTAAACATCAAATGTTCCACAGAATAAATACCAAAATGTGAACACAGAGTATAAACATCAAAATGTGAACAAGTGTATAAACATCAAAATGTGAACGCAGTGTATAAACTTCTAAATGTGAACGCAGAGTATAAACATCAAAATGTGAACGCAGAATAAATATCAAAATGTGAACGCAGAGTAAACATTAAAATGTGAACGCAGAGCATAAAAATAAAAATGTGAACACAGAGTGAACATCAAAATGTGAACACAGAGTAAACATCAAAATGAGAACACAGAGTGAACATCAAAATGTGAACGCAAAGTAAAAATAAACATCTTAACGCAGAGTAAACATCAAAATGTAAACGCAGAGTAAACATCAAAATGTGAACACAGAGTAAACATCAAAATGTGAACACAGAGTAACTATCAAAATGTAAACGCAGAGTAAACATAAACATGTAAATGCAGAGTAAATATCAAAATGTAAACATCAAAATGTGAACGCAACGTAAGCATCAAAATGTGAACGCAGAGGAAACATCAAAATGTGAACGCAGAGTAAACATCAAAATGTGAACGCAGAGTATAAACATCAAAATGTGAACATGGAGTATAAACATCAAAATGTGAACATAGAGTATAAACATCAAAATGTGAATATAGAGTATAAACATCAAAAGGTGAACGCAGAATAAACATAAAAATGTGAACATAGAGTATAAACATCAAAATGTGAACACAGTGTATAAACATCAAAATGTGAACATGGAATAACCATAAACATGTGGAACAGGAAGTAGTTTCTCTTCAATCAATTCGCTACCTGGTCTTTGGCCTTCCTGCTATTTTAGAAATGTGGAACGTGTATACGTCAGAAACAAGAACAACAAGAGCAAACGTAATCAGCCCTTGAATCTCGACAACTCTGTGTGCGTTGCTATAACGCACACAACTGAACAAACATACCTTTTCTCCTTTTGTTGAAAGAAATCCTACTCTCTGTTTGTTTTCTACATTAAGGATAAAAATTACCGCTTTCGTTTTGTTTGTTTGAAATTAAAAAAGATAGTTGTCAACATTTAGCAGTCATTTTTTGCTCTCTATTGTGTAAACAAACATTGACCTCTTGTGCTACAGTACACCGGAGAAGTCCAAAACTTCTTGCATCGCTGTTTACTTGGCTTTAAGATGTTGTTACGTATCACTTGATCATTTATTATTCTTTAATGATGTTAAAAGAGAGAAAATACTGGATGGCTTGGTGTCATAGCATGGAAAGCAGTCAACAACAGAACTGATACGATGCACTGTAGATAGAAGATTGTGGAAGTACATGATCGCTTACACTAACCAGTACGGCACATGATGATGAATGCTGTTAAGATCTTCTTTTCTTCAACATTTGATTTCTCATTTGTCGTTTAGTGTCGAGACAAGAGATAGTTTGCCGTTTTCTACATTTTGATTGGCCTAGTTTTGTCCCATGTCATACTGTTTCTATTATTTAGTGACATTTTTTAAAGCGCCCCCGTCACGCCAAGTGGCAATATGATGTTAGTGACCATCATTTTTACAGACCTTCGACACATGATTTTTGGGGTAATGTGGTCGGTATTACGTCCGTGCCGGTTTACTTTCCCAGAAAAAAACGGTACCCATTTAAGGCTGGATGAACCTGGAAGCCGTTGATCAGGATCGAACCAGACCTCTTGTCATTTGTAGTCCAGTTCACATTCTTGGCCATATTACCACTTGTGTACACAAACTGTTGCAGTAGCTCGCTGGCTGTGCACACAACAAGTTCGCATTTGTTGGTTCTCACTTCTACTTTTTTGGTGTTGTACTCCAAATAGCTGAGGCACAAGCAGGTTTTCAACAAAAATGAGGAAGATGATGTGTAGCCCATTTTCACAAAGAAAACAAGAAAAAAGTGTTATTAAATGTTACGTAGGACCAGTCTTGACATGTGGATGCGAATCATGAACAATATGACAATAGACAAGAACATTAATGAAGGCTGTAGAAATGTGGGTTTACAGAAAGATGTTGAGAATACCATGGAAAGCTAATAAGAGTAATAAAAACGGTCTGAAAGAGGCCAGAGCAAAAATAAAGCTAATTTCAAATATTTTGAAAGAAACAATAATTATTTTTGCCATGTAATGCGAAGGGAACAGCTGGAATATATTGTAACAAGTGGGAAAATTGAGGGACGAAGAGATAGAGGAAAGCACAGAGAAAAGATAACAGACACCTTAAGAGAATGGCTTGGCAGAAGGTCAGCTCTTGAAAACATCAGAAAGAAACAATCAACATTTTTCGGGCACATCATGAGAAGAGGAAAGTTGGAATACTTGGTTACAACTGGCAAAATACGGGGAAAGAGAGATCGGGGACGACACAGAGAGAAGATACTAGACAGTTTGGTGTCACGGCACGAAAAACAGTCAACAACATATTTGATATGATGCGCTGTGGATAGGAAATTGTGGAAGGACATAGTCACCAACACTAACCGCTATGGCACACGATGATGAAGTGTTCGGGTGAATGTCCTGCATTGCTTTCAGGATTGTGGCTATCATAGTTTGAGCATAGCTCTCCCCTTTCCTGTTGCTTCTGAACATTAAATCTCTCGCAGCTTTACACCAAGATAGGCAGGCATATGCCGGTGTCTGTCTTGCGACTAATGAGTTAGTAAAAATAAAAACAGAAGTAAAATTAGAAATATTTATAGAAATGTATGACATTCGTGTTACATAGTGAAGGCTAGTAAACAAACTAATATCTTTTACTTCTTTTTACCTGATCTCAACTTTGGATTATAAGATCTTATTTATTGTTTAGTTAGTCAACAAACATAACGATCTATGAGATGACAATAATGTATGTACAAGATACAATTTGCTCGTTTATATTGAAGTTTTATGCAAATGTGGTTTATTATTTCACAACTTCGGGACAAGTATAAACACATATCATCCTCAAAATTAGAAAGACGAGCGAGCGCTGCTATACAATTTACAGCACTTCATCCCACATTTGAGACATTTTGTTTCAGATCGAAGTGTGTATCTCACATTGTGAGAACCTCTGCAATTCTCGTTTTAACACAGCCTGAATATTTCAACATCAAAAGATTCCTCTCAAAGCTTATTTATGTAACGCTGCATTCACGATTGGAAAATTCTAGATATTTTGTCTGCGCACGTTTTTGTTGACATTCGTAGACATGGAATTGGCAGCATTGTCTGTGTTTGTAAAGGTGAAATATGTCACGAGCAAGGAATGTTCACGTGAGATGAATGTGAATGATCTATCAAGACACGAGGATGTCGTCGAGTTTTCACGGAGCAAGTTTGTATTATCAACAGATCCTGAGCTTGTATCTAAACTGATTGATTAGTTGATTCCGTAGGAAAGTTTATCTCGATGTATCCAAGGCAGATCCAAAGGTGCTTAAACCGTTTCAGGACAAGGCTTTCATTGGCTAACTTGCCTCAGGATATGAGATACGTCACGGATGGACTGACAAACGTCAGCCGCTCATAGCTGCCCGAAAATGTTACAGTCAACGAACCCGAGCTGATCAAGAACATACATCATCTCCAGGTGGTGGTCCTGGAAACAGGTTATATAATAGTTCAGTGAGTAAGGGCGGAAGGCAATGTCGATCCTGGAATGCCCTTATTAGTTCGCATAATTCGGACCGAAATGATTTTGTGGAAAGTGCTATACAGTGAGGGACCAACTATTCATAAACCAGTACGATGAAGAAGACCAAGTGAAGTAGCTCTCTGTGCTACACCCATTTTCCCATGAATACTCAGACATAATCCCCGCAGTCCCTGGAGGTGCTTGTTCTTCATTTATTGTGTTCTTTTCCATTTGTCGATCATCATGTGACGTTAATATGCTCATCATGCCCGCAATGACGTCTCATAGTGTTTATGGAAGCAACCAATCAGCGTTCTCATTATACTGGGATAACCCTCTTCTCCCTCCTACCCTTGTTTTGTTCAGTGTCTACACGAAACCGAGGCTGGTTGAGGTTTCAAAATACTATGTGAAGGGGGGGGGGGGTAATCGAAGCCGCAAAACGCCCACCTGCACCTAGGATGAGAGCGAACGCGACACACAACTGACCAATGGTGATAGGATATAATGTTGGCAAAGGCGAACATGTCCTTTCATTATCTTCTATCCACAATGCATTGTATCAATTCTGTTGACTTTTTTCCGTGCCGTTACACCGAGCTATCTAGTATCTTCTCTCTTTGTCGTCGGCGATCTCTCTTTCCCTCTTTTTTGCCAGTTGTAACTAAGTATTCCAACCTTTCTCTTCTCATGAAATGCCCGAAAAATTTTCGATTGTTTCTTTCTGATGTTTCATATGAGCTCCTTTTTTTTGTTGACTTCATGAAGAATTTTCTCGTTAGTCATTTAAGCTGTCCAATGAACTTTCAACATTCTTCTGAGAAATCCCATCTCTGTGGCCTCTAATCGTCTTTTCATTTGTTTGTCTACTTGTAGACGAGGAGGAAGAAAAGGATAGAAAGAGAGAGTGAAGGAGAAAATAGAGAGCAGGTCAGAAAGAACGATCCGGAAGTGAGGGGGCGAATAGGCGAGACAAAATGTGTAAAGATAGGTCAAGGAAAAATAGATAAAAACGTAGTCACAGTAATAACAAAGAGGATAGGCCAGGAAAAAGGCGTGCAGAAAGTGGGAGGTCATCTCCAGACACTAACGGGACAAAGCAATGCACGGATATAAGGAGAGAATTAAATAAACAGAGGCCAGGTCCAAAAGTAGAACAATGTCAAGGGTACCAGACAGACAGACAGACGCGGGGGTGTAATAAAGAGGTCGAAATTAACATGCAAAAACATGAAGGCCATCTCCATAAGTGAGTGGGTGGTCAGACGTACGTGGGCAGAAAGACGCTGAGTGGATAGATAAGCCGAATTTAAGGGAAGACACAGAACATAGGTTAGTCAGGAATGGTTAGTCAGGAATGGTTAGTCAGGAATGGTTAGTCAGGAATGGTTAGTCAGGAATGGTTAGTCATTGATTATTAGTCAGATTGAGAGAAGTTATTCATAGGGCACACACGCTTCTCAGCAGCCAGTCGGGCCATAGAGAGGCTAACACCAGCTAATAGAGTTAGCAGTGATATAGCATAGTTGTGAGTAGAATGGTCAAGACCTATCATGATCAACAGGCAGACGACAGAATAGACCGATAGATTGTAATTAGCGTAAGGGAGGCGCTCGATGGGAGCGTCTCAATTTAATTTAGTGCCTAGAGTGTGATGCAAGTGTGGCCCTGACATTTACATATGTAACGAGATTTTGAAGTGGCATGAATAAAAGCCAGCTAATTTACCATCAAAAGGTGTTGTTCTGTGTTATACAGTTTCATTATCTAGCCTAAGTGTCACGAACCAGTCCACCAGTAAAGTTGTCGCGGAACACAACGCAACGGTCATCTTAATGAACCAGAAGTACTACCAGACCGAGCAAGGGTCAAGCTAATAAGAATCAAATAGTCCGGGGATGTGTATGTGACCTGATTACAAACCCGAACCTAACGCCGGGGGCAGGAACACAGCCATAGCATTCCAGAGAGGTCACACTAACATGATCTCAAGCTAACAGCTGATGAGTAGACGCCACAGACAACAGCTGATCGAATAAACAACAACCAGCGGACGATCTGTTCAAAGATCCGCAAAGAATCGCTCAGAAACAAGCAAACATCTCGCTCTTAAAGAACACCCCCAGCTACATACTGTCCATGATTCACATCTATGGGTCAGGTTTGGCTCTAAGGTTTGGTTCACCGATGAACTCTCTTTCTCACTTCCATTGACATAGCTCTAATAACCTACATGAAATATTGATACCCATTTGAATGTCTTCATTAATCCCGTTGCTGTTTTGATCTGAAAAAAGTAGTCACATTTTTCGAATGGAACCTGCAAAATCCAGTCAACAGTTGAGTGTGTTACCCACTTAACCACCACAGATCAACATCAGTGTGTCAGTTCGATCAAGGGTTTAGCAATAAAGTTGTGCACAATTCAAGTGTTTAGAAAAACAGGTCCTTCAATGGGAAACATCAGGATACAGAAAAGGAGGAAGACCTAGAGAGACACTAAAAAGAACACTTATAAGAGAAGCAAAGTTGGCAGGCATATACTCATTAGATAAGACCGAACGTCCCGCCCAGAATAGAGATGGATGGTGAAAAACACTACAAGCCCTATGTGACGTCACGCGGCGATGGAAGGGTCAAGGACAATACAAGAGATCTGACCTGTAAAAGTTGTTGGAGCTCCTGGCCATTTTTTTTTAATATGAGGTAGCGTGGTGGTTAATGAAGATCTTGGTATGGAACTAAAGGAAGCTGAAGTCTGGTCGAGGAATGGTGCTCTAGAGTGACTGAAGTGATGGATGGTGGTAAGATTTTTGTGTGAGTGCATGTCTGTGCGTGCTTGCGTGTGTGTTCGTGCGTGCGTGTGTGTATACGTGAGAGAGAGAGAGAGAGAGAGAGAGAGAGAGAGAGCGAGAGACAAGCGAGCTACATGAATTGTCTTAATGCATATTTTCTGTGTCATCTTTTGGGAAGAACTAAGCGCCTATGAGTCTGTCGTGAATGTTGGGGTGGATTCCTGTAATCAGTAACAGCCAACGTTTGTCACGAGTAGTTCCATCTTAGACAAAACTAACGTGGCGCTCTATAATTACTGTCTGGATTTCCAGATTAACGTTTGTCCAGCTAGTAACGCGGAGCGCAGTACCAAGGTCTCTAACATCAGCAATTAGCAGAGTTGTGGGCACTGGAATAGGTCTTTCAGTTATAACATTTGTGAGTGTGTGAGATCGATTATTGTAATCACTCGTCAGTCACAAATCTATATCTCATTTGACTTATGAACTATAAATACCATTGTAGCTTTAAATATATAAGGAACAGGTAAATAGTTGACCTTGATTAACTTGTACCCCTCATCCTAGATGTAGTAGAGTTTATCTTTATTTTCGTAGTTCGTTTGTGTTCTCGTTTTCTGAGGAAGGTCGCATGTAGATCGACAGTATTTTGTTGTGTTCCTTTTTAGCAAAGCAGTCACCATACTTTGCAGTAGTGTACATTACGCCTCGCTACTTGCTCCTTGTATATACATACCAATGAAGCCTTTGGTCATTTGGAACACAGTTGTTAACAATCTATCATTGCCTGTCAGTAGTTTCGTCACATATAAGTGTATTAGACTAGGTCCTAATGCAGGCAGTTGGTAGCAATCAGTCATTGCCTGTCAGTAGTTTCGTCACATATAAGTGTATTAGACTAGGTGCTATTGCAGGCAGTTGGTAGCAATCAGTCATTGCCTGTCAGTAGTTTCGTCACATATAAGTGTATTAGACTAGGTGTTATTGCAGACAGTTGGTAGCAATCAGTCATTGCCTGTCAGTAGTTTCGTCACATATAAGTGTATTAGACTAGGTGCTATTGCAGGCAGTTGGTAGCAATCAGTCATTGCCTGTCAGTAGTTTGGTTTATATATTAGTGATTAGGCTGGATGCTACTTTGTTGAAGAGCTTCTCTTAATCCCTGATTTTGTTAATATTGCCACGACAGATCCAGCAGTGGAAATTATACGGTTTATTTATAATGCCGATCCTCAACTCCTTTCATCTGCGGCTGTTGTCTTCTGATATTAATATTGTCTCATTCATGATTGTTGCTTGAGCCGCGATAGCTCAGTGGTTAGTGAACTGGACTACAAAGGACAAGGGGTAGGGTTCGATCCCAACCGACGGCTTCCGGGTTTACCCAGCCTTAAATGGGTACCGGATTTTTTTCTGGGAAAGTGAAGCGGCACGGGCGTAATACCGACCACATTACCCCAAAAATCATGTGCTGAAAATCTGTAAAATTTATGGTCACTAACGCCATATTCCCTATACGCCACTTGGCGTGACAGGGGTACTTTACTTACTTTTTTTTTTACATGATTGTTGCTATGCCATGTCTTATGTGTCTCTTCTCTAGTTAAATCATATACATCGTAATATCATTTGTTTCTTCTGTCCATTGTATTTTCTACATATTTATTCTATACAAAACACATGGCAGAATATTTGTTTGTTTGTTTATGAATCACCATGACTACACACCTGACAATGTGCTCCGATATCTCTCTCTCTCCCCCCCCCCTCTCTCTCTCCCTCTCGTGAATCACAAGAAAATATGAGAATTCTGACCCACATGCACGAACTCCGTAGCACGGCCAGGAATCTACGGTGTGGGTAAGTTTTTTGCTGACAATATTGCGCGGACAGCGGCCATATTTATAACCTACTTTCTTCTATTGTAACTACCACGGGTTTTCTAACATGCGCGAGTGTACACGGGACCTGCATTTATTGCTGTTATTCGTCTAACATCGGATCTAATCACCCTGAGACCTGAGGAGGATGACGTCACGAAGACACCAGAGACTAACTTTTCCTATTTTAGCAAAAAAGTCAACTCCGCCCTTGGTGGGGTTTGAACCTGGACCATTCTTGTCCAGGGGCTGACGTCGAACATCTAAACTGCCGAGCTCTCCAAACGTAGAAGGAACTTCAAAGAATCGGGCGTTTGTTACAATTCCCAAACAGCAGAGATAAATTCAAGATGCAACAAAGCTTGTCAAATCATTGGACAGCTATCACCACTATTGTCCAAGGACATAACTCTGGAGGCAAAATCGGCACACTACAATACAATCTTCGTCCCAACGTTGTGCTACAAATGTCAGACCTGGTCCCTAGATGCAAGAACAATAACAAAAATAACCACTAACGAGATGAAATGTGTTAGACGAATGGCAGGAGACAGCCTGAGAGATAAGATCAGAAATTAAAAACGGAGGAAAAAGCTGGGAATAACCCCGACATAAAATATATATAAAGAAATAACAGATAAAATGGTTTGACTACGTGACAATGCAGAAGGATCGAAAAACAACACAACGAGCATTAAATAAACATTGCGAGAACACCAGATCCAAGGGCCGACCACGAAAAAAGACGGATTGACATAATATTAGAAGCACTAGGAAACATAACAGCAGCAGAGACTAACAGAAGAGCAAAAGGCCACAAATTATATCTCCCCTCGACGCAAAAAGGCAAATGAGGAAGGAAAGAAGTTACGTTTATTATTTTCCCACGGGTCGAGCCATAATCATCATCCAGAGCCAAATATCTGGCGTGTCTCCACAATTCTCTGTTTCTACATTTCTTTACCGAAATCATCTAAACTTTCTGACATCTTTCTCCCTCTCCCCCTCACATTTTTAGACGTCACCATATATCCCAGCTGTTCCAAACCTATCACGCACCCCAAAAATGCTGGTCTCCTCCTGATGTTGATAAAGAGCTTTCTTCTTGCTACGACCTTTTTTTTTTCTAGAACGACCTCATTACTTTTTCACTTTCTATATATCCGTGGTAACATCAACGTTCTGCATTCTTCTTCTTTTACCTTTCAGCTCCCTGTGGAGCATAGGTCTTCAATAAACACTTTCCAAGTCGTTCTGTTTCTTGCCATTCTTTTAAGATAATTGCATGTCTTCCCCATCATCTTCATCTCTGCTTCCATATGTCTTCTCCAAGAATTCGTTGGTCTTTCTCTTTGTCTAACATCAACGTTCGGCTTAAGAAGATTATTATTATGGCCCGCAGATATTTTCTTGTCTAACTGTCCCGGATTCACATCCATATATCAACATTAGTTCCTTACACATTAAAAGAATGATATTTTCTTGTCTGTTTGTCACTGCGACATTCATACAACTACAACATTGGCACATTGCAACATTTTGGAACCTACTCTCACAGCCATTGGCAAAAATCTCTTATACAGAATGAAATGCTTTTTTTTATGGAATGCTACGTTCTCCGTCTGTTAAAATGAAATAAAACAAACACGCACAGTCGCTTCTTCTTCATTCAGCGAACCGTGAATGACACGACCTAAGGCACTGCCAGTCAAGCTACATGCCCTGGCAAGTATTCATGACCTTGCTAGTTACGCCATTCACATTGGCCCCTTCTGGTTGGGTCAAGTCGTAATATAGACAACGTGATTGGTTCGTTAAGTTCAGCCAGTAAGTGTCTTCACAGAAGAATCTCAACAGGGGGTCTCCTGTGAGAACAGATAGAAATAAGTAGAATTCAACTTCAAACGATTTTCGCGGGATATTACTGGAAGACAGAGGTTTTCAAAATGGTGTCTGGTAGTTCTTAACGAGTTATGATTGGTCAACATTTAATTTGAGTGGCTATTGGTCCGAATGTAATGAAAATGTTCTGAAAGAGGTCAAAGCAAAACGAGAGCTAATTTCAAATATTACGAAGAAACAATCATAATTTGTTTGCCATGTAATGAGAAGAGAACAACGGGAATATATTGTAACAACTGGAAAAAAATTGAGGGACGAAGAGAGAGAGGGAAGCAAAGAGAAAAAATAACAGACAGCTTAAGAGAATGGCTTGACAGAAGGTCAACAACAGAAATGATAAATAACTGCCGAGATCGAAAGTTGTTGAGAGACATGATCACCTACGCCAGCAGGCCCGGTACTTTATGATGAAGATGATTGATCCGAATCATTTGGGCTCAATTTCGTTATATGTGTGACCTTTTATTTTCGAAAGAGTTTATGTACTTTAAACTCTCCTTGGTCTAGATCTAAAAATCCATCCTGTGAGACATGAGATAGCGACTGTGCACTGCCCCAAGACACTAGCTAAGGCAGTGTTCACTATACTCTTCCCCTCTATCAGCTGCACAGTAATGTGTCAAACGACTCTATTGCTCTAGCCACATTATAATTTCCATTGTTCTAGCCACATAATAGTCTCTGTTGTTCCATGCGCATAAACGTCTCTATTGTTCTAGCCACATAGGCGTCTCTATTTGTCTAGGTACATAAACGCCTCTATGTTTTAGGCACATAAACACATTTGTTGTTCAAACGACTTACATGTCTCTTTTGTTCTAGCTATATAAACACGTCCTTCGTTCTAGGCACATAAACGTTTCTATTGTTCTCGCCACATAAGCGTCTCTATTCGTCTAGTCATAAAAACGTTGCTATTGTTCTAGGTACATAAGCGTCTGTATTATTCCAGACACATACAGGTCTCTATTGATCAAACCACATAAATGTCTTTTTATTTCTAGCCTTATCAACGTTACCTTTGTTCTAGGCTCAAAACAGTTTTTATTGTTCTATCCACATTAACGTCCCTACTGTTCTAGGTACGAAAACGTCTCTATTGTTCTTGGTACATAAGAGACTTTATTATTCCAGACACATAAAGGTCTCTATTGTTAAAACCACATAAATAGTTTGTTTTTTCTAGCCATATAAACGTTACCTCTACTGTTCTAGGCACATACAAGTTGGTATTGTTCCAGACACATATAAGTCGGCATTTTTCTAGACACATACAAGTCTGTATTGCTCTAGACACATAAAAGTCTGTATTGTTCTAGACACATACAAGTCTGTATTATTCTAGACACATACAAGTCTGTATTGTTCTAGACACATACAAGTCTGTATTGTCCTAGACACATACAAGTCTGTATTTTTCTAGACACATAAAAGTCTGTATTGTTCTAGACACAAACAAGTCTGTATTGTCCTAGACACGTAAACGTCTGTATTGTCCTGTCACATAAACGTCTGTATTGTTATAGGAAGAAACGTCTCTATTGGTATAAGCACATAAACGCCTCCATTGTTCAACGTATACTAATTTCTATTTTGTTCTAGGCATATAAAGGTCTCCATTGTTCTAGGCACATAAGCGTCTCTTTTGTTATAGGCACACACACACACATATAAATATAAATATATATATACGTCTCCATTGTTCTTGTCACATAAATTGTTTGTATTGTTCTAGCGTCATAATAATTTCCATTGTTCTAGGGACATAAAAAGTTCCTGTTATGCTAAGTACATACCATTTTCTTTTGTTCTAGCCACATAAATATCTATATATATGTCCAATCACATAATCTTTTTCCTTGTTATAGGGACATAAATGCATTTATTGTTATAGACACATTACTGTTTCTATGGCTATAGGCCCATAAGTATGTACATAGTTATAGGCACATAAACGTCTCTATTGTTCTAGGCACATACGAATCTTTATTGTTCTAGGCACATAAGAATCTCTATTATTCTAGGCACATAAGAATCTATATTATTCTAGGCACATATGTGTCTCTATTGTTCTAGGCAAATAACAATCTCTATTGTTCTAGGCACATAAGAATCTCTATTTTTCTAGGCACATATGAGTCTCTGTTGTTCTAGGCACATAAAAATCTCTATTGTTCTATGCACATAGAAGTGGCTATTGTTCTAGGCACATAAGAATTTATATTGTTCTAGGCACATAAGAATCTATATTGTTCTAGGCGCATAAAATCTATATTGTTCTAGGCGCATAAAAATCTATATTGTTCTAGGCACATAACAAAATATATTTTTCTAGGCATATATGTGTCTCTATGCATGAAAACTATGCAGGAAAACACAAATGAACTATCATCAATAGCCAGTAAAATTGGGCTTGAGTTCAATCATGAAAAGACTAAAGTCATGAAAAGTTTAATTCCACCAGGTGACAAAATATACATGGAAAACAAACCAGTAGAAGAGATCGATCACTTTATCTATCTTGGAAGTCACATTGATCGAGAAGGGGATACAAGTAAAGAATTTAGAATCAGAATAGCTAAAGCAGCAATGTCTTTCAGAAGCCTTGAAAAGTTGTGGAAATCAAAACTCATCAGCACAAACACAAAACTTAGGCTATTCAAATCAAATGTACTATCAACCCTTACGTATGCGTGTGAAAGCTGGAAAACAACAAGAGATATAGAAACAAAGTTGAACGCATTCGAAAATAAATGTCTAAGGAAAATACTTGGTATAGAATGGAACGAATTCAAAACAAACGAGGAAATTAGAGAAATCGCCAATCAACCACTAATATCTTCAGTAATAAAGAAAAGACGATGGTCATACGTTGGACATGTGATGAGAAGAGATAATAACCGAATAGCAAAGCAAGCCCTCATATGGGAAACAACAGGTAAAAGAAAAAGAGGAAGACCCAGGGAGACACTGAGAAGAACATTGATGAGACAGGCAAGAGCAGCAGGAATCGGCTCCCTCAATGAGATAGAACTGCTTGCACAGAACAGAGACAGATGGCGAGATTTGATAAAATATCTTTAAAAGAAAAGTGCTAGAACAAAAAATTCATATAGGAGAAGGTGTATCTTGGTCTACGCCCTATGGGCCGGTTACGGCTCGAAAGGTCAATAGATAGATAGATAGATATGTGTCTCTATTGTTCTAGGCACATAAGAATCTCTAATGTTCTAGGCACATAAGGATCTCTATTGTTCTAGGCACATATGAGTCTTTATTGTTCGAGGCACATAAGAATCTCTATTGTTCTAGGCACATAGGAGTCTCTATTGTTCTAGGCAAATAGGAATCTATATTGTTCTAGGCACTTAAGAGTCTCTATTGTTCTAGGCACATAAGAATCTCTATTGTTCTAGGCACATAAGAATCTATATTTTTCTAGGAATATAAGAATCTCTATTTTTCTAGGCACATATGAGTCTCTGTTGTTCTAGGCACCTAAAAATCTCTATTGTTCTATGCACATAGGAGTCTCTATTGTTCTAGGCACATACGAATTTATATTGTTCTAGGCACATAAGAATCTATGTTGTTCTAGGGGAATAAAAATCTATATTGTTCTAGGCACATAACAGTATATATTTTTCTAGGTATATATGTGTCTCTGTTGTTCTAGGCACATAAGAATCTCTAATGTTCTAGGCACATAAGAATCTTATTGTTCTAGGCACATAGGAGTCTCTATTGTTCTAGGCACATATGAATCTATATTGTTCTAGGCACTTAAGTCTCCATTGTTCTAGGCACATAAGAATCTATATTGCTCTAGTCACATAAGAACCTCTATTTTTCTAGGAATATATATGTCTTCATTGTTCTAAACACATAAGAATCTCTATTGTTCTAGGCACATAAGAATCTATATTGATCTAGGCACATATGTGTCTCTATTGTTCCAAGTACATAATAATCTCTATTTTTCTAGACATATAAGAATCTCTATTGTTCTATGCACATAATAATCTCTATTGTTCTAGGTACATATGAGTCTCTATTATTCTCGGCATAAAAATGCAACTTGGGATTTACTTCACGAACCATTGCGTGTCTACGTTGCTTGGCTGTTGCTCTCACAAACTGTGGCGTCCATGTTGAAGGGACATTCTACGAGACATGATAGTTAAGGTTTAGCTCTCATTCCCCACTACCAGCTGCCTGCTGGTTGTTGCTGGCTTCTCTATCGTTCTAGGGGTAATGAAACTGTAACCACGAAGCAGTGCCATCGTCACGTCCTGAGCATCTGAGACAACGCCACGTGATTCATTCACAAGAAAACAAGCTGTGTGCAGCTCTAGGTCTTCATTTAAAACAAACACTTTCGATAAATGTTCTCCTAGCACTGAGAAAACTAACCACAGTTGTTTATCACTGGTACCTTAGTTGATTCGCTCATTTACACTCATCGATGGCGGTCAAACACAAATGCTAATTCTATTTTACATTCAGACAACACGATATCGTAATATGTAAAAAAAAATGTGTGGCTAAAAAAAAACGTAATTTATAATCTCTCCGAAACTCTTCAATTATCTAATCTTGAATATTTATGTTACGATCTATAACTACTAACATATCGCTCACACAAAAAATACCTGCTTTAGCTGAACATTGTACGTTTTGTGTGTGGTTTCTCAAATTAAAACCACTAGTCATAAACTATCAATTCTATGAATGAGTGGCATGTACGAGGCTCAGGATATTTTGATTCCAAAACTAAAACTAAAATGCTATTTTGAGTTGAAAACGAACAGCTGTGTAATGCATGCTGTCTGATCGTGCAAATTGTGGTCAGGGAAACGCCCAATCATTATCAATCTTCAAGCTCACGTGACACATGCCACATCCTATTTTCCCATTTAAATAAGTTTGTTATCTTCTATTTGTGTGTACAGGAGGCAAATAATAATAAATGGATATTGGGATGGAGGGAAACTTGTGAGGGGATAGATCAGCGAAACATTTCATGGGAAGAGGTATGTCTACAACACTCAGGAAACAAACATCACAAATTATCAACAACAGAACAAATAGACAGCCCGAAGCATGATCGAACCTGTACTCCGCGACATAGCGTCTTGTCATAAGAAACAAACGTTAGAGCACACGGTCAACTAAGCAACCACATCTGTGTGAACAGTTGCCATCGTGACAATATCTGTTAGTACTAACATCTACAACCTGCACCATCAAAGCAAGAGATAGAGCAAAATGGCGCTCCATGGTAGCCAACCTTCGTTGCGGAGACGGCACTCAATGATGATGATGACTAACATCTATTTTCTGATTACAAACGAAGATAGAACAGTGCACACACTTCGCAGTACTGACGAGAGATAGCTGATGTAAGAAAGTGCGTTCTTGTGATTCCTGTGGTGGTGAGAATAATACATTTTAGCTTAACTAGGAAAGTGGTGTTCAATTCAGTTTCTTTGATTGTCCAGCTTTCGAAATCTCAACCACGCAAACTGTAGACATCGGACGATTGTGTCTTTCCCCCATAGGAAGGAGACAGGCCATCTTGACCACATTGACATCAGAGGCTGTTTCAAACAGTTTACCGCATGTGCCGTGAATAAGCTACAAATATTCAGCAGTGACACACCCACATCTAGTGTTCCTATATAGAGAGCCAAGTAAAGAGAGCATGGGGTTACATTTACTGGTCAAAGACACACAAATCTAGTGTTCTTATTATAGAGAGCCAAGTAAAGAGAGCATGGGGTTACATTTACCGATCAAAGGCACACAAATCTAGTGTTCCTAATATAGAGAGCCAAGTAAAGAGAGCATGGGGTTACATTTACTGGTCAAAGACACACAAATTTAGTGTGCCTAATATAGAGAGCCAAGTAAAGAGAGCATGGGGTTACATTTACTGGTCAAAGACACACAAATCTAGTGTTCTTATTATAGAGAGCCAAGTAAAGAGAGCCTGGGGTTACATTTACTGGTCAAAGGCACACAAATCTAGTGTGCCTAATATAGAGAGCCAAGTAAAGAGGGCATGGGGTTACATTTACAGGTCAAAGACCGAAACATGTGTTTAGTTACCTATTGTTAAACATGTGTTTAGTTACCTATTGTTAAACATGTGTTTAGTTACCTATTGTTAAACATGTGTTTACTTACCTATTGTTAAACATGTGCATGTTTTGGGAAACTGATGTCTTGTGATTGTTAATAAAACTAAAAAACTTACATAATTAAAATTATTGAATTAGTTAGCTCTCTTTTTACTTTGACCTCTTTCAGAACATTTTCATTACGCTTCTTAGCTGTCCATGATATTCTCATCATTCTTCTGTAAAACCATATTTCCACAGCCTCTAGTGATTTTCTTGCCTCTTGTCCTATTGTCCATGATTCACATCAATATGTTAAGACTGGCTCTACATAACATTTAAGAACTGTTTTTCTTGTTGCTATTCTCAAACATGGATTGCATAGTATCTTCCTCATTTTTAGGAAAGCTGCTTTTGCCTGAGCCATTCTGCATCTCACCTCTGTTGTACATCTACCGTCTGAGGTTAACAAAGTTCCCAAATTGTAAATTCAATTACCTGTTTTAATATTGTTCTACTTGACTTTATTGTGCACTGCGGTGATGTCTTTTTCTTTGTTGAAATCATTACTTCTGTCTTTTTTTATATATTAAGGATAACTTCTTTATTTTTGCTTTTTTCACTATAATGTCTAACATTTCTTGTAACTCAATGAAAAATATACTATCAACAAAACAAATAACGCCAGGTTTAAACTCTCTCTCTCTCTCTCTCTCTATCTCTCTCTCTCTCTCTTTCTCTCTGCGATCAGGACTCAATCAGAGTAGGATTCCAGACTCTCACATGAAGTCAGCTGTCAGGTTAAGAAAGTTGATCGCCCCCACAGACAGAACATCACAATTAGAGAGTCTGCCAGATCCACTCTGACTGAACACCCGTTAATACGTTGCACTGTGTTCTGCGCCAGTGGCCCAGCGCATCCGATTTCAGCCAGCATTTTATTCAGGTTCGCTTTCCTTAGCCTTTGATTGTCCCCAATCTTCCTGCAAGGCAGTAGATTGTCTTTTCTGTAGGGGGATTCTGCCCTTAGATGGTCTGCCGTCCCAGGTTTACGAGCACCATCTGCCCGAGTCACTACAGGTGACTAACACAGACATGCACACACAAAGATATGAGATGTGAATAACACAGACATGTACACAGTGATACGAGACATGACTAACACCGACAGACATCAAGATATATGAAACATGAATAACATAAACATGCACATAAAGATATGAGATATGACTGACATAGACATGCACACACACAAATATGACACATACCTAACATAGACATACACACAAAGATATAAGATATGACTAACATAGCGTGCACACACAAGGATGTGAGATGTGTCAAACACAAACATGTACACACAAAGATATGAAATATGACTAACATAAACATGCACACAAAGATATGAGATAGCCCTAACCCAGACATGCACACACAAAGATATGACACATGACTAACACCGATACACGCTAAGTTATGAGATACTAAACTCAGACGCACATAAATATATGAGACATGATTAACACGGACACACCAAGATATGAGATATGACTAACATGACACACACCTAGATATCAGCCATGGCTAGCACGCACACACACACACAAGCTAAGATTTGAGCCATGGCTAGCACAGAAACACATCAAGAGATGATTCATGACTAGCACAGAAACACATTAAGATATGAGTCATGGCTTCCCGGAAAAAACACCAAGAAATGAACCAAGTCTAGCACATAAACACATTTAGGTATCCATATGCTTGGGTTAGTCTGCAGACTCTTCTTAACGTGTGAATCATCGACATACGAGATGCAGGCCTCGAATAACCGTTCACAGGTTTCGTTCAAACAGTTGTCCTGAGATTTGAGAGCAGTCTGACCCATAGAACGTTCCCTTACATGCACAGTTCCCGGTTGACTGTTCACAGTACGTTTCCATGCGCGTACAGTCAGCACTTTCCGGGTCACATATGATGTCACAGCCATCAGAACATGTCTGTTCACACTGTAGCCCAAAATTACCATCGGGACAAGTGTTATTACAGGTATAGCCAGGATGTTTACATTGTAGACATTTTCCGGATTTTTCTCACATAAAGGACAGACACTGAGACAAGACCTGGAGCAGTCGTGTCCATAGATCCCATGAGAACACTTTGCCGTGACACGTACCGATGATGACGTCGCAGCTTTTGCAACACCCGCTACACACTGCACAAAACGACCAAGAATACCCGTTCAGACAATAGGTGTCTGTAAATGTTTGCACCTCACACACCGTCAGTGAACTGCCGACCTGCGAAATGGCCGGTGAGTACTCAGTCTGAATGTGTGCCATTGGCGTTTGTGTGGTGACTACAATAGTGTTCATAGAAACATTAGGTTTAAACTTAGAATAGCAAAATGTTATATCTTCTCAAAGTTCCTCTATGGTGTGAAAACATAGACATTAAGTAAGAAAACAGAATAGAAAAGTGAAGCTTTTGAAATATGGATTTATAGAAGAATATGAAGAATTGGGTGGAAAAAAAAGAAAACAAACGATGAAGTCTTAAAACAACTAAAAATGAAAAACAGAACTACTAAACACAATTCAAACAAGACAAATGAGATTTATGGGCAGACATAACAGTCCACTAAAAGTAATCTTGGAAGGGAAAAAACAAGGTAGACGAAGCAGAGGCTGACCAAGACTAACAGAGACGAGTAACATCAAAAGATGGACAAGTCAGCCTATGACAACCTACACCATCAAAGCAAGAGACAGAGCGGAATTACGCTCCATGGTAGCCAACCTTCAATGCGGAGACGACACTCAATGAATGTTGCCTTATGAGCATTAGTCGGAATGGATGCTATATTTTCTACGTTCACCCGATGACTAGCTTGTCTTTATTGTGCACATTTAAAAAGGCACTTATTGGTACAGAATGATGGAAATGAAAAGCAATGTTCCAAAGTGCGCATGTCCCTTTCTATGAACGCTAAAACAAAAGGGACGAGTCATTTGCTCCAGTGAGGTGTAGGCTTGTGTTTTATTTAACAAGCAAACTGCCTCTGGTGGCGCTGTTGTCGTTGTTGATGTTCTACTTAACAACCAAACAACCTCACTTCTGGTGGCGCTGTTGTCGTTGTTGATGTTCTACTTAACAACCAAACAACCTCACTTCTGGTGGCGCTGTTGTCATTGTTGATGTTCTATTTAGCAACCAAACAACCTCACTTCTGGCGGCGCTGTTGTCATTGTTGATATTCTATTTAACAACCAAACAACCTCACTTCTGGTGGCGCTGTTGTCATTGTTGATGTTTTATGTAACAACCAAACAACCTCACTTCTGGTGGCGCTGTCGTCATTATTGATATTCTATTTAACAACCAAACAACCTCACTTCTGGTGGCGCTGTTGTCATTGTTGATGTTCTATTTAACAACCAAACAACCTCACTTCTGGCGGCGCTGTTGTCATTGTTGATGTTTTATGTAACAACCAAACAACCTCACTTCTGGTGGCGCTGTCGTCATTATTGATATTCTATTTAACAACCAAACAACCTCACTTCTGGTGGCGCTGTTGTCATTGTTGATGTTCTATTTAACAACCAAACAACCTCACTTCTGGCGGCGCTGTTGTCATTGTTGATGTTTTATGTAACAACCAAACAACCTCACTTCTGGCGGCGCTGTTGTCATTGTTGATGTTTTATGTAACAACCAAACAACCTCACTTCTGGTGGCGCTGTCGTCATTATTGATATTCTATGTAACAACCAAACAACCTCACTTCTGGCGGCGCTGTTGTCATTGTTGATGTTTTATGTAACTACCAAACAACCTCACTTCTGGTGGCGCTGTTGTCATTGTTGATGTTCAACTTAACAACTAAACAACCTCACTTCTGGTGGCGCTGTTGTCATTGTTGACGTTTTATGTAACAATCAAACAACCTCACTTCTGGTGGCGCTGTTGTCATTGTTGACGTTTTATGTAACAACAAAACAACCTCACTTCTGGCGGCGCTGTTGTCATTGTTGATGTTTTATGTAACAATCAAACAACCTCACTTCTGGTGGCGCTGTTGTCATTGTTGATGTTCCACTTAACAACCAAATTGCCTAAAGGTTACACCGATATGTGCACAACATTTATTTGCTTTAACAAGGACAATAATTACATTACACGATATCATGCATTGTGAAACATTCATTAAAAAATTTACTAATTCAACGAAATATTTGAACGCTGGTCGGATTAGTTTTAAATAAGAATGAGGACACAATAGGAAAGTAGCATAGAACAAGTTTTAAACTATACAAATTGATACAAACTCTGGCAGGAAAGATTCGTTAGTTTAGCAAAATTGTTTTCTTTGGAGATACAACTCTGACTACAAACAACTGTTACCTCGCAGGAAGATCAGGTAAGAATCAATAACAATGAAGTTGTCCCGAACATGCTTGCTGACGGCGGAAATAGATACAAATATATGAGTTTGTAGGAGACATCTTTACAGCTGGAGAACACGTGGACAAATATCAACATCAAAATGTGTGTAGTTGTTTACTAAATGAGGACTGTACAAGAACGTTTCGATCTTAGGCCTTCATCGGTACAACAATACAGCTACAATACATTCACAACAATACGATTGCATGGATTTAATATAAATGTGTTCTTTTCTTAGAGATCAAAGTCCCATGATGAGATCGTCTAGAGGCCTAAGGGAAGTGCTGGAGACGGTTGGACTGGACCGCAAAGTTCACAACAAAATTCAAACCAATAACCTTAATAATCGAGAATAGAAGAAATGCAAACTTCGTTTTCTTCTTCTCCTTTCCTTCTTCATTTGCCTTTCAATGTCGAGTGATAATATAATCTCTTGCTGTTGTTTTGGTTTCTCCTGCTCTAACGTTTGCTGATATTTCTTATATTCCATCACTCCACTTTTTTTCGAGGTCGACCCTTTGGTCTGATGTTCTCGCAACGTTTATTGGACGTCTATTGGACGTTTATTGGACGTGTATTGGACGTTTATTGGACATCTATTGGACGTTTATTGGAGTCCCGTGATCCGTTTTGATCTTTGTTTCTTATCACGTGGTCAAACCATCTCGTCTTTTGTTTCCTTATGTATTCAAATACGGAAACCACTCCTAGCTTTTTTCTTAGTTCTTCATTTTTTATCTTATATTTCAAGTTATTTTTATAAAGTACTCTAAAAGGGGGCAGCAAATTAGATGTTTTTTTGTGTGTCTATCTTAAGAGAATGCTTTGTGATTACAGACTCGCATAACACAAACTCATTTGATGCAAAAAACTCGAGGCATCTGCAGCTGGTCAAAATGAAAACAAAACACTCTACAACTGCATCATATGATAACGGCCGAGGTGAAGGCTGCCAGAAGATTGAGCACTAGAACTTCCTTTCTTGACACTCGACGGGTACACTAGAAAGTGAATAAAAGAATAAATGAATAAATGAGAAAAGAATAAATGAATAAATACTCTTCAGTCATATATACAAAGTCGGAATCCTTTAAGAAAAGATAGAGCAATGTTAAATCTTGCAGTCTCAGAGTGGACGCCATGGGTAGTACTGCTACATAGACCATACTGTGGAGACCCCTGATGTAAAGAAATGGTCGAGCTGACGTCGTGTTTAAAAAACACTCGGACCACTCACTCCCAGCGGGCGAATCTTTAATAGCATTTCTAGCTTCACGCACTGATGAAAGCTAATGGTGCATGCGCCTGTCCTTGTCATGTTGCTTCCAAACAAAAACAAACTCACTTGTCTTACTCCATTCTGTAACCAAGGATAGATCGAGGGCGTTAAATCCATGGAGAGTGGCTTGAGTGTGAAATAAAATGTTCAAAATGAGGCGGATGCATTAAATTTCCCTCTTCCTCATCAAGCTATTTTCCCATCCTTTCATTCTTGCGACGTCTCCTTTTACTTTTAGTGCAACATTCTTCAAACATTACTTAGCATGGAATCGTTTAATTCGACCCACTCGCTCTCTTTGTCTGTCTTTATGTCTCTGTTTGTCTGTCTGTCTGTCTCTCTCTCTCTCTCTCTCTCTCTCTCTCTCTATATATATATATATATATATATATATATAACATTGTTTGTCTGTCGTTGTTAGGATCATCATCACTGCACAGCGGACGAATCTATAGGTGCTCCGATATCCCCCCACCCTCAAGACAATACAATCCTGACCCACGTGCACGAACTCCGTGGCACGGCCTGGGATCCACGGTGTGGGTTGGTTTTCGCTGAAATATGTATGCCTTACCCTTTCCAATTTTAGCTGACAAGGGTCCTGTAACGTGTGCGAGTGCACATGGGATCTCCTCTTTATTGCCGTTATCAGAGATGGATAGGCAATGAATCTCACATCTAAAAACCACGGATTAATTGTTCCTGTTTTTGAAAAACCACCACCGCTTCTGGTGGGCTTTGAACCCTCGTCCTTTCTGTTCTGAGATCGACGTCCTACCTCTAGACTACCCAACCCCTTAAATACGCGTATGTGTTTTTATAATGCATATCTGGCCCTCTATGAACGATTAAATATAAAATAATACTTTGTCTTTATAGACAGTGTACATTTCTGCAGAAATGCATCATTATTTTAAAATGGTAACTGTTATCTAAGCCTTAGCCAGACGTAATCATTTAGAGCAGAGAATTCGCTTCAATATTGATGGCTTTTAACAGATCACGTGGCTGTTTGCTGAAATTTGAGTGGCCGTGACAATTTGTTCAAATTAGACAACAATGAAGTCTGCCGCATCAACAGACTCTTCCTTTCACGAGGGATTGATCTCTCTCTAGCAGGCCACGATGTTTGGTGGCATTTTACTCAGCTTAGAAGAGCGATTATGGTCAGTGTTCTCAAACTCTGTGGCTGCTTTATCAACACGATCTTTGTTATTATTCATATGTTCCCTCTTGTCATTTCAAACGCCACATGTACTCAGTTATAATGTCAAACCATTGAAATTAATGCAAAAATGTTTCAATTTACTTTTTAAAGAATATAACAGGTAAAATGATGCTTGAAATGAGCCATTATGTTGTATTAAATGACAAAGCATACGATGTATGTATGTATATGTGTGTATATGGACATGGCCAGCTAAGAAGAGTAAAGAAAACATTCTGAAAGAGGCCAAAGCAAAAAGAGAGCTAATATCCAATATTAGGAAGAAACAATAATCTTTTTTTTTCCCCCATGTAATGAGAAAAGAGCAGCTGGAATATATTGTAACAACTTGGAAAATTGAGGGACGAAGAGATAAAGTGAAGCAAAGAGAAAAGATACAAGGCAGCTTAAGAGAATGGCGTGGCAGAAGGTCAACAACAGAAATTATAAATAACTGTCGAGATCGAAAGTTGTGGAGAGACATGATCACCTACGCCTGCAGGCCCGTTACTTGAAGATGATGATATATGTGTAGTACACCTATATATATTATTTGTTTGTTTGTTGTTAGGATCATCATCACTGCACACCGGACGAACCCACAGGTGCTTCGAGAATCTCGAGAAAATCCGAGGAGAATCCTGGCCGCATGCACGAACTCCGTAGCACGGCCTGCGATCCACGGTGTGGGTAGGTTTCTGTTGACAATTGTGCCCGGGCAGCGGCATATATTTGTGAGCTACTCTTTTCTGTTTTAACTGCCAAGGATTGACATGTCCTGCACAAGAGACCTTCTGTTTATTGCCGCTATCCGAGCGGGACAGACATTGAATCTCACTACCAAAGAGATCATGGGAGAGTAACGTAAAAAGGAAACCACGGATTAATTATTTCCTCTTTTGAAAAATCACCACCGGTTCTTGTGGTCTTTGAACCCGAGTCCTTCCTGTCCTGAAGGCGGACGTCGTAGCTCTAGCTCTAGACCACCCAGTCCTCCGTGTACACATTTAGCTACTTATGGAACTTGTTTAGTATTTTTTTTTACCTTTTTACTATTTGCTGTCATTGTCTCACAGGTGTACCTCAGGGCAGAGATCACAAAACAACTTATAGTTATAGTTTCTCGAAGGCCCTGGTATCACTGCAAACGAATGAAAATACATAATTACTCAACCGCCGATGTCAGTGGAATCATCCGAATTAACATCTCATCGAATATCCAAACAAAGAAAGGCAGCTGCAGTCCCCATCGTAGCCGCTACAGCACACGCCAAAAGACAAAGGCCAGGCGGCACCCAAAGTAACCGCAAGTGAACTGTCCATCGTCACACGATATTATAATTCATCGTAAGCAATCTGAATATAGAAACGCCATCCGAAGGAAAAGCACAGCTAACGGTGTGCTCATAGCACTAAACTCAGTAGCTCCAGCAGCAAGATTGACTTGGAATATGAGGAAACTGCAACAAGGAACACTTTCATACAGAGTCTCAACGATTCCTGTCGCCTATTCACAATATTGACCGGCAGTCCCCAAAAGAACTATAAACATTCAGATAAGTGGTAAAGCAGATTTCCTGTCAGCTATTTAAACTATTGTGTAGTCTTCATAAAGAGAAGAAATGGCTTTGATGATGTTGTTTAATACCAGAGACACAAGGATAGCGAACAGCAGACATGCACAGACACACAAAAACATGAACATTTTCCTAATGAGCTGTGTCTGTAGACTGCTTAGAATAAAGTAAGGGACATTGAGGTCCTCATGTAAGATAAAACAACAAGCATCTCATAAACACTCTGTTGTGAAAGTTCAATGCTAGATATGCTGGTTATGCTGTTCACTTGCCCAGTCTATGCATTCCAACATTGTTGATGTATGACATCTACGCAAAGGGAAGTCACCGACCGGTGGAGAAAGCAAGCGCTAAAATCGCTAAGTGTTTCTAAGATGTTGTAATATCGATGTCAATGCATGGTAAATCCTTATGCAGCACTACCCTCGGTGCCGCCGGAACATCGCCAAAGATATTCGCATGGGAAACACGGAATCGGGCAGGCGCGAAGTAAACGTGCTTTTATAAAAGATATAACAACCAACACAAGAACAATACCCAGAACAACCAACATCCAGAACAATACCCAGAACAACCAACATCCAGAACAATACCCAGAACAACCAACATCCAGAACAATACCCAGAACAACCAACATCCAGAACAATACCCAGAACAACCAACATACAGAACAAACAACATCCAGAACAACCAACATACAGAACAAACAACATACAGAACAAACAACATCCAGAACAACCAACATACAGAACAAACAACATACAGAACAAACAACATCCAGAACAACCAACATACAGAACAAACAACATCCAGAACAACCAACATACAGAACAAACAACATACAGAACAAACAACATCCAGAACAACCAACATACAGAACAAACAACATACAGAACAAACAACATCCAGAACAACCAACATACAGAACAAACAACATACAGAACAAACAACATCCAGAACAACCAACATACAGAACAAACAACATACAGAACAACCAATATCCAGAACAGAACAACCAACATACAGAACAACCAACATCCAGAACAACCAACATACAGAACAACCAACATACAGAACAACCAATATCCAGATCAACCAACATTCATAACAACCAACATACAGAACAACCAACATACACAACAACCAACATACAGAACAACCAACATCCAGAACAACCAACATACACAACAACCAACATACAGAACAACCAACATCCAGAACAATCAACATAGAGATCAACCAACATCCAGAACAACCAACATCCGGAGCAACCAACATCCAGAACATTAATATCCAGAACAACCAACATACAAAACAACCAACATACAGAACAACCGACATACAGAACAACCAACATACAGAACAACCAACATACATAACAACCAACATACATAACAACCAACATACAGAACAACCAACATACAGAAAAACCAACATACAGAAAAACCAACATCCAGAACAACCAACATACAGAACAACCAACGTCCATATAATCAATTCCAAGTATGTCTGTCCTACATATGTCACAGAGTTCGATATTTACTCTCACAGTTATCTCTGCGAACAGACGAAAGGAGTAACCCCATACGACTGTGCTTAAACTTTCCTCTTTCCAACAGATGACTGTATATGTGTATGTTTTTGTTCATCTATCTGTGACGACGAGGCCCATGCTGTCATCGTTTACTGTTAGGAAATCAATCCATTTATTACCTTTATATTAAATTGCTGAAGTCTGTTGTCCTGACCTATCAGACAATTCTCTTAAATTACTGAAGTCTATCGACTTCAATCGTTAGTTAATTCCTCTTCTTACAAAATTGCTGAAGTCTGTCGGCTTGTTCTTCTTGTTATAAAATTGCTGAAGTCTGTCGACTTGTTCTTCTTACAAAATAGCTGAAGTCTGTCGACTTGTTCTTCTTACAAAATAGCTGAAGTCTGTCGGCTTGTTCTTCTTACAAAATAGCTGAAGTCTGTCGGCTTGTTCTTCTTACAAATAAGCTGAAGTCTGTCGACTTCTTCTTCTTACAAAATAGCTGAAGTCTGTCGGCTTGTTCTTCTTACAAAATTGCTGAAGTTTGTTGACTTGTTCTTCTTACAAAATTGCTGAAGTCTGTCGGCTTGTTCTTCTTACAAAATAGCTGAAGTCTGTCGGCTTGTTCTTCTTACAAATAAGCTGAAGTCTGTCGGCTTGTTCTTCTTACAAAATAGCTGAAGTCTGTCGGCTTGTTCTTCTTACAAAATAGCTGAAGTCTGTCGGCTTGTTCTTCTTACAAAATAGCTGAAGTCTGTCGGCTTGTTCTTCTTACAAATAAGCTGAAGTCTGTCGGCTTGTTCTTACAAAATTGCTGAAGTCTGTCGGCTTGTTCTTCTTGTTACAAAATTGCTGAAGTCTGTCGGCTTGTTCTTCTTGTTACAAAATAGCTGAAGTCTGTCGGCTTGTTCTTCTTGTTACAAAATAGCTGAAGTCTGTCGGCTTGTTCTTCTTGTTACAAAATAGCTGAAGTCTGTCGGCTTGTTCTTCTTGTTATAAAATTGCTGAAGTCTGTCGGCTTGTTCTTCTTGTTATAAAATTGCTGAAGTCTGTCGGCTTGTTCTTCTTGTTATAAAATAGCTGAAGTCTGTCGGCTTGTTCTTCTTGTTATAAAATTGCTGAAGTCTGTCGGCTTGTTCTTCTTGTTATAAAATAGCTGAAGTCTGTCGGCTTGTTCTTCTTGTTATAAAATTGCTGAAGTCTGTCGGCTTGTTCTTCTTGTTACAAAATAGCTGAAGTCTGTCGGCTTGTTCTTCTTGTTACAAAATTGCTGAAGTCTGTTGTCCTGAACTACCAACGAATTCTCTTAACTTGCTGACATCTATCAGCTTGAATCGTTAGTTTAATTCTTCTTCTCACTAAATTGCTGAAGTCTGTCATCCTGAACCAAGCCAATCATTGAGCTTCTTCTCCATAAATCCCTTAAGTTCTTCGATTTGGATCCTCCATTGTCAATCGACTGACCCAGACACCATTTGACATCGATTCAAGCAAGTACCTAAGCGAAATGAAAACTTCAATTACTCTCACATTCTGTACGTTAGTTTCTGTCAGTTATTATCTGCCACACCATTCTCTAGTACATTTAAGTACTTGAAGTCTTACAACACAAAGGTTAGTTTAAAAAATAACTGTAATTAAATCGACAGTAAAAGAGATGTCACAAAGAAAGCACAGATTTGGTGGGATTTCCTTGCATTTATAGTTAATGCTGCAGTAAATTGCTTGTTATATGCCTAAGCCAGGAATCGTATTCTAAAGGCCGTTACGCTTCACTGAGTAGAACAATTATACAACGTTTGGAAGTAATTGGAGTTTGCTTCGTTTCTTTATCCACAGCCATACAGATGCTATTTCTGATCCGATTTATATTCATACACAGAGAGTCTGTTCTAAATTAAAAGCGATGAGTCATGTGACTAGGGATAAAGTAGCTAATTAATTCGGTTCCATTTCTAAAAAATAATTAATTACTGTATTGAACGTTGTTTTGTTCAATATCTAATCCGAGTTCATTAATATGCAGTCATGGGATGGTGAACATTCTAGAATGATGAGATTCTTCATCTCACCCAGTTGCAGGTCTTTCGACAAACGTTGCTCTCATCGAAACCCGCCTGAAATAAGATCTATCTCTAAATTAGCAAATTTATGTTCATTGTTTGTGTGTGTCCATGATTTGCAACGGTATATTCCTGTTGTAAATATACATAAACTCGGTAGCTTTACTTTTTCAGCTTTCCTGTAAACATGTGACATTTGTTCTTGATGGTATTTAATGTATATTTTGTTATTGTCAATTTGCTTTTTCTTTCTACCTTGCAGTCTTCATTTTCGGTCATAAAAGATCCAATACATTCTCACGTTTTGTTCCTTTTGTTGCCGATCTTAATGCCATTCTTTATCAATTATTACAATATCTGTCAAAATAGAGAAGACATAAGAATAAAGACACAGCAAATGCATAAAAAAAAACAAAATAAAATTACACATTATACAATGCTATGCACCAACCAACGATAAAGATGACTCAGTTAAAGATGATTTTTATAAACAGCTACAATGCCAGATGGATGCAAGACGAGCCAAGGACATTATAATCTTGATGGGAGACCTAAATGCTAAGGTAGGATCAGACAACAGAGGCTTTGAAGAGATTATGGGAAAACATGGACTTGGAGATATAAACGAGAATGATCCGAGAATGAAGAAATACCTAAAGACTGGAGAGAAGGTTATATGATCAAACTACCAAAGAAAGGAAGTTTACAGGAGTGCACAAATTATAGGGGAATTATGCTACTATCAGTGCCAGGAAAAATATTAGGCAGAATCATTCTGGAGAGACTAAAAGAGGCTATAGAGAAACACTTGAGAGATGAACAAGCAGGTTTTAGGAAGAACAGATCATGTGCTGATCAAATAACTACTCTACGTATAATAGTTGAACAAAGTTTAGAACTAAAATCCCCACTTTATATTGGATTCATAGATTACGAAAAGGCATTTGATAGTTTAGACAGAAGAATGCTTTGGAAGTTGCTGAGTCATTATGGAATCCCCATAAAGTTTATTAACCTGATAAAAACAATGTATGAAGGAACAAAATGTAGTGTGGTGCATGAAGGACAGCTTACAGAAGCATTTGAAATAAGAACAGGAGTAAGGCAAGGATGCCTTCTGTCTCCATTTATCTTTCTACTGGCCATAGATTGGATTATGAAAATAACTCAAAACAACAGAAATGGGATCCAGTGGTCACTGACCAAACAACTTGATGATTTAGACTTTGCTGATGACATAGCCCTCCTATCACACAGCCACCAACAGATGCAAGATAAAATGAGTATATTAGATGAGAGATCACAACAGCTAGGACTAAAGATTAATAGAGATAAGACCAACATTATGAGAATTAATGCAGTTGGCAATAACCAAATAAAACTAGGAGAAATACCTCTACTAGACGTACAATCTTATATATATCTGGGCAGTAATATAGATAAAGAGGGAGGAACAGAAAACGATACCAAAATAATGATATCAAAAGCAAGAGGAGCTTTCATTGCACTGGGAAACATATGGAAATCCAAAGAAATTAGGCTAAATACAAAAATACAAATTTTCAACTCCAATGTTAAGTCGGTTCTATTATATGGCTGTGAAACATGGAGAATAACAAAATTGACAATCACGAAGGTGCAGACTTTCATTAATGGATGCTTGCGCAGAATAAAGGGATGGAAATGGCAGGACAAAGTCACAAACGTGGAATTATGGAAATGTACCGGTCAAATACCAGTGGATAAAGAAATACAGCGAAGGCGATGGCGATGGATAGGACACACACTACGGAAACCAACTGAGAGTATTACACAACAGGCCCTTTTTTGGAATCCCCAGGGGAAAAGACAAAGAGGAAGACCAAGGAATTCTTGGAGAAGACAGATTGAAGCAGAGATGAAGATGATGGGGAAGACATGGAATGATCTTAAAAGAATTGCAAAAAACAGAACGACTTGGAAAGTGTTTGTTGAAGACCTATGCTCCACTGGGAGCTAAAAGGTAGAAGAAATGCATCAAAGTCGGCTTCATCATCTCAGTTATATATCTGTTCTATATGTGGACGCGACGAGTATTCTAGATCAGGACTTTTTAGCCAAAACAAAATCTGTATTCTTCTTGAGTAACCTACTACTACAAATGGATTTATTTTTCGAGAGTAGGTCCATTATTATATTCGGGTACTGGCTACACGTCTTCAAGTGGTTCTATAGCACTTCGCAAAATGTATGTTACACTGTAAATTATGCCATTATGATTAGCTGTTAGCACTAACAACAGTCGTACCACCAGGGTAATGCTCTGGGAAGGTGAGAAATGTCGCCTCGCATCGTGAGTTTTGATGCTTGAAGCGACACTATCCAGTAGTCTCCGTACACTTCTGGATAGACGGCCGAACACATATGGGTGGAAACTCGTGTGCTAAGACGCCGATTCAAATCTCGTACTTGACCTTTACTCTTGTTTCTGTTGGTTGCAAGATTTTAAAACAGAAAATACCCCTTTACATCGAGAGTATCAGACGTTGGGTATGGATGTGTGCAAGGGACATTATGTAGACGACACACGATAGGCTAAACCAGTAGGCTTTGAGTTAGATAAACATGTCAACCAATCAGATTTAACGATGCCGTTGGATACACGTCAAGTCTTTATGGTTACTAAGAAGTATTCCTGTTTTTGTTCTAACATTTGGATATCGTTGTAATAATTTCATATTAATTAAATGTTTCTGCTTTGCGGACAATCATTGAGTAATTTATTCAGATGTAATGAACATTTTAATTGTTCGAGAAAATAGTCTCCAAATCTTATGCTAGCAGCACCACGCCAGGGCTGTGTTGATGAGTGATCAGTCTGCTTATTTTGAGGTTTCTTTGGTGGTAAGAAGAATATTCCACTCAAGTAGCTCTGAAGGATCGGTTGGTAATCTTCCCTCTCAAGCGCCCAACGTCTTATTCAAGATTAATATTTGTGCATTCGCCTCCTTTACTGCCAGATCCTTTGTCTATGTCCCTGGACATGCGGGAGTACGGGGAAATGAAAGAGCGGACAGGTTGGTTAGCTGTGCTGTCGTTGGAGACGGTCAACTAATGGATCGGGCGGACATCATCAATGACCTTCGAGATGTGGGAAGGGCACAGGACGTCGACAACCATGAGTCCACGTTACTCCTTCGGATGAAAGAGATAGGAGTTAAGTAGCGCACAGCCAGAAATGAGACACTTAGTGGCCGTGTAAGAAGACTTATCAACCAACACAGAACTGGAGTCGTCAGTCGCTGGACACTTCGAGACTTGCTGAGGAGGGAATCTGGGCATCTATGGACATGTTCGGAGTGCAATGATGATAAACCACAAATAACTCAATAACTGCCAGATTCTTATCTCTTGTCTCTTGTACTTTGATCAATTTGCAGAAAATTATTATGTATTTTTATAACTCTTAACTTGTTTCTCTCTCCCATTCTAATTTTTCTCTTTTAAAAAAAAATGTTATCTCTCGCATTGTCAACGTTCCTGAATCTACCCTTTTCCTTTCTCCTTCTTAATCCTCTCCAAAGTCCCCATCTCCTACACAAACTTTCCTCTATTAACCCAACAATACCCGAGTCCTTGACAACACGATCGCGTACACGGAGGTCTTTGCGTCCGCTGGTTTGCCAACAGTCTAGGGGACTAATGACATTACAGCTTTTCATAACGTTCAAGAGCCCTGGGTCTTGTATTCATCGAACGCCATCTGTGCGGTGAAGCGAAGCAGTTCCCATAACACCACTAACCACACGTGCATACAAACTTCCCATTACCCCTGGCAAACTTCACTAAAATCTTCATCAAACACGAACTAGAAATGCAAAATGATAATTATTCAAATATCAGGGGATTATTTTTTAAGAAACTATTTACATAAATGTAAGGTTCAGAAGCGCAACTTTATTTTCTCAGCGCCTTCTCCCCCCTGCGTTTTTCCCCTTGTGTCCTTGCTTATCATGAAATTAATTGCATCTACATTTAATGAGATGTTACAAACCAACATCGCGAACACAGCAACATTAAATGAGTCGTTATAAACAAGGTTTACATCAACAGTAACATTTTTGAGATATGAGCGTGAGCTTTACGTCAACATCATCATCAAGTAGCATGCCTGCTGGCGTAGGTGATCGTGTCTTTCCATAACTTCCTATTTCGACAATTATTTATTATCATTTCTGTTGTTGACCTTCCGCCAAGTCATTCTCTTAAGCTGTCTGGTATCTTTCCTCTTTGCTTCCCTTTATCTCTTCGTCCCTCAACTGTCCCAGATTTCACAATATATTCCAGCTGTTCCCTCCTCATTACATGGCCAGAAAATGATGACGGTTTCTTTCTAATATTGGATATTTTTGGCTCTTTTTGCTTTGGCCTCTTTCAGAACGTTTTCATTACTCTTCATAGCTGAAAAAATCTATGGTATTCTCAATATTCATATGTGAAACCACATTTCTACAGTCTACATTGACTTTCTTGTCTGTTTTCTTATTTACTTATTTACGTCTAAAGTAAAAGTTTTAAGGTGTTAGGAGCAGGAATGACAAAATCACTTTGTTTTTTTTTTTTAATCAGGAGTACAGTTACACTTATTGATACTTTGCAAGTAAACGTCATGTAAATATATACAGTTATTGGTGCTTTACAAGTAACAACTGCGATAACATCTATATTTATTGGTGCTGTACAAGTAACAACTACGATAACATCTATATTTATTGGTGCTTTACAAGTAACAACTACGAGAACATCTATATTTATTGGTGCTGTACAAGTAACAACTGCGATAACATCTATATTTATTGGTGCTTTACAAGTAACAACTACGATAACATCTATATTTATTGGTGCTGTACAAGTAACAACTACGATAACATCTATATTTATTGGTGCTCTACAAGTAACAACTACGATAACATCTATATTTATTGGTGCTGTACAAGTAACAACTGCGATAACATCAATATTTATTGGTGCTTTACAAGTAACAACTACGATAACATCTATATTTATTGGTGCTCTACAAGTAACAACTACGATAACATCTATATTTATTGGTGCTGTACAAGTAACAACTACGATAACATCTATATTTATTGGTGCTGTACAAGTAACAACTGCGATAACATCTATATTTATTGGTGCTTTACAAGTAACAACTACGATAACATCTATATTTATTGGTGCTGTACAAGTAAAAACTACGATAACATCAATATTTATTGGTGCTGTACAAGTAACAACTACGATAACATCAATATTTATTGGTGCTGTACAAGTAACAACTACGATAACATCTATATTTATTGGTGCTGTACAAGTAACAACTGCGATAACATCAATATTTATTGGTACTGTACAAGTAACAACTACGATAACATCTATATTTATTGGTGCTGTACAAGTAACAACTACGATAACATCTATATTTATTGGTGCTGTACAAGTAACAACTACGATAACATCTATATTTATTGGTACTCTACAAGTAACAACTACGATAATATCTATATTTATTGGTGCTGTACGAGTAACAACTGCGATAACATCAATATTTATTGGTGCTGTACAAGTAACAACTACGATAACATCTATATTTATTGGTGCTGTACAAGTAACAACTACGATAACATCAATATTTATTGGTGCTTTACAAGTAACAACTACGATAACATCTATATTTATTGGTGCTGTACAAGTAACAACTGCGATAACATCAATATTTATTGGTGCTGTACAAGTAACAACTACGATAACATCTATATTTATTGGTGCTGTACAAGTAACAACTACGATAACATCTATATTTATTGGTACTTTACAAGTAACAACTACGATAATATCTATATTTATTGGTGCTGTACAAGTAACAACTGCGATAACATCAATATTTATTGGTGCTGTACAAGTAACAACTACGATAACATCTATATTTATTGGTACTCTACAAGTAACAACTACTATAATATCTATATTTATTGGTGCTGTACAAGTAACAACTACGATAACATCAATATTTATTGGTGCTGTACAAGTAAAAACTACGATAACATCTATATTTATTGGTGCTGTACAAGTAACAACTACTATAACATCAATATTTATTGGTGCTTTACAAGTAACAACAACGATAACATCTATATTTATTGGTGCTTTACAAGTAACAACTGCGATAACATCAATATTTATTGGTGCTGTACAAGTAACAACTACGATAACATCTATATTTATTGGTGCTGTACAAGTAACAACTACGATAACATCTATATTTATTGGTACTCTACAAGTAACAACTACGATAATATCTATATTTATTGGTGCTGTACAAGTAACAACTGCGATAACATCAATATTTATTGGTGCTTTACAAGTAACAACTACGATAACATCTATATTTATTGGTGCTTTACAAGTAACAACTACGATAACATCTATATTTATTGGTGCTGTACAAGTAACAACTACGATAACATCTATATTTATTGGTGCTGTACAAGTAACAACTGCGATAACTTCAATATTTATTGGTGCTTTACAAGTAACAACTACGATAACATCTATATTTATTGGTGCTTTACAAGTAACAACTACGATAATATCTATATTTATTGGTGCTTTACAAGTAACAACTACGATAACATCTATATTCATTGGTGCTGTACAAGTAACAACTACGATAACATCTATATTTATTGGTGCTTTACAAGTAACAACTACGATAACACCTATATTTATTGGTGCTGTACAAGTAACAACTACGATAACATCTATATTTATTGGTGCTGTACAAGTAACAACTGCGATAACATCAATATTTATTGGTGCTTTACAAGTAACAACTACGATAACATCTATATTTATTGGTGCTGTACAAGTAACAACTGCGATAACATCTATATTTATTGGTGCTGTACAAGTAACAACTGCGATAACATCTATATTTATTGGTGCTTTACTAGTAACAACTGCGATAACATCTATATTTATTGGCACGTCATGAATAGGCTTCCAGTGTGAAGTTACAACAATCATTACGTGATCAGATATTATTATTATGAAGTTGCAACAATCATTACGTGATCAGATACATTTATTGTGAAGTTACAACAATCATTACGTGATCAGATATATTTACTGTGAAGTTACAACAATCATTACGTGATCAGATACATTTATTGTGAAGTTACAACAATCATTACGTGATCAGATACATTTACTGTGAAGTTACAACAATAACTACACGATCAGTTACATTTATTGTGAAGTTACAACAATTATTACGTGATAAGATACATTTACTGCGAAGTTACAACAATCATTAAGTGATCAGATACATTTACTGTGAAGTTACAACAATCATTAAGTGATCAGATACATTTACTGTGCTGTTACAACAATCATTAAGTGATCAGTTACATTTACTGTGAAGTTACAACAATCATTACGTGATCAGATACATTTACTGTGAAGTTACAACAATAACTACACGATCAGTTACATTTATTGTGAAGTTACAACAATTATTACGTGATAAGATACATTTACTGTGAAGTTACAACAATCATTAAGTGATCAGATACATTTACTGCGCTGTTACAACAATCATTACGTGATCAGATACATTTACTGTGAAGTTACAACAATCATTACGTGATCAGATACATTTACTGTGAAGTTACAACAATAACTACACGATCAGATACATTTACTGTGCTGTTACAACAATAACTACACGATCAGATACATTTACTGTGCTGTTACAACAATAACTACACGATCAGATATACATTTACTGTGCTGTTACAACAATAACTACACGATCAGATACATTTACTGTGCTGTTACAACAATAACTACACGATCAGATACATTTACTGTGCTGTTACAACAATAACTACACGATCAGATACATTTACTGTGCTGTTACAACAATAACTACACGATCAGATACATTTACTGTGCTGTTACAACAATAACTACACGATCAGGTACATTTACTGTGCTGTTACAACAATAACTACACGATCAGATACATTTACTGTGCTGTTACAACAATAACTACACGATCAGATACATTTACTGTGCTGTTACAACAATAACTACACGATCAGATACATTTACTGTGCTGTTACAACAATAACTACACGATCAGATACATTTACTGTGCTGTTACAACAATAACTACACGATCAGATACATTTACTGTGCTGTTACAACAATAACTACACGATCAGATACATTTACCGTGCTGTTACAACAATAACTACACGATCAGATACATTTACCGTGCTGTTACAACAATAACTACACGATCAGATACATTTACCGTGCTGTTACAACAATAACTACACGATCAGATACATTTACCGTGCTGTTACAACAATAACTACACGATCAGATACATTTACCGTGCTGTTACAACAATAACTACACGATCAGATATATTTAATGTGCTGTTACAACAATAACTACACGATCAGATACATTTACTGTGCTGTTACAAACATAACTACACGATCAGATACATTTACTGTGCTGTTACAACAATAACTACACGATCAGATACATTTACTGTGAAGTTACAACAATAACTACACGATCAGATACATTTACTGTGAAGTTACAACAATCATTACGTGATCAGATACATTTATTGCGACGTCATGTCATGAATGCCACATCAACAGTATTTAATAAAATGTTACAAAGAGACATTGCATGATCAGATACCTAATGAGATGTTACAAAGAGACATTGCATGATCAGATACCTAATGAGATGTTACAAAGAGACATTGCATGATCAGATACCTAATGAGATGTTACAAAGAGACATTGCATGATCAGATACCTAATGAGATGTTACAAAGAGACATTGCATGATCAGATACCTAATGAGATGTTACAAAGAGACATTGCATAATCAGATACCTAATGAGATGTTACAAAGAGACATTGCATGATCAGATACCTAATGAGATGTTACAAAGAGACATTGCATGATCAGATACCTAATGAGATGTTACAAAGAGACATTGCATGATCAGATACCTAATGAGATGTTACAAAGAGACATTGCATGATCAGATACCTAATGAGATGTTACAAAGAGACATTGCATGATCAGATACCTAATGAGATGTTACAAAGAGACATTGCATGATCAGATACCTAATGAGATGTTACAAAGAGACATTGCATGATCAGATACCTAATGAGATGTTACAAAGAGACATTGCATGATCAGATACCTAATGAGATGTTACAAAGAGACATTGCATGATCAGATACCTAATGAGATGTTACAAAGAGACATTGCATGATCAGATACCTAATGAGATGTTACAAAGAGACATTGCATGATCAGATACCTAATGAGATGTTAAGAGCCATTACGTCACATTTAAGGCACAGTACAAGCTGCGTCACTTCACGAGGAGAATAGAGGGTTTACGGTTCCACAAGGAGGATCAAGGTTCAACATTATTTTTAAATATGGTTATGGTTATGGAAGGACCCGGTATCACTGCAAACGAATTAAAATCCATAATTGCTCAACCGCCCTTGCCAGTGGAATAATAGTAATTACTATTTCATCTCCCAGACAAATAAAGGTAGGTATTTTTAAATATTGAGTTTTTATTTATTGAGTTATTTGCGGGTCATCATCATTGCACTCCGAACATGTCCATAGGTGCTCAGATCCCCTCCTCAGCAATTCCCTCAGTGTCCAGCGACTGACGACTCCAGTTCTATGTTGGTTGATAAGTCTTCTTACACGGCCACTAAGTGTCTCATTTCTGGCTGTGCCTATCTTAACTCCCATTTCCATCATCCGAAGAAGTGACGTTGATCTCTGTTTGTCGAAGTCCTGTGCTCTTCCAACATCTCGAAGGGCATTTATGATGTCCGCCCGATCCATCGGTTGCCCGTCCTCAACGACAGCGCAGCTAGCCAACCTGTCCGCTCTCTCATTTCCCCGTACTCCCGCATGTCCAGGGACATAGACAAAGGTGACCTTACGTATTTTGGATTTCTGCAACGACTCTACCCATTGCATGCGTACAAAGCCCGCCTCCACTTTTTTTTATCATTTTTAAATAGTTTTGTTGTAGTTTAGTTTAAACCCAAACCATCTACTGTCAACCGTTAACAAATCATGTCCAAAGCATTTTCTGTCCACGCAGTCTAGTTCTGTCATTCTAATTGATCCCGTGTCACGAAATTTCACTTGAAAGATATCAACTTTTGATATTTTGATACTTTTATGGATTTAAAATATGACATTCTCTGCCACTAGAATTGGGTCGTTACATTTACTTGTGATTCAAACATAATAAATTCATATGAATTGTGTACATATGGATATCATAATTATCAGGTGTCAAACCGGTTGGTGTAGGCGATCATATTCTTCTACAATCTTCTATCTACAGTGCATCGTATCAGTTCTGTTGTTGACTGTTTTCCATGCCATGATTGTATAGCAGAGAAGGTACGGATAAGAGTATATAATAGAGGGGAATGGAGAATAGGGAAATATAGATTGGGCACTTGGAGAATAAATAGTAGGATAAGTAAGAAAAATGGATAGAGAAGAGTTGAAAACATTGCGGAATGCAATGAACGAAGAAAAAAAAAAAAAACCCGGAATGGGTAGTGAAGAGTAGAAAACATTGCGGAATGCAATGAACGGAGAAGAAAAACCCGGAATGGGTAGTGAAGAGTAGAAAACATTGCAGAATGCAATGAACAGAGAAGAAAAACCCGGAATGGGTAGTGAAGAGTAGAAAACATTGCGGAATGCAATGAACGGAGAAGAAAAACCCGGAATGGGTAGTGAAGAGTAGAAAACATTGCGGAATGCAATGAACGGAGAAAAAAAAACCCGGAATGGGTAGTGAAGAGTAGAAAACATTGCAGAATGCAATGAACAGAGAAGAAAAAAACCCGGAATGGGTAGTGAAGAGTAAAAAACATTGCGGAATGCAATGAACGGAGAAGAAAAACCCGGAATGGGTAGTGAAGAGTAGAAAACATTGCAGAATGCAATGAACAGAGAAGAAAAACCCGGAATGGGTAGTGAAGAGTAGAAAACATTGCGGAATGCAATGAACGGAGAAGAAAAACCCGGAATGGGTAGTGAAGAGTAGAAAACATTGCGGAATGCAATGAACGGAGAAGAAAAACCCGGAATGGGTAGTGAAGAGTTTCAGTGACAGACTTGTGCCTGGATCATGACTCCTGCAAAGTGCCAACATTTGTGTCTCGCCAGCTATAAACTTTCTCGCACTAAACTGTATATATTGCTCAACTGTTAATGTTTTCTACGTTTTTTGCATTTTTGTAATTCATGAAAGGATATTTATTATTATTTATATAGAAAGCATAATAAAGACGTCCAAGACTGTGTCTCTCTGTTTGTGTATCTTTACTCCCACAACGTCCAAAGCCTTATCTCTCTGTTTGTATCTGTGTATCTTTACTCCCACAACGTCCAAAGCCTTATCTCTCTGTATCTGTGTATCTTTACTCCCACGACGTCCAAAGCCTTATCTCTCTGTTTGTATATGTGTATCTTTACTCTTGCAACGTCAAACACCGTATCTCTCTGTATCTGCGTATCTATACTCCCCACGACGTCCAAGGCCGTATCTCTCTGTTTGTATCTGCGTATCTTTACTCTTGCAACGTCAAAGACTGTATCTCTCTGTTTGTATCTGCGTATCCATACGCCTCACGACGTCCAATGCCGTATCTCTCTGTTTGTATCTGTGTATCTTTACTCCCACGACGTCCAAAGCCTTATCTCTCTGTTTGTATATGTGTATCTTTACTCCCACGACGTCCAAAGCCTTATCTCTCTGTTTGTATATGTGTATCTTTACTCTTGCAACGTCAAACATCGTATCTCTCTGTATCTGCGTATCTATACTCCCCACGACGTCCAAAGCCTTATCTCTCTGTTTGTATATGTGTATCTTTACTCCCACGACGTCCAAAGCCTTATCTCTCTGTTTGTATATGTGTATCTTTACTCTTGCAACGTCAAACATCGTATCTCTCTGTATCTGCGTATCTATACTCCCCTCGACGTCCAAGGCCGTATCTCTCTGTTTGTATCTCTGTAGTTTGTATTTCATGACTTGAAATGCATTATCTCTCTCTGTTTATCTGTGTATCTTACACGACGTCTAATACCGTATCTCTATGTTTTTATCTTTACTCCTGCAACGTCAAAGACCTTATCTCTCTGTTTCTATCTGTGTATCTTTACTCCCACGACGTACAAAGCCATATCTCTGTTTTTCTTTCTGTGTCTTTCTTTTCAAGACTTCAAAGACCTTATCTCTCTGATTTTATCTTTGTATCTTTCCTCCCTCAACAGCCAAGACCTTAGCTCTTTGCCATATCTGCCCTGTCACCATTATATATATATTCCTTCCTGGTTATTTAAGCAATGAATCTGTCTCTATCTGCGCGCTAATTGTGTTTGTGCATCGAGTCGTCTCATTTACTTCAAATATCTACGCTTGTCTTCCTAATTCTATGTTCCATCTCTAACATTTTAATGAAACAATTGTAACATTTGTTATAAAACTGCTTGCATATTTTCATAGAACGATTCTAATAGAATTACATTGACTAATTACATTACTGCAAGACTTAAAGTTTCACACAAATATCGAAAGTAAATTATCCGGAATTTTACTGAAAAGATTTACTCAACTTATATTTATGTTTATTTTCCAAATATGAGTTCTTTTGTAGCTTTTATTTTTTTCAATGAAGCAATGGAAGACAGGGGAGATAACTGACAGGCTTGGCTTGTGAAGTCTAAATGTAGAGAAAACAGTGAAGGCAGGAGACTCCAATGATGAAGAGACATCTGGGACAGAACGAAGTTGAGGTTTGAAACTGTTTACAAAGTAAGCTTTAAACCATCACAGATGTGAGTAGTATTAACTGACTGGTAATGTGAATGTTTCATAGCCCAGCACACGATAGTGTTAGGGCTCGACATTATAGACTTTTTTTAATTTGTAGATGATTTTCCTGACAGAGTTGGTGTCTTTTTTATATAGAAGACCTTCTTCTGCTTCTTCTTCTGCTTCTTCTTTTCCTTCTTCTGCTTCTTCTTTTCCTTCTTCTGCTTCTTCTTTTCCTTCTTCTGCTTCTTCTTTTCCTTCTTCTGCTTCTTCTTCTTATTTTCTTCGTCTTAAACCTCCGATCTACGATCGCAGCATAGAATACCCACAACCTGGTCTGGATCAGCATGGACAACCCACGCCAGGATCTGTCAGCCTCTTTAATTTCATCATGTATGATACTATGCCATGTCGCCAATGGTCTTCCTCTTCCTCTTTTACCAGGTGGTGTCCATGTTAATGCTAGGTGTGGAAGCCTGGCTCGTTCCATTTGTGGAAGTGATCTAGACATTTCCAAAGTCTTGTTTTCACTTCTTGATTGTTATTCTTAATGCCTGATATAAGAGACCATTGCACTAATAGCAATATAGACAAGATCCAACTTTCCCAGCAGTACTCGGGAAATAAAGAATACAAGTGCAACTCCTCAACTATCTTCCTAAACAAAGCTCTTATGGACCACATGACATTCAGATACACTGCCAGTCTGTCTATTGATTAACAGTTTATATTTCCTATTTAACAGAGGCTATAAGAATAACAAATTAAGACACCCATTACACATTAAGATCAAAGATAAAGAAATAAAACAAGTAGAGGAATTCAAGTATTTAGGCACAATGTTCACAGAAGATAAAAAACTAGACAGACAAATTGATATGAGAATACAAAAAGCAAATGCTGTCACATACCATTTTCACCATTGATAAGACATCCAAACATTTCTATGCCAGCTAAACAACAAATGATAAATAGCATTTTCATACCAACTTTGTGCTATGAAAGTCAAACATGGACCCTTTCTAAATCACATTTAAGAAAGATCAATACATGTGAGATGCGATGCTTGAGAAAAGTAAGAAACAGCACAGGAAGAGATAGAATACCAAATTAAACCATAAGTATAATAGTAGGAACAAAACCCTGCCAAGAATATATAGAACAACAACAACTTAAATGGTTTGGCCACCTGGTCAGAATGAATCCTTACCAATCACCATCAAGTACGTTCTTCTCGAGAATGCATGGAAAAAGACCAAGAGGAAGGCCCTGAAGAAGATGGATAGATGCAGTGACAGAGACATGTAACAACAAAGGAAAATCACTAATTCAGACAGTTCGAGCAGCTTAAGAACGACAAATGATATAACCACGACACCTTTTAGGTATCAGTGAAAAGAGAAAAGAAGAGAAAGAAGATTCCCTATTTAATAAATAAATATAATAATACGTTTATTTGGGGTGATTGGAGCGTGTTTGATCACAAGAGGTCATAACCAGTCAAAAACCGTTTATTAATGTCATTGTGCCCCCTGTCTATATAGAACATTTTGCTGCATGATGTCTTAGTTTTAAGTCAATTGTTGCCTATATTCTTATTGCATTTTTTTTCAACATAATGTCCTACAGGAAAGTATTTAACCAATGCTCTTGTTTTGGGTATAAATCATGGATAACACGAAATTAATCATGGTGACGTCATTGATTATTATTTCTTTTTAAAGTGATGGGAAAACCAATAAACAATCACAAGATGAATACAATAAACAACTACAGGAGGAATACAATAAACAATTACAAGAGGAATACAATAAACAATTACAGGAGGAATACAATAAACAACTACAGGAGGAATACAATAAACAATTACAAGATGAATACAATAAACAACTACAGGAGGAATACAATAAACAATTACAAGAGGAATACAATAAACAATTACAAGATGAATACAATAAACAACTACAGGAGGAATACAATAAACAACTACAGGAGGAATACAATAAACAATTACAAGATGAATACAATAAGCAACCACAGGAGGAATACAATAAACAATTACAAGAGGAATACAATAAACAATTACAGGAGGAATACAATAAACAACTACAGGAGGAATACAATAAATAATTACAGGAGGAATACAACAAACAGCTACAGGAGGAATACAACAAACAGCTAGCTACATGAGGAATACAACAAACAGCTAGCTACATGAGGAATACAACAAACAGCTAGCTACATGAGGAATACAACAAACAGCTACAAATTGAGCATAAGAAACAGCTAACGGACTAAATTAGTGTATAAAATTAGGAATGCAACAAATAGTTAAAGGACTAAATTAGTATATAAAGTTAGAAATACAAGAAACAGCTGAAGAACTAAATTAATATATAAAGTTAACTGTACAACAAATAGCTACAGGACTAAATTTGTATATAAAGTTAGGAATACAAGTAGCAGCTCCTGGACTAAATTAATCTATAATGTTCGGAATACAACAAACAGCTAAAGGTCTAAATTAGTGTATAAAGTTAGGAATACAACAAACAACTAAAGGACAAAATTAGTGTATAAAGTTAGAAATAAAAGTAGCTAAAGGACTATATTAGGGAATCAAGTTAGGAATATAACAAACAACTAAAGGTCTAAATTAGTGTATAATGTTCGGAATACAACAAACAACTAAATGATTAAATTAGTGTATGCAGTTTGGTATACAACAAACACCTAAGAGACTAAATTATTTTCTAAAGTTAGGAATACAACAAACAGATCAATGATTAAATGAGTGTGTTTTTTTATTGTTCAATAAAGTGAAAATATACCTTTCTTGTATCTACTGTATACATTTTTTACAAAATATTTCCTTAATTAGGTACTATGTAAAATACTGTGGAAGTATAATAGCATAAGCGGCATGCCTGGAATAACAATTGGAGGTCATAATATAAATAATCTAAGGTATGCTGATGATACAGTCTTAATCGCTAAGAGTGAAAATGAGTTACAAGAAATGTTGGACATTATAGTGAAAGAAAGTAAAAATAAAGGACTCAGTCTTAATAGCAAAAAGACAGAGGTAATGGTAAAAACAAAGAAAAAGACATCACCTCAGTGCAAAATAAAGACAAGAGGAACAATATCAAAACAGGTAAATGGATTTAAATATTTGGGAACTTTGTTAACCTCAGATGGAAGATGTACAAAAGAGGTGAGATGCAGAATGGCTCAGGCAAAAGCAGCTTTCCAAAAAATGAGCAAAATACTATGCAATCCATTTTTGACGATAAAAACAAGAAAAAGAGTTCTTAAATGTTACGTAGAGCCAGTCTTAACATATGGATGCGAGTCATGGACAATAGGACAACAGACAAGAAAATCACTGGAGTCTGTAGAAATGTGGTTTTACAGAAGAATGTCGAGAATACCAAGGACAGCTAAGAAGAGTAATGAAGAGGTTCTGAGAGGGGTCAAAGCAAAAAGAGAGCTAATTTCCAATGTTAGGAAGAGACAATCATCACTTTTTGGCCATGTAATGAGAAGAGAACAACTGGAATATATTGTAACAACTGGAACAATTGAGGGACGAAGAGATAGAGGAAAGCAAAGAGAAAAAATACCAGACAGCTTAAGAGAATGGCTTGGAAGAAGGTCTACAACAGAAATGATAAATAGCTGCCGAGATCGAAAGTTGTGGAGAGACATGATCACGCCACTACGCCACTAGGCCCGGTACTTGATGATGATGATGATAATATCATAACATACTTATATCGGTTTTTAAAACTGATTTTTGAGTTGTCAGTTTGATAAACAGTGAAATAACTTTTGTTTATCACATGATTGGGTGCACTTCTTATTGAGAGATATATGTTTACTAAGAGCAAGAATAACAAAAACAAAGGTAACAACTGTAACATTGTTGTTAACGTCAATTTTAGTTCATGGTCCAAGAGTTCGTGAATCTAGAACACTGATTTGTGGGTCAGAACATGCACAAAGGAAAGTACTAGATGGTAGAATAATGTTAACAAAAGAGAGAGAGAGAGAGAGAGAGAGAGAGGACTATTTTATAGAACAATATAAATCTAAAGGAGAGAACTAGTTAATAGAACAATATTAGTTTATGTAGTTTCAGGGAGAGAACTAGTTAATAGAACAATATTAGTTTATGTAGTTTCAGGGAGAGAACTAGTTAATAGAACAATATTAGTTTATGTAGTTTCAGGGAGAGAACTAGTTAATAGAACAATATTAGTTTATGTAGTTTCAGGGAGAGAACTAGTTAATAGAACAATATTAGTTTATGTAGTTTCAGGGAGAGAACTAGTTAATCGAACAATCACTAGATAACGGACCAGGACAGCTGATTAGACAGCACATTAGACAGCACAATAACATAAACAGATTCTTGAGAAATGTTTTTTTTTTCAAATCTGCTATAGTTCGTTCACCTCAGTGCAAAATAAAGGCAAGTGGGACAATATTAAAACAGCTAAATGAATTAAAAATATTTGGGAACTTTGTTAACCTCAGACGGAAGATGTACAAAAGAGGTGAGATGCAGAATGGCTCAGATACAAAAACAGCTTTCCAGAAAATGAGGAAGATACTATGCAATCCATTTTTGACAATAGAAACAAGAAAAAGAGTTCTTAAATGTTATGTAGAGCCAGTCTTAACATATGGATGTGAATCATGGACAATAGGACAACAGACGAGAAAATCACCGGAGTATGTAGAAATGTGGTTTTACAGAAGAATGTTGAGAATACCATGGACAGCTAAGAAGAGTAATGAAAATGTTCTGACAGAGGTCAAAGCAAAAAGAGAGCTAATTTCCAATATTAGGAAGAAACAATCATCATTTTTTTGGCCATGTAATGAGAAGAGAACAACTGGAATATATTGTAACAACTGGAAAAATTCAGGGACGAAGAAATAGAGGGAAGCAAAGCGAGAAAATACCTGACAGCTTAAGTGAATGGCTTGGCAGAAGGTCAACAACAGAAATGATAAAGAAATGTCGAGATCGAAAGTTGTGGAGAGACATGATCACCTACGCCAGTAGGCCCGCTACTTGATGATGATGACGGTAATTCGTTCATAAATTCGTGAACAAGTGTCCTTCAATTTTCTCGGAAACTATTTGATGAATTGCATTGAATTTTTGCATGCAGTCTTAGATTTCCATATACCTAATGATTTTATAGCATCTAAGCTCAAAGGCAGGTGGATACTTTTCAAATCGTTTTTTTTTTTTTTTTGTAATATCATTTCATGAAAATTACAAAAAGATGCTATAAACATAGATTTTACAGTAAATCACGTTTTTTTTTTAAAAAAAATGTGAATCATATAAAGAAGCGTACGCAAAACCCGTCATTGGTGATACAGTAATTACACCATTGATGATATGGTACATATATTGGTTCATGCAACAATAAAGTTATTTTCCACACGTTTAATCTATACTTTGAAAGTTGTCTGCATTAACTGAACGGAAGAGTTGGCTGGTCTGTAAAGCTTAGAATTGTCTGTCCCGGCAGCCAAAATCATTTTTAAAATAACATTTAAATAAGAAAAATCCTACAGGAAATTCGTTTTCTAAGAGCAAAATATATTTTGTTCCAGTCGGAGAGATCAACAATTCAGGTAGCAAGTTTCAATTCTTTCTGTCAGAAAGTTGTGAATCTATGAATTTTTAAAAACGTTCACGAATTTTTGAACGGACTATAGCTCCGCGAACAATGGTAACCTCAGACGGTAGATGTACAACAGAGGTGAGATGGTAGGTGTACAACAGAGGTGAGATGGTAGATGTACAACAGAGGTGAGATGGTAGATGTACAACAGAGGTGAGATGGTAGGTGTACAACAGAGGTGAGATGGTAGATGTACAACAGAGGTGAGATGGTAGATGTACAACAGAGGTGAGATGGTAGATGTACAACAGAGGTGAGGTGGTAGATGTACAACAGATGTGATATGGTAGATGTACAACAGAGGTGATATGCAGAATGGCTCAAGCAAAAGTAACGTTCCAAAAAATGAGGAAGATACTGTGCAATCCATTTTTGACAATAGACACGAAAAATAGTTCTTAAATGTTATATATATAGCCAGTCTTAACATATGGATGTGAATCATGGACAATAGGACAACAGAGAAGAATTCACTGGAGGCTGTAGAAATGTAGTTATAACAGAAGAATGTTGAGAATATTATGGGCAGCTAAGAAGAGTTATGAAAGAGATTAAAGCAAAAAGAGAGATAATTTCCAATATTGGGAAGAAAAAATGATCATTTTTTGGGTCATGTAATGAGTAGCGAACAGCTGGTATATATTGTGAGAGCTGGGAAAATTGAGGGACAAAGACATCGAGGGAAACAAAGAGAAAAGATACCAGACAGGTTTAGAGAATGGCTTGGCAGAAGGTCAACAACAGAAATGATAAATAACTGTTGAGATCGAAAGTTGTGGAGAGACATGATCACCTATGCCAGCAGGCATGGTACCTGATGATGATAGCTCCCGAAGATCCCTTGTTGGTGTGATAATATTTAAAGATGACAATTGTTTATTTTAAGAAAGTATTTCTCTTAAGGAAGGCCACTCATTTGGTCGGGGAAGCCAATTTGAAATAAACAAAGAGATTGCAAGCATGTGTGAAGCGCTATTTCTACGGGAGCTATCCGATTCTATAACTCAATAAATCTGCTCTTTCATTGATGCGCTTTAGCATCTGGAGTACTCTGACTACACCACAGTTGCTATGCAACAAGAAGTTGCACTTCCGGCAGGTTATACCTGGCTGAAATAGTTTCCACGGGTGGGGGTAAAACAAAATGCAATGTTTTGTTCATCAAAGCTTGGGGAGGGAGGGGGCATTAGTTCTGATTCATTCTATCTGGTAAACGTAAGTTCTCGTTGCGGAATCAACAGAGAAGAAACACATACAAGAGACATTATCTTTTCGTGAAACAAAATAAGCGATCAGGAACTGTTCAAAAGGTGAAGTCTTGAGAAAATGTATAGTTTAGTTTAGTTTAGTTTAGTTTAGTTTAGTTTAGTTTAGTTTAGTCGACAGATGATCATCATTTCACAACGAACAATTCCATAGTGTTCAGATCCCCTCTTCAGTGAGTTTCCCTGTATGCGGCACCCCCGCCACACACTAGCATTGAAGATGGCTTGAGCTCAGATGTACGAACTCTGTATCACCGATGAAGGTCTTTTCTCTATGAGTACAGAGTGATAATGAGTAGATGTTGAAGATTGGTAGGTTTGATGATTAAGAAAAGAACTCCAGGCACTGTCGAAAAGTGGACGCAAGACCGTTCAAGGCCATAATGGCGACAATTTGAAGAGCCTTCAAGACAATAATGGCATCCTTCCAGTGCCAACGATTAATGGGACACGTTAGAAGAGTGGAGGACAACTCTAATGTCTACAAGGAACAAACCTTAGAAATGACACATCATTCGGTAATGGCACTACAGCTTATTTGAAAAATAAAAAAAACATTGAAAACAGACCAGACATTCAGATATGCATGTGCCTCTTTCTTTCTTTCTTTCTTTCTTTCTTTCTTTCTTTCTTTCTTTTTTCCTATCTCATTTTTTTTCATTTGTCTTTCAGCGTCGAGGGGAGATATGGATCGCAGTTTCTTGCTCTTCTATTGGCCTTTTCTGCTGTTATACCTCCGAGTGTTTCTAGTGTTCCGCTTATCCACCTTTTTCTTGTTCGGCCTGTTGGTCTAGTGTTCTTGTATGGTTTGTTGATTGTCTAGATAGATAGATACAACTCCTTGTATTAGATTTAGTTCCTTATTTTTTATCACATGCCCGAACCACGTGATCTGTTGTCGCTTTATGTATTCAATTGCTGGTTCCGTTCCTAGTCTGTTTCGTAACTCTTCATTTCTGATCTTATTCCTCAGGCTGTTTCCTGCCATGGGTCTGACATATCTGTGGTGGTTATCTTTCTTTTCGTTCTTGATCCCGTTTGTACGGACGAAAAGTCTCTATATATAGTTGCTTTTCACTGAAGTAAAACAGTGTTATTGAATAATGGTTGATGTGGCCGCTACCGAACTTTTGTGTGCCGGGGGAAGAATAATCGTTTATTTCATTCTAAAAAGATTGAATGATAGAATTAAGTGTTTCAATGATGTCATCTAGTCAGTTCAATTATCTATCATTCTGCACTGAATTTATCCGCTGTTTGGTGCGCCTCTGTGAGCAGTTTGATTACGTTTGTCTGTACTTGCACACCCGTTGAGTTCAAAGTTATCCACGTCACTGGAGATGAATGCTATCCACAATTGCAAACCAGCACAGTGTGAACAATCTCCCGTGGAGGGTTGGTGGTGGGGTTTAACAATAGCGAATACTGATTGAGAGGTTGTTTATCCTCTGTCCGCATTGAATGACCGTATGTCGATGTGCTTGCTGAGAACACATTGAGATGTTGGGCCAGCGGTTCCCACCTTTCATATATAGAGACGCATTTTACAAAATGCAGATAAGGAATCTTAAAGCCGAACAACAATCCATTGAGTAATGAGTTATTCTTACCTCGTGTGTCCATATGGGCTCATACGATGAATGATAGATAAGAGCCTATTATATGCCGAGCATGTTGTATGAGGCGACCAAGGAGATTTGGAATCGCCTCCTGTGCAGAGTAGAAAGCATGTGCACGGAACGATCTTCTAATTGGAATTTACTGATGCATTCTGGGATATGATATGACAAGTAGTTGGGCTGATATAGGGAATTCCTGACTACAGTGATACTGATTCCATGCATAGAATAGAATAGAATAGAATAGAATAGAATAGAATAGAATGAGTTAACCTGTGTAAGATCAAATTAATTATATAAGGGAGCTGTTTGCGTGAATCTGAATCTGAATCTGAAAGAAGAGAAGAAACATGAAGGCTGTCAGTATTTGATACGATCTGCATGAGAAATTATTTGCTGAAATGGAATCAGCAACCGAGGACTGCTCGAGTAGTAAAATCAAGAGAGAATGGAGATACGGAGTGGTCTAGAGGTAGAGCGTCGGCCTCTGGGCAAGAAAGTGGTGCCCTGGATTCGAGTCCCATCAAGGGCAGTCGGAATTGTTCACGAGTTTTCGTTGTGGCTGTACCCTATTTTGGTCTCTTGGTAGTGAGTTTTGAACTCTAGCCCTCTCGGATAGAAGCAAAATCAGGAGGTCCCGTGTACATTATGCGCACGTTAAATAACACATGGTAGTTGGAAATCGAAAAGAATATGTCAAAAAATGCCAATTTCCCGGACAAAATTTATAGGAACAAATCAGCCTCAAAACTTTCGACGGTAAAAATGAGAGTATCTCTAAAGTCGGAGAATATCTCCCTGTATGGTGAGGGACACCTGAGCGTACCGCTGTCGGTGTGGGAGATAGGAAAAGTAACTTTCACACAAGATCACCATCGGGAATTCGCTAGAGATATGAAGCTGGTATTCCGGAAACAATGAAACAAACAAACAAAAAAGGGAGAATACACACAGTGGTAGAAGACACAAGCTGAAGTCTTGTTTGCTTGCGTACTCCGAGAGATCGAAATCCATCACAAGTATTGCCATCCCGCTGGAAGTAAGGAGAGAAGGCGAAAGAAAGGCAGAGAAAACGATAGAGAAAATGTTAGAGAAATGTTGAAGCAGAGATGTGTAGTGTGTGCTAGACTTAGGGTACCCTTTTTAAAAAAAGGGAGGGATTGAGAAAACCGAAGAAGTTTTGTTTCTACATTTGAGGATGGCACAGGTAGCGTTGACCCCTTCAGTTTCTGAAATCATGAACATGAAGGAGCCGTTAAGAAAAAGGTGGATATACCCTTTACAGTTGTTAATCACTGCTACTTTAGTTGATTTACACATTTGTCTCTTTCCCGGAAGATAAAATGCATATTCGTGATTTGTTATACATTCAAAGTGATCAGAGATGCTGTATCTCAAAATGTAAAAAAAAAAAAAATGTGTGCTTAATAATTGAATAATGCCCAGACTGGAAAATGTATCAACACTACACCAGTGTACTGACTAAAGATATAAATACAGATAGAGACATCAACAAAATAGTTGATGAATTCAGTAGACTAATAATACAAGCTGCCAGTGAAACAATACCTAGAGGGGCACGGAAACACTACAAACCATACTGGAGTAGTGAACTAGAGCAACTACACAATGACATGGAAACATCTCGAAAGCAAGCAGAAAATAACCCTTGCCAAGAACACCACAACAACTACCAGCATGCTAAAGCCAAATTTCAACGGGCTAAACTACAAGCCAGACGGAGAAGCTGGAAAGAGAAAACAGAGTCCTTGAATCTTGAACGAGACACAAGAAAAGTGTGGAAGCTTGTAAAACAGCTGAATGATGAGGGTACAGAAAGGAACACCAACATTACACTGAAGAAGGATGGAAACATTCTAACAGGTAAACATGCAGCAAATTACTTTGCAGACTCCTTTGCAAATGACAATAATATTGAAACTAGCCTAGAAAAACGACAAGAGACCCGTTTAAAACAACAAAATGCAAGACAAGAAGAGACCACACATGAAGTAATGGAAACACCCATTGCACAGGGAGAGCTGGGGCTGGCAATATCCAAATTGGGAATGAAAAGGTCGCCGGGCAGTGATGGAGTGTCCAATGAGATGATTAGGAGCTTGGGAACTGCAGCTAAAGCAAAACTGCTGCAGATCTACGGCATTTGCTGGATCACAGGTAGAGTGCCACAGGCATGGAGAGAAGCAATTATGATACCATTACTAAAGCCGGGAAAAGATGGTTCAATGACATCCAGCTATAGACCAATCAGCCTTACAAGCTGTTTGTGTAAAACAATGGAACGTATAATCAATCTCAGACTGCAGTGGTACCTGGAAAGTGAAAATCTCCTTGTCCCACAACAAGCAGGCTTTAGACAGTGTTACTCTACCGAAGATCAAGCAACCTATCTTTCCCAGGAAATTGAAGATGCGTTTCAAGGGAGGAGGCTGGTACTGGCGGCATGGATGGACCTAGGGAAGGCGTTTGATAAGGTGTGGAAGGAAGGGCTTTTGAAGAGACTGGGAAATTGTGGAGTAAATGGCGGGATGTACAGATGGGTCAAAGCGTGCCTGCATGATAGGAGAGCCAGAGTGCAACTGGATGGTCTTGAGAGTGAGAGGGTCTTATTGCGCCAGGGCGTTCCACAAGGAGGGGTACTATCTCCAGCGCTTTTTCTGATCTACATCAATGGCCTAGTTACTGAACTACCACATGGCATCAGGGTGGCAGTGTATGCAGATGACTTGGTAATGTGGTGCACAGAGGAGTATGCAGCGGTGGCCTCCAGATTGCTACAGAGAGCTGTGAGTGCACTGAATTCATGGACAAATGGATGGTGTATCAGCATCAATACAGACAAATGCAGTGCTACACTTTTCACACTCTCCCCAGGACAAAGAGCAGGAGCCATCTGCATGGACAATGAACCTGTGAAAGAAGACATACAAGCTACATATCTCGGAGTTACATTTGATGACAGACTATCTTGGAGGCAGCAGATAAATGGGGCAACCCAAGGGGCAAGGAGGAAATTGGCTATTCTAAGAAAGTTGTGTGGAACCACATGGGGTGCGAGTGGGAAAATGCTCAGTGGGGTTTGCCGACAGAGTGTACGCCCACATTTGGAGTGTGGATCATCCGCATGGTGCTCAGCATCAAACACCACATTGCAAGAACTGGATAAAGTACAAAACCAGGCACTTGGGGTCATCACAGGAGCAATGAAATCAACACCAATATTGGAGATGGAGAAATTGTGGAGGATACCAGCACTGAGTGAACGGAGAGACACAAAGGTGCTGATACAGGCAGAAAAATTTGTATGCATGCCGAGACATCCAATGAAGGACAGATTCCAAGAACTTGCATTGGGACGACTTAAGAGAAGCAGTTTTATCCACCAAGCCAAGCGTATTAGTAGACAGGCACCAGACATGCCAAGAGTTGTTAAACCCCTTCTGCCCATACCAGAACAGACTCCCTGGACAGATGAGTCAGGATTGTCAGTTCAAGTGCGGACAGAGGTGAGGGGAATAGTTGACAAAGAGGAGCAGAATGGTCTACAGCGAAAAACAATAACTCTCAGTTTCCTGGATGAAGAGTGCCCACGGGACCTATGGATCCGTGTGTACACAGATGGATCAGCACAGAATGCGGTGAAGAATGGGGGAGCAGGTGCATATATAGAGTGCCCAAATAACACTAGGGATATGAATAAAATGGCAACAGGGAAATGTTGTCACAATTGTGATGCAGAGATACAAGCAATAAAGTTGGCAATAGAAGGGCTGCTGAACAGTGATCTTAGCCCACAGCCTGTGGTGTTTTTGACAGATGCAAGATCAGTGCTCCAGGCACTACAATCCAGAAAATTACCACATCTACAGACCTTATTGACTGAGCTCTGCAGGCACCACAGGGTTGCCCTGCAGTGGATCCCGTCTCGCTGTGGAATGCCAGGAGATGAGAGGGCGGATCAGTTGGCAAGGGAGGGTTCGGCGGGCACACAACTGGATACACCAGTTACATACCATCATAAGAAACAGATAATCAAATCAATCAGAGGACCACAAGCCCCATATCAGGATGCCTTTCATAATATGAATAGATATGAACAAGTTATCATTATACGCCTAAGAACAGGACACAATCGACTCCATAGTCACATGTATACAAAATTCAAGATCGGCACATCAACTACTTGTACATGTGGACAGGCACCCCAGACTGCTGAACACATACTTCAAGACTGCACTGAATATAGTAGACTGAGGAAAATCCATTGGCCCATAGATACAACACTACAGACAAAACTATATGGGCCACTGCAAGAATTACAAAAGACAGTAAAATTCATACAGGAAACGACATTGCTGATATAGACAATACTTCGAGCGAACGAAAGATAGATAGATAGAATAATGCCATCCCGAAAACTCTCAGATTTCTCAATCTATGGTCTTTTTCTTATGAGGATTAACAACTAAAATATAATTCATAGATAAAAGTTGACTTGAGATAATCATTTTACGTTCCCTCTGTGATGTCACAAATTGAAACCACTTCCATAAAATATCAATTTTAAGAATGAGTGGAATGAACTAAGGTGAGCTCTTGCCATACGTTTTGACGCACAGTGCGTCACCGTCAATTTGATTAGAGTAGACTGTCATCAAACCATATTTTGTTTTATGTCTTGTATCATCTTGATATTGGTGAAATCTAATTCCTTGTTTAATTATCTAAAAATTCATATATATATATAATATATATTAAGTGTTAGATAAATATAAAAATGAAGATATATATTTAGAAATATTAAACTTTTTTCTCTGAAATCTCTAGCGCTAATTTTGTTTTTGCATTCGCCAGCTTTTACCGCTGACGAAAGTCCCTAAGAACTAGGAACTGAATTTTGCGTGTTAATCCGTTTTTCCCTGGCAGTTGTGTGCACAGGGGTCCCTTGCCGCACAGGCAGATAACTTTTTCTTCGGAGGTACTCATATTTTTTCCGTCGATGAATAATTGACGTTTCAAGCCAGACCTCGATGTTGAATCCAGGAGTGGTTGCCACAGAGAGAGACCATAAATAAAAATCCCAGTTGGTGCAGCCGGGGTTTGAACCCACAACCTCTCTCTAGACCGGTCTTGGCTCGAGACCATCAAGTTCCCCTACTGATAAATTGATAAAAAAAACCTTCCGTACTGAAAGAGTTAGGACATCTTCATCAACAAATTCTGCACAATTTCTAGTTTAAAACTAAAATGCAACTATAAGATGAAAACAAACAACTGTGCTTAAAAGATGGCTCCCGCGTTATGGAAATAAATCGATAGAAAACAAATAACAACATATCTCTTTACAAGTTATATGTTACAAGTAAACAATATATCACATATCAACAAGAAGAAATATGTTCATTTGATTAATTAGTCTAAAATGCCAGAATAATTTAACACCATTTTTTGGGGGATAAGTAATTCAACGCGATTCTTTGCCAACTAACTTCATTACCTGTTGCATTACTGGGATAAAATAAAGGATACTGGAATTAGTTTTATGTAATCAATTATCTGTTAAAAACAAGATTAATTTATTTTCGTTTATTTTTCTTCTTTCAATTCTTCTTCTACATTTCTTTCTTTCTTTCTTTCTCTCTTTTTTCTCTCTTTCTTTCTTTCTTTCTTTCTCTCTTTCTTTCTTTCTTTCCTTCATCCTCTTCTTCTTTTGGTGCTGCTGCTGCCAGTTATTCTTTGGTGTCATTAACACGGTAAATTGCCTTTTGTTGAATTATGTGAACCAATATTAAAACCGCCAATTATATCTCCGGCACAGCATTTTCTTTTTTTAAGTTTAAATATTTTGGAACAGGATTGACTTTCTACTGGACTGGAAAGTGTATTTTAGGATAATTATATGAAGATAGAATAACACTTTAACGCATCCTCATGCGAATACTATATGATGAACTAATACACGGAAAACGACAAATCGGCAGACCTAAACTACGATATACAGATATCTGTAAATCATCTCTGAATGACTTCTCCATCTGTGAAAATGACTGGGAGCATCTGGCAAGTGATTGCACATCATGGAGAGCATGTATAAGGAATAGTATACCATCATTTGAGACTGTGCTAAGGCAACACTTAGAAGAGAAAAGACTCATGAAAAAGTAGGGAAACGCCTGTGGATCAGTGGGACTGACTTGTTCATACTGTGGCAATGTGTGTTTGTCAAAAATGTGTAGAATTAGCCTGAGAGAAGCTGTTCGACAAAAACAAAACCTCAAAAAGAAAAAAAAATGCACAATAGCCTCCACTAAACAGTCTGACAAGACAAAAAGGGTCATATATAGAATAACATTGGATAGCTCTGGTTCTCTGGCATTGAACCGCTTAACTTCAACAATAAAAAGTAAGGGCTAAATCAAAGTCTTAAAGCGAGTCTGGTATATGATGTTAGTGCCCATATAATTCAGTGATAAACGGCACATTTTTAGGTTTTCTCGTCGCTATCATGGCAGGCCATTCCAGCTTCGCAGAAAAATCTTTGGGATCCATTCGTAGAAGCAGGTTGAACACCGAGATAAGCAGAGATATCAAATATGCAAAATATTAAATAATATACAGGGTCGAGAGTATAGCTGCAGAAAATATACAAAATATTAAATAATATACGGGGTCGAGAGTATAGCTGCAGAAAATATACACAATAAACATCAAATGGTATTGAGCAGCTAAACTAACAGAACAACGTTTCAGCTAAAGCCTTCATCAGGTATATCAAACAAACGATAGAAATTACACACAAAAATCATATTAAGAAAACACAAAAACACGGCTTCAAAGAAATGGAGGAAAGGGAAAACAATTAAATGAGGTGTCCTATAGTGTATACAGAAAACGAGAAGAAGAATTAAAGAATGAGAGAGAGAGAGAGAGAGAGAGAGAGAGAGGATAACAGTGGCGCAAGGGGAGAAGAGTAACTGAGGTAATAGATATAACGCTTTGAGAGATAGAGATGGGACACAGGAAAGACATGGAGAGGAGACCAGTGGTTAAAGATAACAGGTTGATACTGAAGCCTTGTCCAAAAAAAATCTAGGAATTGAACTCAAACCGGTTCGATCAAAAGCGCACTATTCACCCAGCCACCGAGGCTCATTTTAATGTGAGGTCTGACTGCTATATCCACCCTAGTTAGACATTGCTTCCGGGTCATCATCATCATCCTGTGCCATACTGGTTGGAGTAGGCGATCATGTCACACAATTTTCATTCTACAGTGCAATTCGTACCAATTCTTTTGTTGACTGTTTCCCATGCCTTGACACAAAGCTATCTAGTATCTTCTCTTTTTGTTGTCCGCGATAATTCTTTCCCTGTATTTTTCAAGCTGTAACCTATTGTTCCGACTCCTCTCTTCTCATGATGTGCCAGAAACATGTATTTCTTTCTGATGTTTTTTTTTTTTTATGAGCTTCCTTTTTGTTTTGGGTCGTTGAGAATTTCTTCACTGATCTTTTTAGCTGTCCAGGAAACTATTAACATTCTTCTGAGAAATCATATTTCTGTGGCAGTAATCATCTTTTAATTTGTTTGTCTACTCTCCATGATTTGCTTCTATAGGTCAAAATTGGCTCTTTATAATACAGATGACTCTCTCTCTCTCTTTCTCTCTCTCTCTCTTCCTCGATTCTAATGACATAAACCTGTACACGAATTTTTGATTTTCTGAAATGCTATTTTGGCCTGAGCTATTCTGCTTCTTATTTCTATTTTTTTTTGTTTTTTTTTCTATGTTTTTTATTACACATCGAGAGGTGTCATGGCGGCTGCGTGTAAACAGTTTCCATGACTCGGCTCTTGTTGACGTGTTTAAATAATTTGCGCGAAAAGTCTGAAATAATGTGCGGCAATTTCCAGTTTGCGCATGGATTGTGAACTTGATCGATATTTCATTGGAATATTATTTATTCTTCTTTTGTCGTGTGTTCGACCTATCGTCGATAGGCCAATGTGTGTTCGCGGTTCGACAGGCAAACATCTATTTTGACAACACCTACCGGAAATGTCCATCTCGAAAGTATAAACTCGGTAGAGGGAAGAAACATAAATAATAATAGCCCAGAATGTGATAACAGTACAGTGTGTGGTACACAAGAGACACATTCAGGGCATGAAATACAAATATGGCTGACCATCGTGAAAGAGATTGGAGCCTCATCACGTACATAGCTATGACCATAAACAAGGATAGTACTCACAACCTACAAGTGGATATCAAAGTGGAAGGAATAGACCTGCAGATAGCTCAAAGTTACAACCACCTTGGACATAATATAACCAGTGATGGAAAATGTAAAACTGAAATAAACAAAAGAATAGGAATTGCAAAAAGTAATTTTAATGCCATGAAAAGTATACTAACATCAAAACAAATAATACCAGGGCTAAACCCAACTAAGAATAGCAAAATGTTATATCTTCTCAACATTACTGTATGGTGCAGAAACATGGACATTAGACAAGAAAATAGAGCACAAATTTGAGCATTTGGTTTACAGAGGAATAGGAAGAATTGGATGAAAAGCAAAGAAAACAAATGATGAAGTCTTGAAAACAACTAAAAATGAAAAGAGAACTACTAAATACAATTTTAAAAAAGCATTTATATTTTTGGGGCATGTTAAAAGACACAGCAGCCTACTAAAAGTAATCTTGGAAGGGGAAATACAAGGAAATGTAGACAAAGGTATACCAAGACTAACGTGGACGAGTACCATCAAAAGATGGACAAGTCGGCATATTACAACCTGCACTATAAAAGTAAGAGACAGAGCGGAATTGTGCTCTATGGCAGCCAACCTTCGATGTGGAGACGGCACTACATGATGATGATGATGACTTCTGTGGTGAATCTTCCATCAGATGTTATTATTGAGCCAAAGTATTTGACGCGTCGCACTTGCTTCTGATTTGTCCCGTTTATTTGTATGTTGCATGCTGGTGTTTCTTCGATGTGACCATATACTTTCAGGAACATACTTTCAGGAACATACTTTCAGGAACATACTTTCAGGAACATACTTTCAGGAACATACTTTCAGGAGCAAACTTTCAGGAACATACTTTCAGGAGCATACTTTCAGGAACATACTTTCAGGAACATACTTTCAGGAACATATTTGATTAGAAAAACTTGCGATGTCATAAACATTGCTGTTCAAGATTTAAATGAAGAATTCCTGATTAATAAAAAAAAAAGATCATGATAAATGAGTCACATTTGTGGTTGATAAACCTACTAAATCTTCTGAAACGTGATTCAACTTGTAGAGATGTCCTCTAATATGTTTAAAAATAACAACAAAGCTGTCAAAGTTACTGTAATTACAGAACCACCATAATACACCGCTTGAGAACCTTTAATGGAACCTAATATAACAGACATTTCAAATATGTTACAATTTAGCTTCTTATATTTTACCTTTTAATAATTCTGTGACCGATTATTGCTGCAGTCAGAGAGAAGAAAAGTGTTGGTGGCAATCAAATCAGCCAGTAGGAAGTTTTGAAACTATCAGAGAAGTAAACTGACAAAACACAACCGCCTCTTAGAGTTATTTATTGTACTACTTTGAGAACAAAAATCACTGGCCACCTCCATCAAATATGATTTAACGCTGTAAAATGTGAAAACACTCGATGGCTTGACAGAATTGTTTGGAACGAGACTATCTCATTCTCCTGTTTGACAGTTGAGGAGCGGTTGGAGCCATACTTTGGAATAATCGTTCCGGAAGACTGGAGTCGAGTTGCAAATCGAAGAAACAAAAGCTTGCTCGTCTGCTAATTTGACGGAGACAATACGTGTGGAGGACACGACGAGGGTATCTTTTGTCTGCTGACCGACAACAGAAGTGTATGCATTATAGAAATTGGCGTGCCTACTGGGTATTGGTCGTTTTAATCAATTTAGTGCGACCTGACGGTCGAGATTTTTTAAGCATCTGCGATGACCTTCAGATGAACTTTGCTGCGTGAAATTGTTTTATTTGACAGAGACAGATGTTTAAAAAAAAAATAAAAACACAAGTGATTTTTTTTAAGCGCCAATTTTCGCTTTCATTTTATAAAGTTTGAAAGGCACTAAACTAATTTTGAGGAGGTGAATAAAAAAGAACACAAAGACATGATTGTTAATCTGTGCATTAGTTTGGTTGTACTTTGCCTTTGACAACGGACACGTGAAAAGAAGTAATACAAAGGCAGATAAAGAGATGAATTAGGGAGAGAGATGTAGACGACGCATGAAAGAGATTATGTTAGTTTGATTAGTAAAGTAAAGAGCTCCCGTCACGCCAAGTGGCGTATAGGGATTACGGTGTTAGTGACTATATATTTTACAGACCTTCAGCACATGATTTTTGGGGTAATGTGGTCGGTATTACGCACGTGCCGCTTTACTTTTCCAGAAAAAAATATCCGGTACCCATTTAAGGCTGAACCCGGAATCCGTCGGTTGGGATCGAACCCTACCTCTTGTCCTTTGTAGTCCAGTTCACTAACCACTGAGCTATCGCGGCTCCCTTGATTAGTAAAGACACAGCTAATTGAACTAAATGTTTTATTCTGGTGATATGTACATTACAATTATTGAATGTTTGGTTCCTACGTTTGTTGTGAGTATCAGATCCCAATAGTATGGGTATGGGTGACACCGTCTATTATTATAGACTGTCCACTACGTTGTTCGTTACTCGCCACCTTTATTGCAGTTCTTTATCTATTCCCCTATATATATGTGTTCGATCAAGGAAAGAGCCTGAGACAAGACTCCATCAAGATTAGTTTCACGAGTAAGCGCCATTTATCGAGGAGTGCTGAGGGCCTGAGAGAAAACAGTTCCCCCAAGGAGGGTGTTCATCAAAATAGTTGAGAACTAACTAACTAATTAGTTCAATTATCAAATTCATTATTATCAGTAATTTAGTTGAGAACTTCTTCCTCTTCTATCTTTTAGCTCCCAGGGGAGCATAGGTCTTCAACAAACACTTTCCAAGTCGTTCTGTTTTTTGCAATTCTTTTAAGACCATTCCATGTCTTCCCCATTATCTTCATCTCTGCTTCGATCTGTCTTTTCCAAGAATTCCTTGGTCTTCCTCTTTGTCTTTTCCCCTGGGGATTCCCAAAAAAGGCCTGTTGTGTAATACTCTCAGTTGGCTTCCGTAGTGTGTGTCCTATCCAGCGCCATCGTCTACGCTGTATCTCTTTATCCACTGGTATTTGACCGGTACATTTCCATAATTCCACGTTAGTGACTTTGTCCTGCCATTTCCATCCCTTTATTCTGCGTAAGCATCCATTAATGAAAGTCTGTACCTTCGTGATTGTCGATTTTATTATTCTTCATGTTTCACAGCCATATAATAGGACCGACTTAACATTTGAGTTGAACATTTTTATTTTTGTATTTAACCTAATTTCTTTGGATTTCCATATGTTTCCCAGTGCATTGAAAGCTCCTCTTGCTTTTGATATCCTTATTTTGGTATCATTTTCTGTTCCTCCCTCTTTATCTATATTACTGCCCAGATATATGTAAGATTGTACGTCTAGTAGAGGTATTTCTCCTAGTTTTATTTGGTTATTGCCAACTGCATTAATTCTCATAATGTTGGTCTTATCTCTATTAATCTTTAGTCCTAGCTGCTGTGATCTCTCATCTAATATACTCATTTTATCCTGCATCTGTTGATGGCTGTATCATAGGAGAGCTATGTCATCAGCAACGTCTAAATCATCAAGCTGTTTGGTCAGTGCCCACTGGATCCCATTTCTGTTGTTTTGAGTTATTTTCATAATCCAATCTATGGCCAGTAGAAAGAGAAATGGGGACAGAAGGCATCCTTGCCTTACTCCTGTTCTTATTTCAAATGATTCTGTAAGATGTCCTTCATGCACCACTCTACATGTTGTTCCTTCATACATTGTTTTTATCAGGTTAATAAACTTTATGGGGATTCCGTAATGACTCAGCAACTTCCAAAGCATTCTTCTGTCTAAACCATCAAATGCTTTTTCGTAATCTATGAATCCAATATAAAGTGGGGATTTTAGTTCTAAACTATGTTCAACTATTATACGTAGAGTAGTTATTTGATCAACACATGATCTGTTCTTCCTAAAACCTGCTTGTTCATCTCTCAAGTGTTTCTCTATAGCCTCCTTTAGTCTCTCCAGAATGATTCTGCCTAATATTTTTCCTGGCACTGATAGTAGCATAATTCCCCTATAATTTGTGCACTCCTGTAAACTTCCTTTCTTTGGTAGTTTGATCATATAACCTTCTTTCCAGTCTTTAGGTATTTCTTCTTTTTCCCAAATTTTATCCAATAGATCATGTAACATCTTGGTAGAGGTGTTAATATCTGCTTTGATGGCTTCCGAAGGAATTTCATCTGGTCCTGTGGCTTTACCATTTTTTAATAGTTTGATGGCTTTCATTATTTCTTCTTTGCTTGGTTTTCCGCAGTTAACGTGTAACTCTTCTTCTGCTGGTAGTATATCTGGAGGATTATTTGAGCTGGGTCTGTTCAAAAGTTCTTCAAAGTGCTCTTTCCATCTCTCCATTTGTTCCCTTATCCTAAGCAGATTTCCTTTCTTATCTTTGATAAAGGCGTTGATCTGTTTGTATTTTCCACTTAATTTATTTGTGCTTTTGTACAGTTCTTTCATATTCCCTTTATTTGCTGCTTCTTCTGCCTCTTTAGCTAGTTCATATATATATTTCCTCTTATCCCTTTTAATGCATCTTCTCACTTCTTTGTTCACTTCTGTGTAAGCTTCCTGTGTCTTGGCTTTATTACTTCTTGTTTTGCTTTTATTTATGTCTGCTTTCTTGTTCTTTCTTTCTTTAATTTTATGCAGGGTCTCTGCTGTCATCCATGCCTTATTCTGGCGTTCTCTTTTCCCCAGTGTTTCTTCGCATGTCTCTTTCCATATATCTTTTACCTGTTTCCAATGATCTTCTATATTTATTGTATTTTCTAATTGTTGGAGGACTTGGTATTTGTTTGATATTGTGACTGCAAATTTATCTTTAATTCCTTGTTCTTTAAGAAACCCTACATTGAAATACTTTCTACCCTTATTCGTTGTAGTATACCTTTTTAGTTTAATTTTAAGTTTGGCTAACAGAAGATGATGATAAGAAGCTACATCTGCCCCTCTATATACTTTTACATCCTGTAAGGATGACTTAAACTTATTATTAATACATATGTGATCAATTTGATTTTCCATTCATAATCTGGTGACACCCATGTAGCTTTGTGTATTCTTTTATGTTGGAATATTGTTCCTCCTAGGCTCATTTGATTAAGAGCACAGAAATTCACAAATATCTCTCCATTCTCGTTTATATCTCCAAGTCCATGTTTTCCCATAATCTCTTCGAAGCCTCTGTTGTCTGATCCTACCTTAGCATTTAGGTCTCCCATCAAGATTATAATATCCTTGGCTCGTCTTGCATCAATCTGACATTGTAGCTGTTTATAAAAATCATCTTTAACTGAGTCATCTTTATCGTTGGTTGGTGCATAACATTGTATAATGTGTAATTTTATTTTGTTTTTTGTTGTTTTAAATATTGCTCTCACCAGTCTTGGTCCCACTGCCTCCCATTCTATTAGTATCTTCTGTGCATTCTTTGATAGCATTATAGCTACCCCTTCGCTATGTTGTGCTACTGGTTCCTGGTGTCCTGATGATAAAATCATCTCTCCTGTATTTAGTTTTATTCTCTCCGCTCCCAGCCATCTTGTTTCACACATTCCCAGAATATCTATCTTGTAGTTAGTCATTTCTGCTGCCACTTGTGCAGCTTTTCCCTGTTCGTTAAGGGTACGAACATTCCAGGTGCCAATTCTGGAGGATTTCCTGGTAGACAAAGGGTGAGTCGGCAACCCGGACTCCTTACGGCTTTCTCCGGATTGCGTCATACGTCTCTTAGACAGAGAACCCTTCTTTTTCCTGGTTGACGGATTAACTTTATCTCTCTTTGACTTGTCCATGTTTGTGAAGTTTAGTTGAGAACTAACTAGCTAATTAGTTCAATTATCAAATTCATTATTATCAGTAATTTAGTTGAGAACTAACTAGCTAATTAGTTCAATTATCAAATTCATTATTATCAGTAGTTTAGTTGAGAACTAACTAGGTAATTAGTTCAATTATCAAACACATTATTATCATTAATTTAGTTGACAACTAACTAGCTAATTAGTTCAATTTTCAAACACATTATTATAAGTAATTTAGTTGAGAACTAACTAGGTAATTAGTTCAATTATCAAACACATTATTTTAAGTAATTTAGTTGAGAACTAACTAGGTAATTAGTTCAATAATCAAATACATTATTATCAGTAATTTAGTTATTTTGGTAGTGTGGTACTTATGAAAACAAAGAGGCAGTGAAAATAGATTTCAAATGCAACAAATCATGTAAAAACATAGGCTTAATTCAACCAACAGCCAGCACAACCATCCTTGTACCAATGGGTGCTGTCAATGTCAGATCTGGACGCTTCGTACTGGATCGATCAGTAATATCAGAATAAGCGACATTAAATTTGCCAGTTATGATGATGTGGGCCAATCTGTAGAAAAGAAAATGTATACATGAAGAAATAAGAAGGCAGTTAGGGATCATTGCTGCAGTAGAATGTGTAATAAGTAAAAAGTTATGAGCCCCGTCACGCCAAGTGGTGTATAGGGAATATGGTGTTAGTGACTATAATTTTTACAGACCTTCGGTATATGGTTTTTGGGGTAATGTTGTCGGTATTACGTCTGTGTCACTTTACTTTCCCACAAAAAAAACCGGTACACATTTAAGGTTGGGTGAACCCGGAAGCCGTCGATCAGGATCGAACCTTACCTCTTGTCCTTTGTAGTCCAGTTCACTAACCACTGAGCTATCGCGGCTCTCAGAATGTGTAACGATACCAGAAATTTCATGGTTCGGTGACGCGGTAAAACAACAGTTAAACATGACGGAAAAAGCTATCAGGAAACACGATGAAAACATAATGAAACACTCAAGAAACGTAACAGCAAAAACAAAAAATAAAAAAATACGTTATCCACAGTAAAAATGTAAGTCCTTCTATCTACCTTTTAATTTTGCTTCTTCATTTACTGTGTGCCGTCTGCACATTGAAGGTTTGCTACCATGGGGTGCCATGTTACTGTCTCTTGTCATGGCGGTGCATGTCGTTATAGTCTATCTACCTTTCGATGTTATCAGTCCACTTAAGTCTTGGCGTGTCTCTGTCTCGTCTACCTTGTACTTTCCTTCTCTTCCAAGATGACTTTTAGAAGAGTACTATGTCTCTTCACTTGTCCACAAAATTGCAGTTGTCTTTTTAGAATTGTGTTAAGTTGTTTTTTCTCCCCATTTTCAGCTGAAAACAACTTCCTGGTTTGTTTTCTTTTCCTTGCACCAAATTCTCCCATTCTCCTTTAGATCCAAATTACAAAAGTTTCAATCTTCTGCTCCATTTCTTTTAATTATTTTTGTCCATGTTTATGCACCGTACAGGAATTTTAATAAATATAGCATTTTGCTATTGCTAGTTTTAGTTCTGATGTTATTTGTTTTGATGTCAGTATGTCATTCATTTGGTTAAAATTGCATTCCTGATTCTAATAGGTAGTAAAATAAAAAGTAAAATGGCACTTTATGGTAACCAACCTTCGATGTGGAGACAGTACTCTATGAATAAACGGCACTACATGATAACCAACCTTCGATGTGGAGACGGTACTCTATGAATAAACGACACTACATGATAACCAACCTTCGATGTGGAGACGGTACTCTATGAATAAACGACACTACATGATAACCAACCTTCGATGTGGAGACAGTACTCTATGAATAAACGGCACTACATGATAACCAACCTTCGATGTGGAGACGGTACTCTATGAATAAACGACACTACATGATAACCAACCTTCGATGTGGAGACGGCACTCAATGAATGAATGAACTGCAGTAGGGAGAAACTAAAATGTTTAATGGAATAAAAAATACAAGAAGAAAAAAAAATTCTATAATTCTTTCTTCCCCAATTTGCATCTCTTCCCCTAAAAATCCAAACAATGTGGAAGGCATCACCTTTCAGTCCTAAGATAGAATTTCAATAAATTAAATCCAGATAAAAAAAATGAACACATATCAAATCTGAAGGAAGAGATTTTTTAAAAAAAATCGTATGTGTGGCTGCAGTGTGTCTATGTCGTTATCTAACAGAGAGGTTTACGTACCAGATAAACGATAACATTGTGTCAGCAGTGTTATTGTCTGTATTGTTATAACTACTATTGCTTCTAATACTACTACCACTATATCTACTTATACTACTACTACAGCTACTATTATTACTACAACCACTGCTACTGCTACTAGTAGTGCTACAACTGTAACTACTTCAACTACTACTATTGCTACTACTGCTACTACTGCTACTGCTACTGCTACTACTACTACTACTACTACTACTGCTACTGCTGACACTGCTACTGCTACTCCTACTCCTACTACTACTACTACTACTACTACTGCTACTGCTGACACTGCTACTGTAACTCCTACTACTACTACTACTAATACTACTACTACTACTACTGCTACAGTTTCTACTACTACAACTGCTGCTTATAAACTACTACTACTGCTGCTACTACTACTACTACTACTACTACTACTACTACTGCTGCTACAGTATCTACTACTACAACTGCTGCTTATAAACTAGTACTACTGTTGCTACTACTACTACCACTACTACTACTACTACTGCTACAGTTTCTACTACTACAACTGCTGCTTATAAACTACTACTACTACTGCTACTACTACTACTACTACTACTACTACTGCTACAGTATCTACTACTACAATTGCTGCTTCTAAACTACTACTGCTGCTACTACTACTGTTAATATTATTATTGATGCTATAAAAATGAGCAGTTTTTTATATATATATATATATATATATATATATATATATTGGAATTCCGGCCAATAAGGCGGATATGCGAAAGGGCACGTTGAGGCTCTGTTTGAAAGGTGTTCCTTGTTGCAGTTTCCTCATATTCCAAGTCCGGCTTGCTGCTGCAGTTACTCAGTTTAGTGCTCTGTGCACACCGTGAGCTGTGTTTTTCACCGTGATCGTGTTTCGATATTCCTGTTTGCTTACAATGAATGATGCTTGTATGGTATGACGAAGAACAATTTGGCTGTGTTCACTTTCGGTGCGGTAACGCCTTATGCCTTTTGGTGTCTGTTGTAGCGGCCATGATAGGGACTGCAGCTGCTTTTCTTTCTTTGGATCCTTCAATGCGGTGAGATGTTATTTCAGATGATTCCACTGGCATGGGCGGTTGAGCATTTATGGATTTTAATTCGTTTGTAGTGGTACCGGAGCCTTTGACTAACAACTACTCATCATCATAATAATGTGCCATACCGGTTGGTGCAAGCGATCATGTCCTTCCACAATCTTCTATCCACAGTGCATCGTATCAGTTCTGTTGTTGACTGTTTCCATGCCATGACACCAAGCTATCTAGTATTTTCTCTTTTGTCGTCCGCGATCTCTCTTTCCTTGTACTTTGCTAGTTGTAACCAAGTATTCCAACTTTCCTCTTCTCATGATGTGCCCGAAAAATGTTGATTGTTATTTTCTGATGTATTTAGGAGCTCCCTTTTTGTGTTGGCCTCTTTGACAATTTCCATCATTGGTCTTTTCAGCTGTCCAGGAAACTTTCAACATTCTTCTGAGAAATCCCATCTCTGTAGCCTTTAATCGTCTTTTCATGTGTTCGTCTACTGTCCATGATTCGCTGCTACTATAATTATAACATACGTACTAACATTATATACATATATATACATACATATTTTTTGACATACATACATACAAACATATATATATGTTTATGTATGTATGTATATGTATATAATGTTACTATAAATATTTTTATAAACCAAGATGTGTCCAGATGTACGTTCAAAGATGATGTGTCCCTTGGACGGGGAACCAAACAAACATTGTTCTATGTTTTCAAGCTTTCAAGTTCCCCATTCATTCCAAAAGCTGTAACAAAAATGAAATAAAATAAAACAATTAAAGATTTATAGACCGGTAAAGATTTATAGACCGGCAAAGATTTATAGACTGCTGAATCAATAACTAAAACTATTAATATTGCAGACATTGATAAGGGCACGCGGTAGTAAAAATGGTCAAAGTAATACACACAAGTGGCCGTGACAAATACAACGGATAACGTGAAATGTCGAAACAGGCGATATCAATTTGATGGAAACTATTCTTACTCCTGCATCAAGTTTTGTTTTCAAGACACCACTATCAAGTTCTTGTTTGTAGCTTTGTCTTTAATACAGTTAAACTTTTAAAATATAAACAGATTTATAACAACAACATGATTGCTGCTCTGTTTAGTTTCTTTCTAAGATAAATGATATTGTGTTAAGACAATTTCCGTTACAGCCGCTGCTGTAAAAATAAGTTGCAGACATTAGCAGTCAAGATTAGAGTGAGGTATATCTATCAGGAATTGATAAGTATCGACGCTGTGACTTTGTGAAAGATATCTCAAGAAGGGGGACAAATGTTACTTTCTTCTGTTGTAACAAGGCCAGGGCGGCTACTCTCATTATCTAAGACGATTTGACTTTATGAAAGATATCGCAAGTAGGGGGACAAATGTTACTTTCTTCTGTTGTAACAAGGCCAGGGAGGCTACTCTCATTATCTAAGACGATTTGACTTTGTGAAAGATATCGCAAGTAGGGGGACGAATGTTACTTTCTCCTGTTGTAACAAGGCTAGGGAGGCTACTTTCATTATCTAAGACGATTTGACTTTGTGAAAGATATCGCAAGTAGGGAGACAAATGTTACTTTCTTCTGTTGTAACAAGGCCAGGGAGGCTACTCTCATTATCTAAGACGATTTGACTTTGTGAAAGATATCGCAAGTTGGGGGACAAATGTTACTTTCTCCTGTTGTAACAAGGCTAGGGAGGCTACTCTCATTATCTAAGACGATTTGACTTTGTGAAAGATATCGCAAGTAGGGGGACAAATGTTACTTTCTTCTGTTGTAACAAGGCCAGGGAGGCTACTCTCATTATCTAAGACGATTTGACTTTGTGAAAGATATCGCAAGTAGGGGGACAAATGTTACTTCCATCTGTTGTAACAAGGCCAGGAGGTCAAGGCTACTCTCATCAATTAAGACGATTTGACTTTGTGAGCACCTGCAAGTGTCATTTTGATCAGGTAAAAGGTTAAGGTCGACTGATAAGTTCACCTTCCATAGATGTCAGATAATTTGAACGTCATTTAAATGTCATAAATTGTGATGAACAGAAGAAATCACGACTCGTGGGAATAAATGATTCATAGGAATGAAAAGATAAACAATCTGAGGGTAACAAGAATGAAAACATACATTAAGTTATATAGTTGGACAGACAAAGGTTGTGAAACTGAAATAACCGAAAACATACATTAAGTTATATAGTTTGACAGTCAAAGGTTGTGAAACTGAAATAACCGAAAACATACATTAAGTTATATAGTTGGACAGTCAAAGGTTTTGAAACTGAAATAACCGAAAACATACATTAAGTTATATAGTTGGACAGACAAAGGTTTTGAAACTGAAATAACCGAAAACATACATTAACTTATATAGTTGGACAGACAAAGGTTTTGAAACTGAAATAACCGAAAACATTTAAACGTAACATCATGAATGCATGTCAGTATGTCCATTCATGTCTGCGTTCAATTCTAGATTTCACTGGGAATATCTGTCTGTTCTGAAAATATGCATATCCATCCATCCATCCATCCATCCATCCATCCATCCATCCATCCATCCATCCATCCATCCATCCATCCATCCATCCATCCATCCATCCATCCATCCAATCCAACCAACCATCCATCCATCCAATCCAACCAATCATCCATCCATCCATCCATCCATCCTTCCATCCATCCATCCATCCATCCATCCATCCATCCATCCAATCCAATAATCCATCCATCCATCCTTCCATCCATCCATCCATCCATCCATCCAATCCAATAATCCATTCATCCATCCATCCAATCCAACCAACCATCCATCCATCCATCCATCCAATCCAATCATCCATTCATCCATCCAGTCCAACCATCCATCCATTCAATCCAACCATCCATCCATCCAATCCAATCATCCATCCATCCAATCCAACCATCCATCCATCCAGTCCAACCATCCATCCAACCATCCATCCATCCAATCCATCCATCCATCCATCCATCCAATCCAACCATCCATCAATCCAATCCAACCATCCATCCATACAATCCAACCATCCATCCATCAAGTCCAACCATCCATCCATCCAATCCAACCAACCATCCAATCGAACCATCCATCCATCCATCCAATCCAACCATCCATCCATCCATCCATCAAATCCAACAATCCATCCATCCAGTCCAACTATCCATCCTTCCATCCATCCATCCAATCCAACCATCCATCCAGTCCAACTATCCATCCATCTAATCCAACAATCCATCCATCCAGTCCAACTATCCATCCATCCATCCATCCATCCATCCAATCCAACCATCCATCCAATCCAACCATCCATCCATCCTTCCAACCATCCATCCAATCCAACCATCCATCCATCCTTCCATCCATCCATCCAATCCAACCATCCATCCTTCCATCCAATCCAACCATCCATCCAATCCAATAATCCATCCATCCATCCAATGCAAAAATCCATCCAATCCAACCATCCATCCATCCTTCCATCCATCCATCCTTCCATCCATCCATCCAATCAAATCATCCATCCATCCAATCCAACCATCCATCCAATCCAACCATCCATCCATCCATCCATCCAGTCCAACCATCCATCCATCCATCCAACCATCCATCCATCCAGTCCAACCATCCATCCACCCAACCATCCATCCATCCAGCCCAACAATCCATCCATCCATCCAATCCGTACTGATGGTACGGATGGACACAAAGGTGCTGATGCAAGCCCCAACAAAATTGTTCATACATGCCCAGACATCCAATGAAGGACCGTATCCAAAATCTTGCGTTGGGACGGCTTAAGAAAAGCAGTTTTATCCACCAAGCCAAGTGTATTTGTAGACAAACACCAGACATGCCAAGAGTTGTTAACCCCCTACTGCCCATACCAGAACAGACTCCCTGGACTGATGAACCAGGATTATCAGTTCAAATACAGACAGAAGTGAAAGGAATAGTTGACAAGGAGGGATAGAATAGTATACAGCGTAAAACAATAAATCTCACTTTCTTGGATGAATACCCACAAGACCTATGGATCCGTGTGTACACAGATGGATCAGCACAAAATGCAGTAAAGAATGGGGGAGCAGGTGCATATATAGAGTACCCAAATAACACTAGGGATATGAATAAAATAGCAACAGGGAAATATTGTCACAATTATGATGCAGAAATACAAGGAATAAAGTTGGCAATAGAAAAAATGCTGATTAGTAATCTTATCACACAGCCTGTAGTGTATTTGACAGATGCAAGATCAGTTCTCCAGGCACTACAATCCAGAAAATTGCCACATCTTCAGACCTGAACTCTGCAAGCACCATAGGGTTGCCCTGCAGTGGATACCATCTCACTGTGGAATACCAGGAAAAGATAAAGCAGATCAGTTGGCAAAGGAAGGTTCAACTGTCACACAACCAGATGGACCAGTTACATACCATCATAAGAAACATATAATCAAATCAATCAGAGGACCACAAGCCCCAAATCAGGATGCCTTTCATAATATGAATAGATGTGAACAAGTTATGATTACACGCCTCAGAACAGGACACAATCGACTCCAAAGTCACATGTATACAAAATTTAAGATCGGCACATCAATTACATGTACACGTGAAAAGGCGCCCCAGACTGCTGAACACATACTTCAAGACTGCACTGAATATAATAGACTTAGGAAAATCCATTGGCCCATAGATACAACACTACAGGCAGAACTATATGGGCCACTGCAAGAATTACAAAACACAGTAAAATGTATACATGAAACAACATTGCAGATATAGACAATACTTCAGGCGAACGAAAGATGATAGATATGTTGCCTTTTTGTGTGACGTTTGTGTGAGCAAATGTAGCACCTTTTTGTGTGAGGTTAGTGTCAGCAACTTTAGCACCCTTTTGTGTGAGTTAAGTGTGAGCAACTTTAGCACCTGCTAGAGTGTGAGGTAAGTGTGAGAAACTTTAGCACCTGCTTGTGTAGGGTAAGTGTGAGCAACTTTACCACCTGCTTGTGTGGGGTAAGTGTGAGCAACTTTAGCACCTGCTAGAGTGTGAGAAACTTTAGCACTTCCTTGTTTAGGGTAAGTGTGAGCAACTTTAGCACCTGCTAGAGTGTGAGAAACTTTAGCACTTGCTTGTGTAGGGTAAGTGTGAGCAACTTTAGCACCTGTTAGAGTGTGAGAAATTTTAGCACTTGTTTGTGTAGGGTAAGTATGAGCAACTTTAGCACCTGCTAGAGTGTGAGAAACTTTAGCACTTGCTTGTGTAGGGTACGCGTGAGCAACTTTAGCACCCTTTTGTGTGAGGTAAGTGTGAGCAACTTTAGCACCTGCTAGAGTGTGAGAAACTTTAGCACCTGCTTGTGTAGGGTAAGTGTGAGCAACTTTAGCACCTGCTTGTGTGGGGTAAGTGTGAGCAACTTTAGCACCCTTTTGTGTGAGGTAAGTGTGAGCAATTTTACTACCTGCTTGTGTGAGGTAAGTGTGAGCAACTTTACTACCTGCTTGTGTAGGGTAAGTGTGAGCAATTTTACTACATGCTTGTGTGAGGTAAGTGTGAGCAACTCTACTACCTGCTTGTGTGGGGTAAGTGTGAGCAACTTTACTACCTGCTTGTGTGAGGTAAGTGTGAGCATCTTTAGCACCCTTTTGTGTGAGGTAAGTGTGAGAAACTTTAGCACCTGCTTGTGTGGGGTAAGTGTGAGCAACTTTAGCACCCTTTTGTGTGAGGTAAGTGTGAGCAACTTTAGCACCTGCTAGAGTGTGAGAAACTTTAGCACCTGCTTGTGTAGGTTAAGTGTAAGCAGCTTTAGCACCTGCTAGAGTGTGAGAAACTTTAGCACCTGCTTGTGTAAGTTAAGTGTGAGCAACTTTAGCACCTTTTTGTGTGAGGTAAATGTGAGCAACTCTAGCACCCTATTGTGTGAGGTAAGTGTGAGCAGCTTTAGCACCTGCTAGAGTGTGAGAAACTTTAGCACCTGCTTGTGTAGGTTTAGTGTGAGCAACTTTAGCACCCTTTTGTGTGACGTAAGTGTGAGCAACTTTAGCACCCTTTTGTGTGAGGTAAGTGTGAGAAACCTTAGCACCTGCTTGTGTGGGCAACTTTAGCACCCTTTTGTGTGAGGCAAGTGTGAGCAACTTTACTACCTGCTTGTGTGAGGTAAGTGTGAGCAACTTTACTACCTGCTTGTGTGGGGTAAGTGTGAGCAACTTTACTACCTGCTTGTGTGAGGTAAGTGTGAGCAACCTTAGCACCCTTTTGTGTGAGGTAAGTGTGAGAAACTTTAGCACCTGCTAGAGTGTGAGGTAAGTGTGAGCAACTTTAGCACCTGCTATATTGTGAGGTAAGTGTGAGCAACTTTAACACCTGCTAGTGTGTGAGGTAAGTGTGAGCAACTTTAGCACATGCTATATTGTGAGGTAAGTGTGAGCAACTTTAACACCTGCTAGAGTGTGAGGTAAGTGTGAGCAACTTTAACACCTGCTAGAGTGTGAGGTAAGTGTGAGCAACTTTAATACCTGCTAGAGTGTGAGGTAAGTGTGAGCAACTTTAACACCTTCTAGAGTGTGAGATAAGTGTGAGCAACTTTAGTACCTGCTAGAGTGTGAGACAAGTCGGGTAACTGTAGCACCTGCTTGTGTGAGGTAAGTGTGAGCAACTTTAGCATCTTCATGTGTTGGGTAAGTAGGGGCACCTTTAGCACCTGTTTATTATTGCGTGAAGATTTCGTCATAGTTGACAGAAATCCACCATAGAAAATAATCGTTATCTATGGAATAAGTGATTTAAAAAAAAATTATATTTGACAAAAGTCTATACAGTGATTGCAGAAGTGTGGTTTCTCCAGCCATTAACAGTTGTGAACCTTCTAGATTCGCCAGGTTTCTGAATGAGGGGGGCTGCCGTCAAATCTCTTTCGTTGAGACCTCAAATAATTGTATCATACAAAACACTTTACGGAAAAACCCATTGCCACATGTACTGAATGCATTCCCGCTGAGCAGAAAAAAAACCAAAGTTTGTGATGCTTTCGGGAAAATCCTCTCAGTCCTTCTGCTTTCAATAGAGGTAGCAATGGGGAAACCCAGAGCTTTTCTAAATTAGTGGTAAACATCCTTGACATTGTTAATATTAAATGTACATATTGAACAATACTCTCTGATCTACTGAGGGAATCTCCCAAGTGAACAGAGAAATTTCACCCTTCTCGGTTCAGTGAGGATACGCCTCCGATCGAATGACCAATCGTGACGTTGTAATGTGTGACGTTAATACTATATATTATGTTTCTATGTTTTAGCACACAGAGTATAAAATAAATATACATAAGTGTAGATATCCACTTTGCCTTTGGACCTAGTGTTTACACAACTTCATGTCGAGAAAAATCTAAAACTGCGTGCAAAATTTCACAGCAATATATCAATCTGTTTCCGAGAAAACTGATGGTGAGTTTGTGCAAAAATGTGTGAATGGACTATAGTATCTAGAAACATCATTTAATGTCATAAAACAAACGGATAAAGAAATTATCATCGGTCCAATAAAACAAACTAAGAATTGGGACAGCCAGCACCTCTCCTACAACCTAAGCAAGTGTCATTCAGACAAAGAAAATATACAAATCATGTGTGTTCGCACTCCTTGCTATCTATACAAAACTTGATCACTCACAAGTAAACAAAATAAAGTTAGTTACCACTGAACTGAAATGTCTGAGACGAGCTGTAGGAGTGATCACATAAAGGCAGAAACTAAAATATAAGAGAAAGAACTGGCATAAAACCAATAATTGAATTACATACAAAGTATAAAGAGAAGGACACAAAACTTGAGGCGGGCCCAGACAATTTTAGGATTGACATGGGAGAAACTCTACACCGGCATTAAGTGTCAAATGGCTTGCCTGGAAAGCAAGAACCAGAACTTTGTATCTCTCTCGACACCCGAAGTGGTAAAGAGGGGAAGATGAGAAGTTTTTGGTGTCTTTAAGGGAGTTTTAACTTTACTGTTTATTGGTGTAGGGACATTAATAGTTGTAATGTCAGTGTTTATTGGTGTAGGGACATTAATAGTTGTAATGTCAGTGTTTATTGGTGTAAAGGGCCATTAATAGTTGTAATGTCAGTGTTTATTGGTGTAGGGACATTAATAGTTGTAATGTCAGTGTTTATTGGTGTAGGGACATTAATAGTTGTAATGTCAGTGTTTATTGGTGTAGGGACATTAATAGTTGTAATGTCAGTGTTTATTGGTGTAGGGACATTAATAGTTGTAATGTCAGTGTTTATTGGTGTAGGGACATTAATAGTTGTAATGTCAGTGTTTATTGGTGTAGGGACATTAATAGTTGTAATGTCAGTGTTTATTGGTGTAGGGACATTAATAGTTGTAATGTCAGTGTTTATTGGTGTAGGGACATTAATAGTTGTAATGTCAGTGTTTATTGGTGTAAAGGGCCATTAATAGTTGTAATGGCAGTGTTTATTGGTGTAGGGACATTAATAGTTGTAATGTCAGTGTTTATTGGTGTATGGACATTAATAGTTGTAATGTCAGTGTTTATTGGTGTAGGGACATTAATAGTTGTAATGTCAGTGTTTATTGGTGTAGGACATTAAGGGTTGTAATGGCAGTGTTTATTGGTAGGACATTAAGGGTTGTAATGGCAGTGTTTTTTGATGTAGGGACATTAATAGTTGTAATGGCAGTGTTTATTGGTGTAGGGACATTAATAGTTGTAATGTCAGTGTTTATTGGTGTAGGACATTAATAGTTGAAATGGTAGTGTTTATTGATGTAGGGACATTAATAGTTGTAATGTCAGTGTTTATTGGTGTAGGGACATTAATAGTTGTAATGTCAGTGTTTATTGGTGTAGGACATTAATAGTTGTAATGTCAGTGTTTATTGGTGTAGGACATTAATAGTTGCAATGGTAGTGTTTATTGGTGTAGGGACATTAATAGTTGTAATGGTAGTGTTTATTGGTGTAGGGACATTAATAGTTGTAATGGTAGTGTTTATTGGTGTAGGGACATTAATAGTTGTAATGTCAGTGTTTATTGGTGTAGGACATTAATAGTTGAAATGTCAGTGTTTATTGGTGTAGGGACATTAATAGTTGCAATGGTAGTGTTTATTGGTGTAGGGACATTAATAGTTGTAATGTCAGTGTTTATTGGTGTAGGACATTAATAGTTGAAATGTCAGTGTTTATTGGTGTAGGGACATTAATAGTTGTAATGGTAGTGTTTATTGGTGTAGGACATTAATAGTTGAAATGTCAGTGTTTATTGGTGTAGGACATTAATAGTTGCAATGGTAGTGTTTATTGGTGTAGGGACATTAATAGTTGCAATGGTAGTGTTTATTGGTGTAGGACATTAATAGTTGAAATGTCAGTGTTTATTGGTGTAGGGACATTAATAGTTGTAATGTCAGTGTTTATTGGTGTAGAGACATTAATAGTTGTAATGTCAGTGTTTATTGGTGTAGAGACATTAATAGTTGTAATGTCAGTGTTTATTGGTGTAGGACATTAATAGTTGTAACGTCAGTGTTTATTGGTGTAGGGACATTAAGGGTTGTAATGGCAGTGTTTATTGGTGTAGGGACATTAATAGTTGTAATGGCAGTGTTTTTGGTGTAGGGACATTAAGGGTTGTAATGGCAGTGTTTATTGGTGTCGGGACAGTACGAGTTTTGTCAAGTCAATGCACACTAATGTTGTGATGTTAAGATTTTTTACTGCAGTTCTCATTGGTGTTGGGACATAAACAATTATAACGTCAGTGTTTATATTGTCGGACATTGAGTTTTACCTTCAATAGTACAAGTTGCAACACTTGAGTTGGAGAGTTATTTTATGCAATCCCTGTTTGACCTGGCATCTTACTGTGGCCTTGTTTATTGAAACATAAAGCATGTCCACGAAATGATCGATTTTTCGTAAAGTCCTGAGTTATAGAGTCAAGAGAATACATTTCCTAAAAGATCTGTAGCCATGAGTTACTGTACATATTATATCTATGCCAACATTCAGTAGAACATATATACAGCTGTCAACTGTGACATAAGAACAAATTCAAATAAAATTACCGATTAAAATTTAAAATAAAATAATTTCCTTTACCAGAAAAAAAAAAATTCCTGGTACCCATTTTCATATGATGGATAAATTATGAGGTCTGGGTTTTTAGAAACTTTAAAAATTCAGGACAGCTGAGAATTAAATCCAGACCACGTTCAGTCAATAGCGCCACTTCAGACAAGCTTCAGAAATAGAATGAATGTTGAAAGTGGAGGAAAATTACAAGAGGTTTGATTATACCAACGGGAATTCTACATAGTAACAATATATATTCTCGTGTGTGGATTTATATTTTAGGTAGGGTAGGCAATACTTCTACTTTTTCCCAGATTTGTCCTAATATATAGTAGCCTCCGTCAGTCATAGTTGACTATACTAGCCTCCGTCCGTTATAGTTGACTATAGTAGCCTCCGTCAGTCATAGTTGACTATAGTAGCCTCCGTCAGTCATAGTTGACTATACTAGCCTCCGTCAGTCATAGTTGACTATAGTAGCTTCCGTCCGTCATAGTTGACTATAGTAGCCTCCGTCAGTCATAGTTGACTATAGTAGCCTCCGTCAGTCATAGTTGACTATAGTAGCCTCCGTCAGTCATAGTTGACTATGGATTTTTCAGCGCCCCTAGAAATGTTTTTTTTTTAATTTTATTTTCTTTCGCCGTGTATTCTCTTTCTCAATGAATCTGTCTGCTTCTTGTTTGAGGTGAACCTTTAGAGTGTGTTTCTAGAGATTGCGGTCTGCAGCTTTCTCTCCCCAGGCTGCAGGGCTTATGTTCAGAGTCTTCATGTCGCGTTTACACACATCTACAAATCGAAGTTTTGGGCGCCCCCTGGGTCTTTAACCATCTGCCAGTTGTCCGTAGAGTATATCTTTCGATATGAGGCCATCTTTCATACGGTGTCCATGGCCAAGTCAGCGTAACCTACGTTGTTTGAGCAGCGTGTAGATATTCGGGAGGCCTGTGCAAGTCATGACCTCCACGTTTGTCTCTTTATCCTTCCAGGTGATACCGAGAATACGGCGCGCATATGGAATGCATTTAGCCTTCTCTCCTGCTTTACATAGGTTGTCCAAGATTCGCTGCCATACAGGAGGTCTTAATTAATATAAATCACTGAATAATGTCTGGCCATCTTCTGTGAGGGACTTATACACATACACATCTACCTTGAATGCAATGAGTTCAAAGCTTGAGAACAGCAGTCAGTCTAAACCAAGTTATCTAAATCTTTGCACTTGTTTTCTCCCTTTGTTGAGTACTAGTTTCAGAAACAAGACGCATCCCAACAACAGGAACATTATCAATGCTCTGCATCTACGTCCTAGCTGGAATGTTCCGCTTGTCTTCTAATCCTGTGATATTTTAGTGTTCAGGTGTATCACGGGGAGGAGAGCTTCAAAGAGAAACATAAAAGACCGGAAATTGTATCATATTCTATGCTCCTATGTGGGCGTGTGGGCATGTCCCAAAATACCTGATGAGGTTGTCGGGTTATTTAGAGAATATAATAGTAGAAAAAGAAGTGAAAGCTTTTCACTTTCGGTCCTCAACATTTGTATGATCTTATAGCTTAGAAAGAATTAGTAATCAAAGCTTCCTCTGGGAGAGAATTCACATAGTTTCTAGTCTGTTATCTTCTTCCTTTCAACCAACATTCAACACATAGTTTTTAGTCTGTTATCTTCTTCCTTTCAACCAACATTCAACACATAGTTTTTAGTCTGTTATCTTCTTCCTTTCAACCAACATTCAACACATAGTTTCTAGTCTGTTATCTTCTTCCTTTCAACCAACATTCAACACATAGTTTCTAGTCTGTTATCTTCTTCCTTTCAACCAAAATTCAACACATAGTCTCTAGTCTGTTATCTTCTTCCTTTCAACCAACATTCAACACATAGTCTCTAGTCTGTTATCTTCTTCCTTTCAACCAACATTCAACACATTGTCTCTGGTCTGTTATCTTCTTCATTTCAACCAACATTCAACACATAGTCTCTAGTCTGTTATCTTCTTCCTTTCAACCAACATTCAACACATAGTCTCTGGTCTGTTATCTTCTTCACTTAAACCTATATTCAACACATTGTCTCTAGTCTGTTATCTTCTTCCTTTTAACCAATATTCAAGACATTGTCTCTAGTCTGTTATCTTCTTCCTTTCAACCAACATTCAACACATTGTCTCTAGTCTGTTATCTTCTTTCCTTCAACCAACATTCAACACATAGTATCTAGTCTGTTATCTTCTTCCCTTCAACCAACATTCAACACATAGTCTCTAGTCTGTTATCTTCTTCCCTTCAACCAACATTCAACACATTGTCTCTAGTCTGTTATCTTCTTCCCTTCAACCAACATTCAACACATTGTCTCTAGTCTGTTATCTTCTTCCCTTCAACCAACATTCAACACATTGTCTCTAGTCTGTTATCTTCTTCCCTTCAACCAACATTCAACACATAGTCTCTAGTCTGTTATCTTCTTCCTTTCAACCAACATTCAACACATAGTCTCTGGTCTGTTATCTTCTTCACTTCAATGAACATTCAACACATAGTCTCTGGTCTGTTATCTTCTTCACTTCAACCAACATTCAACACATAGTTTCTGGTCTATTATCTTCTTCACTTCAACCAACATTCAACACATAGTCTCTGGTCTAGTATCTTCTTCACTTCAACCAACATTCTGCACATAGTCTGTTATCTTCTTCACTTCAACCAACATTCAACACAATATCTCTTGAGACTTTCTTCATTTCTTCACATTATTTTTTTGTTCAACACAGCTTCTCTTAGTTCTTTCTTATGCTGCATGAATCACCTTCAATCCACTCTATACTAATAAATCATTCTCTCTCTCTCTCTCTCTCTCTCTCTCTCTCTCTCTCTCTCAATCTATTTAATATTTATTTCCCCATCTGGCTACCTCTACTTTGTGGTATGCACGTTTTTGTAGCCCACTTCTTCAGTGTCATCACTCATGTTTGATGTTGAACGAACAATTTTCAATCTCCTATTCGAAATGAGCACTCGTCGCGCTCTCGTGCAGACGATGAAATTAGACACGAGCCTCATCAAGGCCAGCTCCTTGTCGTGGGGATGGGGCTTAACAGTCACCAGGGACTGAAAACCAAGACTGGCCAGGCCTTCCTACAACCAAGCAAGACCACAGTCTGCTCTAGCAAGTTCAAGTGCTGAAGTCGGAGGCAACCAGCCAAAAGGCGCACAAAAATCAGGATGCCACGCACTCAACGCAAATGGAAGAATGTCTATAACCGCAAATCGATATGGCACTCGCCCTGTGATGGACACTCAGGCAGGAGCAGCGCCGGGCCCTCAGCCTCGAAAGGGCCCAACCTCTAATACTGGATGTCCTTCTCAACCGCTCTGTGGAGTCAGGGGGCGAGAGAATAGAGCTACTGGCCAATCCAAAATAAGACCACTTAAAATAATGCACTGGAATGCTGAAGGCATCAACAGCAAAAGAGATGGGTACAGTAAAAAGATAGAATTAGAGAATATCCTGCATGAAGAACAAGTAAGCATATGCTGTTTGCAGGAAACCCATCTAAACAATGACATAGCCTTGAAGATTAGGGGATACCAGTGCTACCGATCTGACAGAAAAAATAGACAAAAGGGCGGAATAATGACTCTTGTAAGGAACAACATTAATGCATGTCAGATTGAAGTGTATATGGATGGGGCGGAATATCAAATACTGCACCTCAGGACAGGAAATACAGACTTCCATCTACTTAACTACTACTGTCCGAGTGACCGCCCACTAGCACTAGACACAATTACATTACAAGAAAGAATAATTGTATGTGGAGACTTTAACAGCCATTCACAGAGCTGGGGCTATGAACATATGGACAAGAGAGGTGAAGAGCTTGAAAATTGGCAGGATGACAATGGGCTTATACTATTAAACCAGGCAACAGATCCACCAACATTCTACTCCAGATCATGGCATACCACATCTACACCAGACCTAGCTTTCCATTCACCAGACCTGGATTGGAATATCACACGAATTGTTGGGAAACAACTTGGAGGCAGCGACCACCGACCAGTCTTTTTAGTGGTACAAAATAAGGCCATCAGGGAGAGCAGCACTCTCTCCAGATGGAATTACAAAAAGGCAGACTGGAAAATGTATCAACACTACACCAGTGTACTGACTAAAGATATAAATACAGATAGAGACATCAACAAAATAGTTGATGAATTCAGTAGACTAATAATACAAGCTGCCAGTGAAACAATACCTAGAGGGGCACGGAAACACTACAAACCATACTGGAGTAGTGAACTAGAGCAACTACACAATGACATGGAAACATCTCGAAAGCAAGCAGAAAATAACCCTTGCCAAGAACACCACAACAACTACCAGCATGCTAAAGCCAAATTTCAACGGGCTAAACTACAAGCCAGACGGAGAAGCTGGAAAGAGAAAACAGAGTCCTTGAATCTTGAACGAGACACAAGAAAAGTGTGGAAGCTTGTAAAACAGCTGAATGATGAGGGTACAGAAAGGAACACCAAAATTACACTGAAGAAGGATGGAAACATTCTAACAGGTAAACATGCAGCAAATTACTTTGCAGACTCCTTTGCAAATGACAATAATATTGAAACTAGCCTAGAAAAACGACAAGAGACCCGTTTAAAACAACAAAATGCAAGACAAGAAGAGACCACACATGAAGTAATGGAAACACCCATTACACAAAGAGAGCTAGAGCTGGCAATATCCAAATTAAAAATGAAAAAGTCACCAGGCAGTGATGGAGTGTCCAATGATATGATTAAGAACTTGGGAACTGCAGCTAAAGCAAAACTACTGCAGATCTACAACATTTGCTGGATCACAGGTAGAGTGCCACAGGCATGGAGAGAAGCAATTATGATACCATTACTAAAGCCAGGAAAAGATGGTTCAATGACATCCAGCTATAGACCAATCAGCCTTACAAGCTGTTTGTGTAAAACAATGGAACGTATAATCAATCTCAGACTGCAGTGGTACCTGGAAAGTGAAAATCTCCTTGTCCCACAACAAGCAGGCTTTAGACAGTGTTACTCTACCGAAGATCAAGCAACCTATCTTTCCCAGGAAATTGAAGATGCGTTTCAAGAAAAGAAACTGGTACTAGCAGCATGGATAGACCTAAAGAAAGCATTTGATAAGGTATGGAAGGAAGGGCTTTTGAAGAAACTGAGAAATTATGGAGTAAATGGCAGGATGTACAAATGGGTCAAAGCATACCTGCATAATAGGAGAGCCAGAGTGCAACTGGATGGTCTTAAGAGTAAGAAGGTCTTATTGCGCCAGGGCGTTCCACAAGGAGGGGTACTATCTCCAACACTTTTTCTGATCTACATCAATGACCTAGTTACTGAACTACCACATGGCATCAAAGTGGCAATGTATGCAGATGACTTGGTAATGTGGTGCACAGAGGAGTATGCAACAGTGGCCTCCAAATTGCTACAAAGAGCTATGAATGCACTGAATTCATGGACAAATAGATGGTGTATCAGCATCAATACAGACAAATGCAGTACTACACTTTTCACACTCTCCCCAAAACAAAAAGCAGGAGCCATCTACATAAACAATGAGCCTGTGAAAGAAGACATACAAGCTACATATCTCGGAGTTACATTTGATAACAAACTATCTTGGAAACAGCAGATAAATAAGGCAACCCAAAAAGCAAGGAGGAAATTGGCTATTCTAAGAAAGTTGTGTGGAACCACATGGGGTGCGAGTGGGAAAATACTCAGTAAAGTTTACCAACAGAGTATACGCCCACATTTAGAATATGGATCATCCGCATGGTGCTCAGCATCAAACACCACATTGCAAGAACTGGATAAAGTACAAAACCAGGCACTTAGGGTCATCACAGGAGCAATGAAATCAACACCAATATTGGAGATGGAGAAATTGTGGAGGATACCAGCACTGAGAGAACGGAGAGACACAAAGGTGCTGATACAGGCAGAAAAATTTGCTTGCATGCCGAGACATCCAATGAAGGACAGATTCCAAAATCTTGCATTGGGACGACTTAAGAGAAGCAGTTTTATCCACCAAGCCAAGCGTATTAGTAGACAAACACCAGACATGCCAAGAGTTGTTAAACCCTTCTGCCCATACCAGAACAGACTCCCTGGACAGATGAATCAGGATTATCAGTTCAAATACGGACAGAAGTGAAAGGAATAGTTGACAAAGAGGAACAAAATAGTCTACAGCGAAAAACAATAACTCTCAGTTTCCTGGATGAAGAATACCCACAAGACCTATGGATCCGTGTGTACACAGATGGATCAGCACAGAATGCAGTAAAGAATGGGGAGCAGGTGCATATATAGAGTACCCAAATAACACTAGGGATATGAATAAAATAGCAACAGGGAAATATTGTCACAATTATGATGCAGAAATACAAGCAATAAAGTTGGCAATAGAAAAGCTGCTGAACAGTAATCTTAGCCCACAGCCTGTAGTGTTTTTGACAGATGCAAGATCAGTACTCCAGGCACTACAATCCAGAAAATTACCACATCTACAGACCTTATTGACTGAACTCTGCAAGCACCACAGGGTTGCCCTGCAGTGGATCCCGTCTCACTGTGGAATACCAGGAAATGAGAAAGCAGATCAGTTGGCAAAGGAAGGTTCAACAGGCACACAACTAGATACACCAGTCACATACCATCATAAGAAACAGATAATCAAATCAATCAGAGGACCACAAGCCCCATATCAGGATGCCTTTCATAATATGAATAGATATGAACAAGTTATCATTATACGCCTAAGAACAGGACACAATCGACTCCATAGTCACATGTATACAAAATTCAAGATCGGCACATCAACTACTTGTACATGTGGACAGGCACCCCAGACTGCTGAACACATACTTCAAGACTGCACTGAATATAGTAGACTGAGGAAAATCCATTGGCCCATAGATACAACACTACAGACAAACTATATGGGCCACTGCAAGAATTACAAAAGACAGTAAAATTCATACAGAAAACGACATTGCTGATATAGACAATACTTCGAGCGAACGAAAGATAGATAGATAGATAAATTAGACACGAGCAAACTCTTATCATAGCCATGCTGTGCTTTTAAAGAAACGTCATCGATATTCTGTTGATCGATTGGTTATTGGTATATTCCAATATAGACTTGGAAAGCAGGCAGTTCAATTGGTCGTTTATATGCGTGCGTTTGACAGATGGGGCTACGGAACGTTTGCAGGATTTCACTTGCAGAAAAAACAAACAATAAATGGTTTAATGTTGGTTTTATTAATATGAGTTGACCTCATGGCACTGAGGCGGTCTCATGGGTGACTAGTCTACTTCACCTTATGATAACAGCAACTGTACATGATGGATCAAGTGGGTTTCTAGTTAAACATATTTTATTATTTGTTAGCGGCTGGTGGTCAGTCGACCTCTGGACAGGAACAATAAAAATGTTCAACTCCGGTGTTAAGTCAGTCTTATTATATGGCTGTGAAACATCAATAACAAAATCACTAACATAGAATTATGGAAATGTACCAGTCAAATATCAGTCGATAAAGAGATACAGCGAAGACGATGGCGCTGGATAGGACACACACTGCGGAAGCCAACTGAGAGTATTACACAACACGCCCTTTTTTGGAATCACCATGGGAAAAGACAAAGAGGAAAACAAAAGAATTCTTGGAGAAGACAGATAGAAGCAGAGATGAAGATGATGGCGACGACCTGGAATGATCTTAAAAGAATTGCAAAAAAAAAAAACGACTTGAAAAGTGTTTGTTGAGGACGTATGTTCCACAGGGAGCTGAAAGGTAGAAGAGAGAGAGAGAGAGAAGGAATGGGGGGAAGGGGGGCTAGTGGTCTACAGGTACAATGTCGGCCTCTGGACAGGAACAATGCGGGATCAAATCCCACCAGAGGATTGAGCGGCATGGTGAAATGGAGATCGTGGTACCAATTTTCTGTACGGATACGGCACAATATAATGATGATAGAAGAGGAATTAATTGCCTTTGAAAACAAATGTCTACGAAGGATGAAAAACATTAACTGGAAAGAATACATTTGTAATGAACAGATTAGAGACGAATCAAAATAAAGATATGTGTCGAGCTTCATAAGACCAGAGTGTTGGGATTACATCGGCCATGTGCTGAGAATCAATGAAGAAAGGTTGTTTTTTTTCAAATGTAAGAAAATTAATATGTGGTTTCTTTATGACATTGCTCTCCCAAGTCTCTAAGTAGTGAGGTCTGATGTCTAGCCCTATCTGGGTAGTGAGGTCTGATGTCTGGCTCTATCTGGGTAGTGAGGTCTGATGTCTGGCCCTATCTGGTAGTGAGGTCTGATGTCTGGCCCTATCTGGGTAGTGAGGTCTGATGTCTGGCTCTATCTGGGTAGTGAGGTCTGATGTCTGGCCCTATCTGGGTAGTGAGGTCTGATGTCTGGCTCTATCTGGGTAGTGAGGTCTGATGTCTGGCTCTATCTGGGTAGTGAGGTCTGATGTCTGGCTCTATCTGGGTAGTGAGGTCTGATGTCTGGCTCTATCTGGGTAGTGAGGTCTGATGTCTGGCTCTATCTGGGTAGTGAGGTCTGATGTCTGGCTCTATCTGGGTAGTGAGGTCTGATGTCTGGCTCTATCTGGGTAGTGAGGTCTGATGTCTGGCCCTATCTGGGTAGTGAGGTCTGATGTCTGGCTCTATCTGGGTAGTGAGGTCTGATGTCTGGCCCTATCTGGGTAGTGAGGTCTGATGTCTAGCCCTATCTGGGTAGTGAGGTCTGATGTCTGGCCCTATCTGGGTAGTGAGGTCTGATGTCTGGCCATATCTGGTAGTGAGGTCTGATGTCTGGCCCTATCTGGGTAGTGAGGTCTGATGTCTGGCCCTATCTGGGTAGTGAGGTCTGATGTCTGGCCCTATCTGGGTAGTGAGGTCTGATGTCTAGCCCTATCTGGGTAGTGAGGTCTGATGTCTAGCCCTATCTGGTAGTGAGGTCTGATGTCTGGCCCTATCTGGGTAGTGAGGTCTGATGTCTGGCCCTATCTGGGTAGTGAGGTCTGAAGTCTGGCCCTATCTGGGTAGTGAGGTCTGATGTCTGGCCCTATCTGGGTAGTGAGGTCTGATGTCTGGCCCTATCTGGGTAGTGAGGTCTGATGTCTGGCTCTATCTGGGTAGTGAGGTCTGATGTCTGGCCCTATCTGGGTAGTGAGGTCTGATGTCTGGCTCTATCTGGGTAGTGAGGTCTGATGTCTGGCCATATCTGGGTAGTGAGGTCTGATGTCTAGCCCTATCTGGGTAGTGAGGTCTGATGTCTGGCCCTATCTGGGTAGTGAGGTCTGATGTCTGGCCCTATCTGGGTAGTGAGGTCTGATGTCTAGCCCTATCTGGTAGTGAGGTCTGATGTCTGGCCCTATCTGGTAGTAAGGTCTGATGTCTAGCCCTATCTGGTAGTGAGGTCTGATGTCTAGCCCTATCTGGTAGTGAGGTCTGATGTCTGGCCCTATCTGGGTAGTGAGGTCTGATGTCTGGCTCTATCTGGGTAGTGAGGTCTGATGTCTGGCCCTATCTGGTAGTGAGGTCTGATGTCTGGCCCTATCTGGTAGTGAGGTCTGATGTCTGGCTCTATCTGGGTAGTGAGGTCTGATGTCTGGCTCTATCTGGGTAGTGAGGTCTGATGTCTGGCCCTATCTGGTAGTGAGGTCTGATGTCTGGCCCTATCTGGTAGTGAGGTCTGATGTCTGGCCCTATCTGGGTAGTGAGGTCTGATGTCTGGCTCTATCTGGGTAGTGAGGTCTGATGTCTAGCTCTATCTGGGTAGTGAGGTCTGATGTCTGGCTCTATCTGGGTAGTGAGGTCTGATGTCTGGCTCTATCTGGGTAGTGAGGTCTGATGTCTGGCCCTATCTGGGTAGTGAGGTCTGATGTCTGGCCCTATCTGGTAGTGAGGTCTGATGTCTGGCCCTATCTGGGTAGTGAGGTCTGATGTCTGGCCCTATCTGGGTAGTGAGGTCTGATGTCTAGCCCTATCTGGGTAGTGAGGTCTGATGTCTGGCCCTATCTGGGTAGTGAGGTCTGATGTCTGGCCCTATCTGGGTAGTGAGGTCTGATATCTAGCCCTATCTGGGTAGTGAGGTCTGATGTCTGGCCCTATCTGGGTAGTGAGGTCTGATGTCTGGCCCTATCTGGGAAGTGAGGTCTGATGTCTAGCCCTATCTGGGTAGTGAGGTCTGATGTCTGGCCCTATATGGGTAGTGAGGTATGATGTCTAGCCCTATCTGGGTAATGAGGTCTGATGTCTAGCCCTATCTGGGTAGTGAGGTCTGATGTCTAGCCCTATCTGGTAGTGAGGTCTGATATCTGGCTCTATCTGGGTAGTGAGATCTGATGTCTAGCCCTATCTGGTAGCGAGGTCTGATGTCTGGCCCTATCTGGGTAGTGAGGTCTGATGTCTGGCCCTATCTGGGTAGTGAGGTCTGATGTCTAGCCCTATCTGGTAGTGAGGTCTGATGTCTGGCCCTATCTGGGTAGTGAGGTCTGATGTCTGGCCCTATCTGGTAGTGAGGTCTGATGTCTAGCCTATCTGGTATTGAGGTCTGATGTCTAGCCCTATCTGGTAGTGAGGTCTGATGTCTGGCCCTATCTGGGTAGTGAGGTCCGATGTCTGGCCCTATCTGGGTAGTGAGGTCTGATGTCTAGCCCTATCTGGTAGTGAGGTCTGATGTCTAACCCTATATGGTAGTGAGGTCTGATGTCTGGCCCTATCTGGGTAGTGAGGTCTGATGTCTAGCCCTATCTGGTAGTGAGGTCTGATGTCTAGCCCTATCTGGTAGTGAGGTCTGATGTCTGGCCCTATCTGGGTAGTGAGGTCTGATGTCTAGCCCTATCTGGTAGTGAGGTCTGATGTCTAGCCCTATCTGGTAGTGAGGTCTGATGTCTGGCCCAATCTGGGTAGTGAGGTCTGATGTCTGGCCCTATCTGGGTAGTGAGGTCTGATGTCTGGCCCTATCTGGGTAGTAAGGTCTGATGTCTAGCCCTATCTGGTAGTGAGGTCTGATGTCTAGCCCTATCTGGTAGTGAGGTCTGATGTCTAGCCCTATCTGGTAGTGAGGTCTGATGTCTGGCCCTATCTGGGTGTGAGGTCTGATGTCTAGCCCTATCTGGTAGTGAGGTCTGATGTCTGGCCCTATCTGGGTAGTGAGGTCTGATGTCTAGCCCTATCTGGTAGTGAGGTCTGATGTCTAGCCCTATCTGGTAGTGAGGTCTGATGTCTAGCCCTATCTGGTAGTGAGGTCTGATGTCTGGCCCTATCTGGTAGTGAGGTCTGATGTCTAACCCTATCTGGTAGTGAGGTCTGATGTCTGGCCCTATCTGGGTAGTGAGGTCTGATGTCTGGCCCTATCTGGTAGTGAGGTCTGATGTCTGGCCCTATCTGGGTAGTGAGGTCTGATGTCTGGCCCTATCTGGGTAGTGAGGTCTGATGTCTGGCCCTATCTGGGTAGTGAGGTCTGATGTCTAGCCCTATCTGGGTAGTGAGGTCTGATGTCTGGCCCTATATGGGTAGTGAGGTCTGATGTCTGGCCCTATCGTGGGCATTCGCGGACGTAAAAGAACCATTATCGGTTAACATCGAAACGAGTGGGCCATAAATGTGGCCCAGGCAAACATTAGTCAGCAAACACCTGCCCACCATACAGCGGATATCAGAAAATGGGACGGAGTTCGTTCACATGAACGAGTAAAATGATGTATGTGAATTCACATTAATCTGTTAAATCTTTAACTACATTAGACCCACGCATGCCCAGGGCAGAAGGTAAATGTTACGTCTACGAATGTTTAATTGACATCTCTCAGTGCTTTCACTCGTTTATACCACAGTTATCTATTATTTACCTTCTTAAGGGACCCCTGGTGGAGTAGATTGAATGAAGGATATTTGTTGTGTAAAATAGGCTACAGAAGTACCGGCATTTTCTTGGCATCGATACATCGGTCTAGCAATTACTGGCACTGCCTTGTATTATAAAGTTCCATCACAATTAACCTTTTTTTTTCCTTTCACTCTCTCACTATACAAAACTATGGTTACAAGTAATTATTAATTGTTAAGGAAGTGATGCTAGCTGAACGTATAATTACAAGTAATTAAAAATTACAAAATAATATTCCATTTCTATAGTAACATAATATTTTAAACATAATGACTGAAGATGTATTGTTTTACGAACTTCATATAAAAAAATGTGCAGTGGCAGCAGTTTTGTTGGTTTATGACATTATTTTTCCAAGTATTTCATAATGTCACCATCTCTTTCATTTCAAGTAACAATTATTGGATCACAGACGAACTTTAATTTTGAATTCTTGTAACGTGGATTTAGTTTGAAAGCATCGGATGTACAGAGAAGAAAAGAAATAATGAAAGTTTTCGGATCGCTGAACGCCAAGAAAGAAATATCTAACACAAGAGAAACAGGACGAATAAATTAAGTTTGTGTGTTTGATATACGTGTAAAGAAACATCATAATCTATGGAAAGTAGTCATGGAGTTGGAAATAAAAGGTAAACGAGGCAGGGGCAGACGAACACTAAAGTGGACTGAAGACGTCAAGGGGCAAGTAGGAGGATCTGTGACGGCGAGTAAATCAAGGCAAGAGGAGGGTGAAATTGCGATCCATGGTAGCCAAGTTTCGATGCGGATACGGCACAATATAATTAATGATGATAACAAGGGAATTAAATGACTTTGAAAACAACTGCCTACGAAGGATCTCAAGCAGAAGCTGAAAACAATACATTTGAAATGTACAGATTAGTGACGAATCAAAATAAAGATATGTGTTGAGCTTCATAAGACCAGAGTGTTGGAAATGCATCGGTCATGTGCTGAGAATGAATGAAGAAAGACTGCCCCGTCAGGCATTCATGTGGGAACCTTTCGGTAAAAAAAAACCAAGGCAGACGAAGAGAATCACCATGCAGAACAATTACTAGTGAAGGCTCAACGATGGGAATAAGAGACAACTAAGAACCACAAGTACTAGCAGCAGATGGTCGATAGCGGAGAACTATGACTTCCGCCATACAGTGTGTCGTCGTCTTCGGATCTAGAGGACAATGATTGAATGATTGTTGTAGACAAATATAAATATCTTCAGTTCTATAAATAGATTAATTTATTGTTTCATGCCATGGCTAGCAACAAAAGCTGTCTCCATAAATGAGCTTCATCACAAACACATTATCACTGTTGTCATCAGAAGTTCTCACACAGTCTCTGACAAATTAACGCAACTAGTTCCTGGCTGGATATGACCGATATTCAAGCACAGTAGAATTGCTCCCACGGCCTTGTAGAAGGTATAGTTAATAAAGGTAATATATACTTTTATAAGGTATAGTTACTAAAGGTAATATATACTTTTATAAGGCATAGTTACTAAAGGTAATATATACTTTTATAAGGTATAGTTACTAAAGGTAATATATACTTTTGTAAGGTATAGTTAATAAAGGTAATATATACTTTTGTAAGGTATAGTTAATAAAGGTAATATATACTTTTGTAAGGTATAGTTAACAAAGGTAATATATATACTTTTATAAGGGATAGTTACTAAAGGTGATATATAATTTTGTAAAGTATAGTTAATAAAGGTAATATATACTTTATAAGGTATAGTTAATAAAGGTAATATATACTTTTATAAGGTATAGTTAATAAAGGTAATATATACTATATATAAAGTATAGTAACTAAATTTAATATATACTATATATAAAGTGGGAGCCGCGATAGCTCAGTGATTAGTGAACTGGACTACAAAGGACAAGAGCAAGGGTTCGATCTCAATTGACGTCTTCCGGGTTCACCCAGCTTTAAATGGGTACCGGATTTTTTCTGGGAAAGTAATGCGGCACGGGAGTAATACCAACCACATTACCCCAAAAATCATGTGCTGAAAGTCTGTAAAATTGATGGTCACTAACACATATACCCTACACGCCACTTAGCGTGACGGGGGCTCTTTACGTTACTTTACTTTTTATACTATATATAAGATATAGTTAATAAAGGTAATATATACTGTATATAAAGTATAGTAACTAAATGTAATATATACTATATATAAAGTATAGTAACTAAATGTAATATATACTATATGTAAGGTATAGTTGCTAAAACGATAGCAGCCACGGTGGCTGAGTGGTTAGTGTGCTCGCCTCCTGATCAAAAAGGTTCGAGTTCGATATCCAGAAGTGGCAGATTATTTTTCGGACTGACAAGGCTCTAGGGTTCACCTAGTCAGGGGTCTTTAGTGAAATTGAATGGAAAGCCAATAAACATAATAAATCTTATACCAGTTTATGCACCAACAGCAGACAGTCTAGAGGAAACAATTGATAAATTTTACAACGAGTTAAAGGAGGCACTTCATAAATGCAAACCACATGAAAACAACAGTTGTTCTAGGGGATTTTAACGCAAAAGTAGGAAAGGAAAGAGTTGAGGAAGTAGTTGGTCATTATGGCTTAGGGGAGAGGAATGAAAGAGGTGAGAAACTTATTGACTGATCAGAAACACACAACAAGATGATAGGAAACACCTGGTTTAAGCAACATCCAAGACGTCTGTGGACATGGGAAAGCCCAGGAGACAACGCACGTAATCAAATTGATTATACAATGATAAGCAATAGATTTATAACCAGTCTGGTGTGTGTGAAAACTAGACCAGGGGCAGATTGCAATAGTGATTATGTACCAGTTGTGGGAAAGCTTAGAGTAAAATTAAAAACAACAAAACGAGCCACAGTTAACATCAAGTTAAATTTAGATTTTCTAAAATCAGACTAAAATCAAAAGAAGACTGGCTCGGACAAAAATGTAGAGAAATAGAAACTATGGAAAGCAAACAAGACCTAAGAGGAATGCACACAGAAATAAAGAGAATGACTAATAAAAATAAAACAGCCACAGAAGGTGGATGCATTGCAGACAAAAAAGGAAAAATGCTAATAGACAATAAGGATATCATAGATAGATGGCAGGAATATATAACAGAACTATTTCATGATCAAAGGGACAAGAAACCAGTTATAAAATGTACATCAGGCTATAAAATCTTAAAATCTGAGGTGGAAAAAGCTATAAAAACAATGAAAAGGGGAAAAGCAGCAGGACCTGAAAGCATACAGATAGAGATGATACAGGCACTTGAAGATTTTGGCATTGAAGTGATTACAGACATATGCAACGACATATACCACACAGGATACATACCAAATGAACTAAAAACATCAACTTTCATTGCATTGCCTAAAAAGAATGGTGCAGTTGAATGCAGTGACTTTAGAACAATAAACCTAATGAGCCATGTTACAAAAATCTTGCTAAAAGTTATACAAGGAAGGATTCAGAATAAAATCAATACTGAATTAGATGAGCAGCAATTTGGATTTAGGAAAAATAGCGGGACAAAAGAAGCCATATTCTGCATGAGAACATTAATCGAAAAATACACAGAAGTAAACAAACCAATATATGCCTGCTTCATAGACTACACCAAAGCTTTTGATAGAGTACACCACAAACAACTTATAGAATGCCTAAAAGAGATACATCTAGATGACATGGATATACGACTAATATGCAATCTATACTGGGAGCAAACAGCAATAATAAAATATAACAAAGAGTTCTCTACACCCATTGATATAAAAAGAGGAGTAAGACAAGGATGCATCCTATCACCAAGCTTGTTCAATCTATACACTGAGCAAATCTTTAAAAACATCATAGAGATGCCAGGCCTACAAATTAATGGAAAGATAATCAATAACCTAAGATATGCTGACGATACTGTACTACTAGCAGAAAATCCTAAAGACCTACAACAATTACTTAATGAAATAAACACGTCAAGCAAAAAATATGGACTAGATATGAATATCAAAAAGACTAAAACTATGATCATAAACAAAGAAAATACTCAAAACCCACAAGTGGATATCAAAATTGAAGGAATAGACCTTGAGACAGTTCAGAACTATAACTACCTTGGACATACTATAACCAGTGATGGAAAATGTACAACTGAAATAAACAAAAGAATAGGAATGGCAAAAAGTAATTTTAATGTCATGAAGGACATACTAACATCAAAACAAATAACACCAGAGCTAAAACTAAGAATAGCAAAATGTTACATCTTCTCAATATTCCTATATGGTGCTGAAACATGGACATTAGATAAGAAAACAGAACAGAGAATTGAAGCCTTTGAAATGTGGATATATAGAAGAATAGGTAGAATTGGATGGAAGGAAAAGAAAACAAATGACAAAGTCTTAAAACAACTAAAAATGAAAAGAGAACTTCTGAACACAATTAGAACAAGACAAATGCGATTCTTAGGACATGTTAAAAGACACAACAGCCTATTGAAAGTGATCCTGGAGGGGAAAACACAAGGTAAAAGAGGCAGAGGCAGACCAAGATTAACATGGACGAATAACATCAAAAGATGGACAAACCAACCGATGACAACCTGCACCATCAAAGCAAGAGATAGAGCAAAATGGCGCTCCATGGTAGCCAACCTTCGTTGCGGAGACGGCACTCAATGATGATGAAAATCAGACAAGAAGCTGCAAGACAAATATAAAATCACAATTCAGAATCGGCAAAAAGCAATAGAGAAGATACAAAGCATTGATGAACAGTGGGAAATGCTAAAAGAATCAATGCAACAGACATCAAAAGAGTTCATACCACCAGTGAGGATAAATTCAAGAAAGAAATGGATGACAGATGACATTTTGCAGCTAATGGATACAAGAAGAAGAAATAAGGAAAATAAAGATGAGTATAAGAGATTAAATAAAGAAATTGTAGTAAAATGCAATGAAGCAAAAGAAGCATGGCTAAATGAGAGATGCAAAGAGATTGAAATGCAACAAAAAGGAGATGCTAAAGCTATCTACAAACAAACTGAGGAATTAACAGGAAGAAAAACGCAATCAAAAACTGGATGTCTAAGATAAAAGGAAGGAGAACTATTGATTGATCAAGAAAAACATAAGGGAACGATGGAGAGAATACATTAAAGATCTTTATAATGATGAACGAACAGAATTAAATATAAAGGATAATGGAGAAGGACTAGAAATACTCAGAGAAGAAGTAGAAAACGCCTTGCTCAATATGGGAGCAGGCGAAGCTCCTGGACCAGATAATATAACTAAAGAAGAGATTGAAGCCATGGGTGATTTTGCAATAGAAATAATAACAAAAATATTGAATGATACTATATATTCTAAAGTTGGCAATAGAAAAGCTGCTGAACAGTAATCTTAGCCCACAGCCTGTAGTGTTTTTGACAGATGCAAGATCAGTACTCCAGGCACTACAATCCAGAAAATTACCACATCTACAGACCTTATTGACTGAACTCTGCAAGCACCACAGGGTTGCCCTGCAGTGGATCCCGTCTCACTGTGGAATACCAGGAAATGAGAAAGCAGATCAGTTGGCAAAGGAAGGTTCAACAGGCACACAACTAGATACACCAGTCACATACCATCATAAGAAACAGATAATCAAATCAATCAGAGGACCACAAGCCCCATATCAGGATGCCTTTCATAATATGAATAGATATGAACAAGTTATCATTATACGCCTAAGAACAGGACACAATCGACTCCATAGTCACATGTATACAAAATTCAAGATCGGCACATCAACTACTTGTACATGTGGACAGGCACCCCAGACTGCTGAACACATACTTCAAGACTGCACTGAATATAGTAGACTGAGGAAAATCCATTGGCCCATAGATACAACACTACAGACAAAACTATATGGGCCACTGCAAGAATTACAAAAGACAGTAAAATTCATACAGAAAACGACATTGCTGATATAGACAATACTTCGAGCGAACGAAAGATAGATAGATTGAATGATACCTACAACAGCGGATATATACCAGACGACATGCTCAAATCAATATTCATAGCCCTACCAAAGAAATCGGGTGCGATTGAATGCGGTGATCATCGCATAATAAGCCTTATGAGTCATATGACTAAGATATTACTAAGAATCATCATGCGAAGAGTGCGAAACAAAATCAGTCCAGAAATTAGCGATGAACAGTGTGGTTTTGTTAGAGATAAAGGAACAAGCAATGCCATTTATATCATAAGATCTTTAGTAGAAAGAGCCATACAGGTGAAAACAGATCTATACCTATGTTTCATAGATTACACCAAGGCATTTGACAAAATAAAGCACCAAGAAATAATCAAAATTGTGTTGCCAACATGTACTGGCAACAAACAGCGGCCATAAGAACTGGAAACCAATTAGGAATGTTTCAACAAATAAAACAGGGTGTTAGACAAGGTTGTGTGTTGTTACCAGATTTGTTTAATATTTATAGTGAGATTATTTTAAGATCCATAAGGGGCATGCCTATAATAACAATTGGAGGTCATAATATAAATAATCTTTGGTATGCTGATGATACAGTCTTAATCACTAAAAGTGAAAATGAGTTACAAGAAATGTTAGACATTGTAGTGAAAGAAAGCAAAAATAAATGACTCAACCTTAATAGCAAAAAGACATAGGTAATGGTAACAACAACGAAAAAGACATCACCTCAGTGCAAAACAAAGACAAGTGGAACAATATTAAAACAGGTAAATGAATTTAAATATTTGGGAATTTTGTTAACCTCAGACGGAAGATGTACAAAATAGGTGAGATGCAGAATGGCTCAGTCATAAGCAACTTTCTAAAAAATGAGGAAGATACTATGCAATCCATTTTTGACAATAGAAACAAGAAAAAGAGTTCTTAAATGTTACGTAGAGCCAGTCTTAACATATAGATGCGAATCATGGACAATAGGACAACAGACAAGAAAATCACTGGAGTCTGTAGAAATGTGGTTTTACAGAAGAATGTTGAGAGTACCATGGACAGCTAAGAAGAGTTATGAAGATGTTCTGGGAGCGGTCAAAGCAAAAAGAGAGCTAATTTCCAATATTAGGAAGAAACAATCATCATTTTTGGCCATGTAATGAGAAGAGAAGAACTGGAATATATTGTAACGACTGGAAAAAATGAGGGACGAAGAGATAGAGGGAAGCAAAGAGAAAAAGTAACAGACAGCTTAAGAGAATGGCTTGGCAGAAGGTCAACAACAGACATGATAATTAGCTGCCGAGATCGAAAGTTGTGGACAGACATGCTCACCTTCGCTAGCGGGCCCGGTACTTGATGATGATGTTGATGATGATGATTTTGGCCTGAGCTATTCTGCTTTTTTTTCTGTGGTACATCTTCCATCTAATGTTATTATTGTGTCCAAGTATTTCAGACGCTGCACTTGTTTTCAAAATTGTTCTTTTTATTTTTATGCTGCATGATGGTGATGATTGTTTCTTCGATATAACCATTACTTCTGTTTTCTTACTATTCAGACAGACCTTTCTTGTTACTTACTTTTACTATTATGTCTATCATTTCTTGTAGTTCACTCTCTGTCTCTGCTATTAAGACTGTGTCATCCGCATATCGCAAATTATTTATGTTGTGACCGTTGACTTCAATTCCTTTTTTGTCTACTATTGATCTCATAATATATTCGCTGTAAAGTGAAAACAAATCCGGCGACAGAACACAGCCTTGTTTGACTCCTTGTTTTATAAGTTGAAATTGCCCTTTTGGTTGTTAATTCGTATTGCTGCAGTTTGTTGCCGGTACATGTTTTTTATGATTCGCAGATCCTTGCCATCAATGTTTAATTTCTTCAGCATATTTATTATTTCCACATGCTTTACCTTGTCAAATGCTTTTGTGTAGTCTATAAAGCACATATATAGATCTTTCTTTACTTCTATAGATCTTTCTATCATTGTTCTTAAGATGTATATTGCATTATTGGTGCCATTTCCTTCCACAAATCCACATTGTTCCTCACTTATTTCTGGTTTTATTTTGTTCCTTACACGTCTCATGATGATTCTTTTAATATTTTCTTCATATGGCTCATGAGACTAATAGTGCGATGGTCTCCACAATCAGTGGCGCCTGACTTCTTCGGTATGGCTACAAAGATAGATTTTAGTAGATCTTCGGGTATGTGTCCAGTGTTATATATGTCATTGAGTAGTTTTGTTATGACTTGTACTCCCAGCTCTCCTAATGCATTTATTTCTTCGATTGTTATATTGTCGGGACCTGGAGCTTTGCCTCTTTTCATGTGTTGAATTGTGTCCTCCACTTCACTCTGCAGAATTGGTGATCCTGTGTCTTTGTTTGAATTGTTTAACTCTGGTCTTTCATCATCATAGAGTTGAATGATATATTCTGTCCATATTGCTATTATCTTCTCCTGTTCCATTATTATATTCCCTTCCTTTCATTTTACACATCCTGAAACTTTGACTTCATTTCTTCCTGTTAATTCATTTAACTGAATGTGCATAAATTTTGAGTCTTTCTTTTGTTGTTTTTCCATTTCTTCACATTTCTGTTTTAACCATCCTTCCATTGTGTCTCTGAATTTGTTTTGGATCTCTTTGTGCAATATTTTGTATGTCTGTTCTTCTTTCTTATGTTTTCTTCTTTCATCCATTAGTTATAATATTTCTTCTGTCATCCATTTCTTTTTGTTGATTCTTTTGGTCACTGGCATTACTTCTTTTGATGTTTGTTGAATCAATTGTTTGAGCATTTCCCACTGTTCCTCGATGTCCTGTACTTTCTCAATAGCATTATATCTATTTTGTACTATCGTGCTGTACTTATCACTCATCTGTTTATCTACTCTAAGCATATCTAGTTCTAATTATATATTTCTTGGGGATTTCTGTGCCTTCCGTAGTTTTATTCTTATCTTTCCAACTACTGGTACATGGTCACTATCGCAATCTGCTCCTGACCTTGTTTTAACAGATGTTAACCCATTCCTGAATCGTCTCTGTACCAGTATAAAATCAATTTTGGAGTCCCCATTAAAGTCGTTAGCTGTAGATATTAAGTTGTGATTAGTCTAGGCAATATAAGAAGGTAGTTTTCCATTCGTTTCCTTCTTGGCAGTGACTGTACTAGTCGGAGACTGCAGCCATTGTCTCTCAAGTATGTTCACTAATACCATATTCCCCATGGTTACTGTTATGTTGAGTCAAGGCCCCGGTATCACAGCAAACGAATTAAAATCCATAATTGCTCAACCGCCCGTGCCAATGGAATCATCCTAATTAAAACTCATCTCATTGAAGGATTCAAACAAAGAAAGGCAGCTGCAGTCCCCATCATACCAGCTACAGCACACGCTAAAAGACATAAGGCCATGCGACACCGAAAGTGGATGCAGCTGAACTGTTCTTCGGCATACGATATCATCATTCATCGCAGGCAATTGAAATATCGAAATACGATCCGGATAAAAAACACAGCTTACGGTGTACACAGAGCACTAAACTCGGTAGCTCATGCAGCAAGCCGGATTTAGAATATGAGTAAACTGCAACAAGGAACACATTTCCGACTAAGCCTCAATTGTTCCTGCCCTCTATGCGCCATATTGACCGAAAGTTCATGTAATTGTTATTTTCCATCACTATACTGTCATAAATTTCTCTCTCTCTGTCCCACTCCATCTCTTTCTCTCTCTCTCGGTCCCACTCCATCTCTCTCTGTCCCACTCCATCTTTCTCTGCCCCACTCCATCTCTCTCTGTCCCACTCCATCACTCTATCTGTCCCACACCATCTCTCTCTGTCCCACTCCATCTCTCTCTGTCCCACTCCATCTCTCTCTGTCCCACTCCATCTCTCTCTGTCCCACTCCATCTCTCTATTCATTAACCAATCAGGGAGACTAAAGTACACTTACAAAACAGCACCTCCCGGTTATCGGCCTTGCTTTATGAGAAAAAACAAAATTCCCTTAAAAGCAGTAACATGACAGCAACACATAACCACAGTTGAAGTGTCTGCCTCGAGTCCTGAGATTGTTCTGTATTGATCCACACATACAATCATTGGAGCGGACAGAATGAATGCATGATCACATAGTGCTAACAAACCATGGACCAAGCACGGCAAGTATTCACCAACGGAAATATTGGTAATAAATGTCTTGTCATTTTTGTTTAACGAGTAGTGCAATATTGCAACCAGAGTCGGCAGTTGTGTTAAGGTCTTGCGTGACCTCAGCTTACGTGCTACAACAGATAAGTCAGACCTGCTACAGTGAAAATCTTCTTCTTCTGCCTTTCACCTCCCTGTGGAGCCTAGGTCTTCAACAAACAATTTCCAAGCCGTTCTGTTTCTAGCCATTCTTTTAAGATCATTCCATGTCTTCCCGATCATCGTCATCTCTGCTTCTGTCTGTCTTCTCCAAGAAATCTTTGGTCGTCCTCCTTGTCTTTTCCCCTGGGGATTCCAAAAAAGGGCCTGTTTGTGTAATACTCTCAGTTGGCTTCCGCAGTGTGTGTCCTATCCAGCGCCATCGTCTTCGCTGTATCTCTTTATCCACTGGTATTTGACTGGTATATTTCCATAATTCTACGTTAGTGATTTTGTCCTGTTATTTCCATCCTGTTATTCTGTGTAAGCATCCATTAATGAAAGTCTGTATCTTCATGATTGTCAATTTTGTTATTCTCCATGTTTCACAGCCATATAATAGGACTGACTTAACATTGGAGTTGAACAATTTTATTTTTGTATTTAACCTAATTTCTTTGGACTTCCATATGTTTCCCAGTGCAACCAAACACGGCAAGTATTCACCAACGGAAATATTGGTAATAAATATCTTGTCATTTTTGTTTAACAAGTAGTGCAATATTGCAACCAGAGTCGGCAGATGTGTTGAGGTCTTGCGCGACCTCAGCTTACGTGCTACAACAGATAGATCAGAGTTGCTACAGTGACATTGTGAGGTCATAAAGGAAAACATTTCCTGATTCTAAATAGTTTATATGTAAATCTGGAAAACCGAGAAGAACAGTAAAAAAATAACATTAAAGCGAGAAGCAGCAACAGCGGGCATAAGCTTCCTTGCTGATGTTGAATGGCTAACCTAGAACAGAGACATGTGGCAGGATGCAATGCTGACCCTTTTGATCAGTTGCGATTCCACTAGCAATTCAGCCGTCGTCTCGCTGGGCGTTTAAGGTTTCTTGTCCCTAATTTATTTCTGATTCAATCACAAAAGCACATCTAAAATGCAACAGTTGATAGGTTTCACCGTCAGAGATAAGTTCAACGTCAGAGATAGGTTCAACGCCAGAGATAGGTTCAACGTCAGAGATAGGTTCAACGTCAGAGATAGGTTCAACGCCAGAGATAGGTTCGACGTCAGAGATAGGTTCACCGTCAGAGATAGGTTCACAGTCAGAGACGGGTTCACCGTCAGAGATAGGTTCGACGTCAGAGATAGGTTCAACGTCAGAGATAGGTTCACCGTCAGAGATAGGTTCACAGTCAGAGATAGGTTCACAGTCAGAGATAGGTTCACAGTCAGAGATAGGTTCACCGTCAGAGATAGGTTCACCGTCAGAGATAGGTTCACAGTCAGAGATAGGTTCACCGTCAGAGATAGGTTCACAGTCAGAGATAGGTTCACAGTCAGAGATAGGTTCACAGTCAGAGATAGGTTCACCGTCAGAGATAGGTTCGACGTCAGAGATAGGTTCACAGTCAGAGATAGATTCACCGTCAGAGATAGGTTCACCGTCAGAGATAGGTTCACAGTCAGAGATAGGTTCACCGTCAGAGATAGGTTCACAGTCAGAGACAGGTTCACCGTCAGAGATAGGTTCACCGTCAGAGATAGGTTCACAGTCAGAGATAGGTTCAACGTCAGAGATAGGTTCACAGTCAGAGATAGGTTCAACGTCAGAGATAGGTTCACCGTCAGAGATAGGTTCGACGTCAGAGATAGGTTCACAGCCAGAGATAGGTTCACCGTCAGAGATAGGTTCGACGTCAGAGATAGGTTCAACGTCAGAGATAGGTTCGACGTCAGAGATAGGTTCACAGTCAGAGATAGGTTCACCGTCAGAGATAGGTTCAACGTCAGAGATAGGTTCAACGTCAGAGATAGGTTCAACGTGAGAGAAAGAATCCTCCGTCATCAACATTATGTGGGTGTATCAACGAAACGAAGAGTTCCAACATCAGGCAGGTCTATGGAAATGATGAATAATGTTATCATTAACTTCAAATAGTTATAGCGAAAATGCAAATACTTTCATTATTAATTTCAAATAGTTATAGCGAAAATATAAATACTTTCATTATTAATTTCAAATAGTTATAGCGAAAATATAAATACTTTCATTATTAATTTCAAATAGTTATTGCGAAAATACAAATACTTTCATTATTAATTTCAAATAGTTATAGCGAAAATATAAATACTTTCATTATTAATTTCAAATAATTATAGCGAAAATATAAATACTTTCATTATTAATTTCAAATAGTTATAGCGAAAATATAAATACTTTCATTATTAATTTCAAATAGTTATTGCGAAAATACAAATACTTTCATTATTAATTTCAAATAGTTATAGCAAAAATACAAATACTTTTTTGTTAATTTCAAATAGTTATAGCAAAAATACAAATACTTTTTTGTTAATTTCAAATAGTTATAGCAAAAATACGCAGTGGTTCAGCAACAATTTGAGGCAGTTACCTCAGCAAAGCCTTAACATAGGTGGTTATAACGACAAAGTGAATAAATTTGACTTCAGCAAAGGTTAGTTAAAGAACGGAACAAATAATTATGGCATCAACATAAGTAATTATAAAACAAAAACCTTCAGATTGAACAGAAAAGTTTAAGAAGATAAGCTCAAATGTTAGTCATATAGTCAATGCAGAAATTGATTCTATCAAATTAAAGAAATACATTTAATATAAAGCAGAACAAAATAACAAAAGGAATATTTATTTTAATTTCAACAAAATAGTGTGAACAAGACGGGATAGAAAAGAAGTTTGACATGACACAGTCCAACCTTCAATACAAGGAGGGAGACTCGTTTGAGATTTACAGACTTCCCAAATCTATATTCTATTAAAGAAAAAAAATGAACACGTTTTTTTTTTATCCATTAGGGGCCATTACGATCTGGAGACAGAAAAGTTCACAGAATTTCTACTATTTCCCCTAATGAGGTTGGAGAACTCTTCAAAGTGCGACTGTGTGACAGCTCAATCTGTTGTTAGTGGAAGATGGTCTTCTCTGGACACGGTGGTTATAAGGGAATATTAACACATAAGATAGATAGATAGATAGATAGATAGATAGATAGATAGATAGATAGATAGATAGATAGATAGATAGATAGATAGATAGATAGATAGATAGATAGATAGATAGATAGATAGATAGATAGATAGATAGATAGATAGATAGATAGATAGATAGATAGATAGATAGATAGATAGATAGATAGATAGATAGATAGATAGATAGATAGATAGATAGATAGATAGTAGGTAGGTTGGTGGGTGGGTGGGTGGGTGAGTGGGTTGGTGGATGGATGGATGGATGGATGAATGGATGGATGGATGGATGGAAAGATAGATTTTAATAGTTGAAGATTTCAGTCCCTGTTCCTCGTGAGAGATGGCAACTCGTGCTACTCGTGAGAGACGGTAACCCGTGCTACTCGTGAGAGACGGTAACCCGTGCTACTCGTGAGAGACGGTAACCCGTGCTACTCGTGAGAGATGACAACCCGAGCTACTCGTGAGAGACGGCAACCCGTGCTACTCGTGAGAGACGGCAACCCGTGCTACTCGTGAAAGATGACAACCCGTGCTACTCGTGAGAGACGGCAACCCGTGCTACTCGTGACAGACGGCAACCCGTGCTACTCGTGAGAGACGGCAACCCGTGCTACTCGTGAAAGATGACAACCATACTACTCGTGAGAGACGGCAACCCGTTTTACTCGTATGAGATGACAACCCGCTCTACTCATGGAAGATGACATCTTATAAACGTCCAACCTCCACTGTTTCTGTTGTTAATTTGCTATTCAACACAAGAAACATCACGATTGCTTATAGTATTCTTTTTATTCTGCTGAATGAAAGTACGGCAATAAAATGATGCTTAAGATAAACAGGTATGTAGCTACATAAGAGCGGTAAGCAGTCACATGACAATGAATAATTAAGTCACGAATGCCCCTTTGTGTTGTCGCTGGCACCTCTTTCCTGCAGTAAGTGACTAATACATACATCAATGTCCACATGGACCGTATCTGAGACTCTCAGAGCTGATCTTCAGATCGTCCCACATTAGACTAGACTACACGATGCTCACCTTTTTTATATTTCTATTTTACTTGGTCATCAACAAACACGAGATTGATTAAAAAAATAAAATCTAATTAATTTTGTTTTCTATAATTAATTTGTTTTCTATAATTATTTTTGTTTTCTATAATTATTTTTTTCTATAATTAATTTTGTTTTCTATAATTAATTTTGTTTTCTATAATTAATTTGTTTTCTTAATTAATTTGTTTTCTATAATTAATTTGTTTTCTTTCCAAATTCCAAAAGTCATTAAAGACTGTTCTGCGCTTGCTGAAGAGGGGATCTGAGCACCTACGAACATGTTTGAACTGCAATGATGATGATCCCCGAATAACTCAATAACTAAATGCGTTAGTTTTTCTTTCTTCATAAATTTATCTGTGCAGTTGAATAAACTGATCATGATCTGAGACGAAATTGTTTGTGATATTTTTCTGGTGTTATCTTTCATTTGTTTTTAGCATTTCGCCTTCCATCTGTTTATAGGGCACCCTATCTGTTTTTATTGCACGCTATGGAATCCTTCAACATGAGATCCCCTTTCTTATTGTTCATTGTTTGGCTCATTTTGGTCTAGTTAAATCCTACCTGCCATATTGTCTATTAATCTTATAACTAACCTCCACGAAAATCTTGGCCATCGTCTTCTTCCCTTATTTTCTTTAGATCTGTGTTGTTCTTTTTTGGCTTTGATTTGTGTGTATAATTTGTATAGTTTGTGTTATGGTTATGGTTAGTCAAAGGCTCCGGTATCACCGCAAATGAATTAAAATCCATAATTGCTCAACCACACATGCCAGTGGAATCATCCGACTTAAAAAATCATCTCATCGGGGTATCCAAGCAAAGAAAGGCAGTTACAGTACCCATCATGCCAGCTACAGCACACGCCAAAATACATAAGGCCAAGCGGCACCGACAATTAACGCAGCTGAACTGTCCTTCGTCATACGATATCATCATTCATCGTAAACAATCCGAATATCGAAAGTTTCCGTGTTAAACCTGATGAAAGCTTTAGCCGAAACGTCGAAGTTTGTTTCGTCTTCTATTACTGTAGCTGCTCCATACCATTTTATGTTTTTTTCCTTACCGTGTGTTTTGCTGCAACTATTGACAGTTATTGAGTGTATGTGTTTGCCTTTTTCCTAACCCATTTAATTTCTTGTTTCTTCGTTTGTCGTAACGCAACAAATGTTGCTGTCTTCTTTGTTCTTTATTTCTCATTTTGTTTCTGTTTAACAGAGTATGCTAATGAGAGCAGATACTGAATTATTACCGCTTCTCAATGGTCAATAGCAGTATCATATAGTGGCGACCAGCAGATTTTAACTATGGTAATTTTCCAGGAATAACAGTTAGTTAGAGTGAGAGAGTAAGCTCAGGTAGGGGTAGTAGACACCCACCGAAGTAGAGAGGGTCATGACTTGACCTAGACATATAGTTGAGGGGGATTTTCCATGAATCTCCACACGCCCAGTTGTTGTGAGGGTGACCATCACGCATCGACCTCGTGACGTATTGTCAAATCTCCACGATTGTCCATGCAAGTTAGTTGTTATTGTAAATGACCATCACATGATACCATGCACTGAACTCATGGTGTTACTTTGCCATGTAATTAGCTACCAGGAGAGGTCAGTGTCATGAGGTAATGTTATTCCAAATAGGTTGTAGAGATTCGGGGAAACAGGATGCTTTGTCCAAATTTGGGAAAGTTCAGGTGTGAGTCACAGATAGTGAGCAAGCGACAAGCTCAGCTGACCAGATCACGTTGCGAGTGGTCAATTTGCGATGATCTTATTGGTCATTATCTTGCAGGTAGAAGAGAGTTGTGAGTACTTAAGGTCCTGCACAACAGTTTAAGTTAGGTTAAGCCAGAGATTTTTAGAAGAGAAAGTAGAATGTAGACTAAGTCAGTTAAGTTAGGACAGAGTGAGAAACAAGTCAGTTGAGTTAGGACAGAGTGAGAAACAAGTCAGTTAAGTTAGGACAGAGCGAACTAGAAGAGACAGTCGGAAGGTTAGAAGTAGAAACATTTAGACAAGAAGCAGTTAAGCAGTTTAGAAACAGTTAGAGTCAGAACAGTTAGAAGTTAAGAGTAGAAGTCTTGAGTAGTCAAGTCAGTAGGAATTGACATTGATAGAAACTAGAGAAAGAAGTTGACAAGAATATGATGACAGTAGTAGTGAAGTGAGGAGTTCCACTTCCAAGTGTTTCGAAAATTGTGTGTGTTCATCTTACATGTCGTAAGTAGACAAGTTGAGTGATGTCTGATGAACAATGTTATATGACAATATGCCTGTAATATCTGAAGTTCACAATTGTCGTCGAAATTGACCGTTTCTTGCTTGTTCTAGTACCTACCTACCACCTTCGACTCTGACATCGCAGCTTGAGATTGTATACAAGCTCTGATATCGCAGCTTGAGATTGTATACAAACTCTGATATCGTAGCTTGAGATTGTATACAAACTCTGATATCGCAGCTTGAGATTGTATACAAACTGTGACATCGCAGCTTGAGATTGTATACAAACTCTGACATCCCAGCTTGAGATTGTATACAAACTCTGACATCGCAGCTTGAGATTGCGTACAAACTCTGATATCGCAGTTTGAGATTGTATACACGCTCTGATATCGCAGTTTGAGATTGTATACAAGCTCTTACATCGCAGTGTGAGATTGTATACAAGCTCTGACATCGCAGCTTGAGATTGTGTACAAGCTCTTACATTGCAGTGTGAGATTGTATACAAGTTCTGACATCGCAGCTTGAGATTGTATACAAGCTCTTACATCGCAGTTTGAGATTGTATACAAGCTCTGACATCGCAGCTTGAGATTGTATACAAGCTCTGACATCGCAGCTTGAGATTGTATACAAGCTCTGACATCGCAGTGTGAGATTGTGTACAAGCTCTGACATCGCAGTGTGAGATTGTATACAAGCTCTGACATCGCAGCTTGAGATTGTGTACAAGCGTTTCTGGTTCTCTTTGAATTCTTTGCTGACCAGTGATGACGCTCTCTGAAGAACAAAAATATGTAGTTGCTGATTTATAAGTGTTAACATTTTTTGGTTCGTTCTTGGAAATCTGGATCATAATTGCTTGTTCCTTATTTGTGGGAGAACTCTCTCTCTCTCCTGTTTACATTAGCAGCTTAATGTCATTTGTCTCCGAAATCTATTTTTTGTGTGTGACTCCAGTCTTGCCTGTAAATTTGTGCTCCTCTTAATCGCCTTATTGCTTCTTCAATATCTCTCAGTGTTAATTTTTGTCATTACTTCATTCTACGCTACATTTGAGATTAATTCATTTTCTTGATTATATATTTATCTTTCACACAAGCACACACATACACAAGGACACGAACTTTCTCTATCCCTATAAATGTTATATCTAATTTGTTGGCTATGCTCTAATTGACGTTAGGCATGCGTACCGCTATTTTTCTTTCTGCATTTTCTTTGTTTTCCTTCAAGATGATTGCTGCATGCTTTTTTTCTGTATTATTGATTAAATTAATCACGTTCGATACATTTATGTTCCCTAAATTAAATCTTGTTAACTTTCATTAGTTATTTTTCAGACTGTTTTTCACACTATACTAGTGCCTTCTTTAGTTGACCATTACTTCCCTTTCTTTGTTCTCTCTACTATGTTTTTTTTTCTGTCCTTGCTAGTTCATGCCTTAGATTTCTCCATTTCATCTGTTTATTCAGGTTTATAGTTGTCTTTTTTCATGGGTCACGAGGGACTGCTACTTTTGCTGCCTCTATAATTGTTTATTTCCTTTCTGCTTTTATGCACAACCTCTTTGTGAGCTCGCGATGACGACAGCAAAATTGATAACAGTTGTAATTGATAACATCACAAGAGACGTAACAAAAAAGCCCATCAATATTTGGACAAAATGCTACGTAAAAATCAACAAGATAGAAGCAATCAATTGTGAAACACTTTCTCTACCACTCATTAGAGATGAACGTTACGCTGATCTCAGTTGGGGAGAGAAATAAATGGAATGAAAATTCGATTTTGAGAAATGAAATTAATAATGAAGACATTATTAATTTGTTACTTCGGAAATATATTTCGAATAATTCGTGCTCTGTTCTCACTGCCGCGCCTAGTCCATGTGGCCATTCTGGTTTTGTTAATTCATTTCCATGGAACGTTCGCTTTGTCAGTGTGTGCAGTGAACATCGTATGAACTCATACAACTACAAGTCCAAAATCAAGGCCATATGAACTCATACAACTACAAATCCAAAATCTAGGCCATATGAACTCATACAACTACAAGTCCAAAATCTAGGCCATATGAACTCATACAACTACAAATCCAAAATCAAGGCCATATGAACTCATACAACTACAAGTCCAAAATTAAGGCCATATGAACTCATACAACTACAAGTCCAAAATTAACGCCATATGAACTCATACAACTATAAATCCACAATCAATGCACTCAGAAATATTTCATTCATATTATCACATATTAAAGTTTTGTTTACTCACCATATATGTTAGGGGGTCTGTTTGTTTGAACAAATTAAAGCGTAGTGTCTCTTTAATAAACCAGCAATTCCACTTGAAATAGATGGCAGCACATTTAATACATGTCCAGTAACAATTGTCATGGAGGGCACGAGGGGAGGTTATCACGGACAACAGAGAGAACTTTAATGACAGGTCATTTTTCAAAGCCGATCTCGACGTGCGTCGCTATTACAAGATACTGTAAAACAAAAATAAAGTGCCCCCTTCAGGCCAAGTTGCGTATAGGGAATATAGTGTTAGTGACCATACATTTTACAGACCTTCGGCACATGATTCTTGGGGTAATGTGGTCGGTATTACGCCCGTGCCGCTTCACTTTCCCAGAAAAAAATCCGGTACCCATTAAAGGCTGGGTGAACCCGGAGGCCGTGGGTTAGGATCGAACCCTACCCCTTGTCCTTTGTAGTCCAGTTCACTAACCACTGAGCTATCGCGACTCCCCTCATATAAAGTAGAGTCCCAAAATGATACCGGTAAAAAAACCTGGTAACAGATTTCTACAATTTCTTATTGAAAAATGGTGTGGTTCTTAACATGTTGATATGAACGGACTCCAGAAATACAGCCTCCCCATTAAAGTTTGCACGTAAACGTTTCACCACTTCTGATTTCATTATTCGTCTTCCGCTTCTTCTTCTTCTTCTTCTTCTTTTCTATGATCAGGAGAGATAACTTACAATATAACATATTTTACTCATCGCTGCCAGTGTGATTCTACACTATATCATTTTGTGCATTTCTCATGTGCTCTACGGCGATACTCGCGGCTCAGTAAGATATTTAGTTTTTTCTTTATTTGATATTTGTGCTTATCTCCTGGCAATGATGCGCTCCTTGTAACCTTGAAGTTTCCCTAATTATTATTCATGTGTAATTAGTTGTCTCCTCTCTTTAGCAACCCTACTGGCGCCCAGGTTTATGTGGATAAAAGTATATATCAAGACATCCTACTAAATATATCGCTCGTGTGCATACCGGGGTTCCCATGGTGAGGGGAGACAAAAAGAGAGCCATTGATACTTGCCACTCATGTCGTAAGATGCGACAAAGAAGTTTTGAAATCGTCGCCTGCGCAGTCGAGTATGGCGTACATGGAGCGACCTTGTTAACATAATTTAACGATTCATTTTGGAAAATGCTGTGACAAGTGGTGGATCATCTATGGAGAATTCCTGGCTGCAATGAAACTGGTTCCATGAATAGAATAGAATAGAATAGAATAGAATAGAATAGAATAGAATAGAATAGAATAGAATAGAATAGAATAGAATAGAATAGAATAGATAGGAAATTTCGGGGCCTCGGTAGCCGAGTTTGGAAAACCACCCGACTAAGCTACCGACGTTCGGACAACTCGTGCTCGATGCCCGTTGGAAGAAATGTCAGTTGTACTTGTGGTTGAAAAAAAAATACCCCTGGGGTCGACCCAGACGCTGGAAGAAATGTCAGTTGTACTTGTGGTTGAAAAAAAAATACCCCTGGGGTCGACCCAGCCGCTGGAAGAAATGGTACCAGGGTATTACTCTGAGAAGGTGAGGAATGCCGCATCGTGAGTTTCGATGCTTGAAGCGACACTGTCCAGAAGTCTCCGAACACTTCTGGATAGACGGCCAGGCACATATGCGTGGAGACTCGCGTGTTAAGACATCGATACACGTATCGTACCTTACTTTACATAAAAAAAGAAATGTTAATTTTGTTGTGAAGAATTAAAGAACATCGCTAGATCGATAACATGGAACGTGCTGTCACAAGCAAATTGTTTGAGAACCCCTGTACGAATCGGATACTGCCACGAGTTTCGTCATGTTGCCCCCCCCCCCCCCCACTCTCTCTCTCCTCTCCGCCATTGTTTATGGCAGGCAAATCAAACGCCCACACATCAGCTACGAGTCTTGGCCAACAGCCGTACAGTATTTCATCAATTTCTTTAAAATGCTACAGGCCAGCTGGAGAACGTCAAAGAATGGAATCAGCTTGTCGCTTGCCAACTCATTTCTCATTTTAGCTTGGAGATTGTTTCACTTTCAGACAAGAGCATTGAATCTATTACGTCACAGTTTGTTTTCTCTTTTATTAAATCGCTTCCTTTTTTATTATGTTATATCTTAATTTGTATATTTCAATCATGTTTTCTTTCTGTGTTCATCTTACTAACAGTTTCTATTATCGTATCATTGCTAATCCCGACTAGGTATTACTTTGATGCATTTGTCTGAGAATATTAAATTCCGATATTTATCATAGTCAATAAACGAAATTAGGAGAATATCAACATAACTATAGATGGCAGACAACTAACACGAGTAGAGGAATTTGAACACCTAAGAAGTCTAGTGACAAACGACAAATCACAGACAAAAGAAATAGACTCAAATGCAACAAAGTTTCTCAAATCATTGGATAGCTATCACCAGTATTGTCCAACAAGGAAATAACTCTAGGGGTAAAACAGGCACTTTACAATACAATCTTCATCCCAACGTTGTACTACCAATGCCAGCCCTGAACCATTGATGCAAGAAAAGAAAGAAAAATAACCTCTACTGAGATTAAATGTGTTAGATGAATGATAGGAAACAGCCTGAGAAATAAGATCAGAAATGAAGAACTGAGAAAAAAGTTAGGAATAACTACTAAGGATGTACTCGTTCAATCCTCGTAGTTGTCTATCATTTTCTATCTTTATTGTTCTTGGCTTTGTAGTCGCGCTGTGCACATGTAGTAAATAATATTACCTCAAACTCTTATATTTGAAGAATAGGAATGGCAGAAACCAATTTAACATGAAAAATGTAGTCGCATCAACGAAAATAACATCGGAGCTTAAACGACGAAATGCTAACTCAGTCAAAAGCTGGACAGCTCGAAATACCAACCAGGAAATTCTCAAAGAGGCCAACACAAAAAAAATAGCTCATGAGAAACATAAGAAAGAAATAATCAATATTTTTTTTTTTGGTGTGTGGCGGGGAGGGGGGGGGGGGTGGCACATCATGAGAAGAAGAAAGTTGGAATACTTGGTTACAAGTGGCAAAATATAGGGAAAGTGAGATCGTGGACGACAAAGAGACCATGTCATAACATGGGAAACAGTCAACAAGAGAACTTATACGATGTACAATAGATAGAAGATTGTGGAAGGACATGATCGCCTACGCCAACCGGTATGATACATGACGATGATGATGATATTCAACAACACTCGTGTATGGTGCAGAAGATGGACATTAAATTTAAAAAAATAAAACAGAGTTGAAAATTGAAGTCTTTTAAATATGGATCTATTGGAGAATGGGAGGAGAGAGAGAGAGAGAGAGAGAGAGAGAGAGAGAGAGAGAGAGAGAGAGAGAGAGAGAGATTAAGTCGAAAGATGAAAAGTCAAACAAAGAAGTTCTGAATCAGCTGAAAATAAAAAAAAAGAACTACCTAACACAACTCGAAAAAGATAATTGAATTATTTGGGCATGTGGAGAGACATAACACTCTTCTAAAAGTCATCTTGGAAGGGTAGATACATGGTAGACGAGGCAGAGGCAGACCAAGAGTAAAGTGAACTGATAACATCAGAAGATGGACAGGTGAACCCGTAACAACGTGCACCTTCAAGATACGAGGCAGTAAAATGGCGCTCCTTGGCAGCCAACATTTCAATGTGGAGACGATACCCAATAAATGAAACTCTTTTACCTTTCAAGAATTGTCCGTACATGCTGACACTGGTAACACAATGGCGGTATAAACAATTTTCTGTTAATTAATGTTTTGCACACTTGCATTTCAAATGTTTAAAATATGGTACTTTTTAGTAGCTTATAATTGTCTAATTTCATAGATTACACCAAGGCATTTGACAAAGTAAAGCCCCAAGAAATAATCAAAATTTTAGAAAGCATAAACGTAGACAGCAAAGATCTAAGAATAATAAAGAGCATGTACTGGCAACAAACAGCGGCCATAAGAACTGGAAACCAATTGGGAATGTTTCAACAAATAAAACAGGGTGTTAGACAAGGTTGTGTGCTGTCACCAGATTTGTTTAATATTTATAGTGAGATTATTTTAAGATCCATACGGGACATGCCTGGAATAACAATTGGAGGTCATAATATAAATAATCTAAGATATGCTGATGAAACAATCTTAATCGCTAAGAGTGAAAATGAGTTACAAGAAATGTTGGACATTATAGTGAAAGGAAGCAAAAATGAAGGACTCAGCCTTAATAGCAAAAATACAGAGGTAATGGTAACAACAAAGAAAAAGACATCACCTCAGTGCAAAATAAAGAGAAGTGGACCAATATTAAAACAGGTAAATGAATTTAAATATTTGGGAACTTTGTTAACCTCAGACGGAAGATGTACAAAAGAGGTGAGATGCAGAATGGCTCAGGCAAAAGTAGCTTTCCAAAAAATGAGGAAGATACTATGAAATCCATTTTTGACAATAAAAACAAGAAAAAGAGTTCTTAAATGTTATGTAGATCCAGTCTTAACATATGGATGCGAATCATGGACAATAGGACAACAGACAAGAAAATCACTGGAGTCTGTAGAAATGTGGTTTTACAGAAGAATGTTGAGAGTACCATGGACAGCTAAGAAGAGTAATGAAGATGTTCTGAAATAGGCCAAAGCAAAAAGAGAGCTAATTTCCAATATTAGGAAGAAACAATCATCATTTTTTGGCCATGTAATGAGAAGAGAACAACTGGAATATATTGTAACAACTGGAAAAATTGAGGGACGAAGAGATAGAGGGAAGCAAAGAGAAAAAGTAACAGACAGCTTAAGAGAATGGCTTGGCAGAAGGTCAACAACAGAAATGATAAATAGCTGCCGACATCGAAAGTTGTGAAGAGACATGATCACCTACGCCAGTAGGCATGGTACTAAATGATGATGATGATGAATTGTCTAATTAATGTATTGTACACTCTAATGCTAAATTGCATGAATGTATTATCCCGATACCCTTCTTATCTTTCGTCTTAGTATGAACACTTATAGCTCGTTTCAAAACATATGCCCAACTTCAAAACGCTATTACTCTCTAACCGTTTGTTAAATACTTTTGAAATTTTCCAAATGTTATTAGAATGCAAAAGACCCTTTAAATGTATATTTAACAAATATCTTGCAGCTGCAGTTTTCTTAAAGCGGCGATATTTCTTTGATGTTTGTCAAAATTGTAAATTGTGAAGCCCTAAAGAATAGAAATTACCGTAGTTGCTGGTCTACGATTAATTTTCACTAGGTAAAGGCGTGGCCGTAATGGGGAAATAACTGGATAAAACAAAACACCAGGATAATTATTGTCTGCTCAGTTCGAGGACGGACGATAATATCAAGGTATACCTGTATGTCCAATTTTCATAGTTGTGGTCCTGAAAAGGACCGTTTGTTGAAATAATTTAAGGTAATATAGGGGACAACATTGTGGGGGCTATATACTTTCATTCTGAATCAGACGAGTCTAAAAGATTAATAACTGTTTGGGGTTGAACATTCCACAAACCATCATTTTTCCAATACTCCTCTTCCTGTTTTAAGACGTGGTCTTCACATTTAGCCCAATAATCTTTGTCTATATTTAATAAAGCGAGATTAGCAAGAGTCTTTACATCGCATATTTTGAATGTTGTATTTTCATCTGCCACTTGTCCTTTTAATTTTGCCCAGATTAGTTCTATTGGATTTAAATGAGCATGGTAAGGTGGCAGCCTCAAACTTATATGACCGTGCTCTTGGATAATCTTATCTATTTGAAAAATCTTTGTCCTCTGTTTTTGCTTTACTAGAGATAGTAATTCAGGTTTTAAGTACATGTTATTAAATTGTATGTGCTCCTTTGTGAGCCATATCTTAATAGCATCTTTTGTACTGGATGACGTCGGGACTTTATCTTCAAGTGCAACAATGTTGTGGTACGCTGCATTGTCCATTATTAGGCAAGATGGTCGATCTAGTGATGGGAGAACATAATTTTCAATCCAATGTCTAAATATGTGACCATTCATCTCAGAGTGATAATCCCGATTGTCTATGGATTTTGAAAGAAAAATGAGCTCTGCATTCTGTATTAGTCCATGTTGTCGACTACCTGCATGAGCAATTATCAAGCGCTGTCCTTTGCTGCTAGGTATTAATCGCTTAATCTTTCCATCTGATGACTGCCATTCCCTTTGGTTAGTGTGGTGAGCATTGATCCATGTTTCATCCAAGTACACAATATCATAACCTTGCTTGCGCACATCTTTTACTTCACGTAAGTACTTGCTTCTCATGACTACTATATGTGGCTTCTCACAGATGATGTTTCGTCCATTGGAATACTTTCTGAATGTAAAGCCTGCAGCTCTCACATTCTTCCATAATGTAGACTTTGATATTTCAATACTGTTGTTCTTTTTCAGCGATACTTTTAATTTTCTTACTGTAACAGTTTTATTCATACATTTTGCGAATTTCACTTCTAATAAGTTCACTGTCGAAATTATCCAACATTTTTGCTCTTCCTTGTGATTTTGTATATTTTGAACATTGACGGTCACGTGCTTGAATCCAGCGATTAAATGACCGTTTAGATAAATCCAAAATGTGTCTTGTCCTATTCTCAGGGTTTTCTAAAGAATGAAATAATCTTCCTCGTTTAGCCTCTTTGCAAAAATAGTCATACATTTGTATTGTGATGTTTTGTAAACTGCAGAATTTCATTTTAAGACTCATGATAAATGTTAGCGTTCCACGTCTACACCTATGAAAGAACGGAAATGGAACACACAATGCCTCGTGTTTTCTACAAGTATCTAATTGTGTCAGACAGCTCACTTTTAAAGCGTGCAAAATCGTAAATTTGACCGTGTATAGATTTGTAATCGCTATTTTTAACTTAAATACTGTAAACACTAAGTTTTGACTACATCAATGGGTCGTTATAAATTTATATAAATCAAATAAGCAATAATAATAACCAAATGTTTGTTTTTAATGAAATTAATTCCCTGTTGGGTTCTAATCAATATATATGGAGTTCGTGCACGCGGGCCAGGATTCTCCTCGAATTTTCTGGAGATTCTCGAAGGGGGTATCGGGGTACCTATGGGTTTGTCCGGTGTGCAGTTATGATGATCCTAACAACAAACAAACAAACTGTTTATCAGAAACAAAGGATTTCTGACACTGTTGATAGTTCTTTAACTACAAAATAAGGTACCCACTACTATTGATGGATGTACAAAAGAGGTGAGATGCAGAATGGCTCAGGCAAAATCAGTTTTCTAAAAAAAAGATTAAGAAGATACTATGCAATCCATTTTTTACAATAGAAACAAGAAAACAAGTTCTTAACTGTTATGTAGAGCCAGTCTTAACATACGGATGTGAATCAAGGACAATAGGACAACAAACAAGAAAAACACTGGAGTCTGTAGAAATGTGGTTTTACAGAAGAATGTTGAGAATGCCAAGGACAGCTAAGGAGAGTAATGAAAACGTTCTGAAAGAGGCCAAAGCAAAAAGAGAGAGAATTTCCAATATTAGAAAGACACAATCATAATTTTTTGGCCATGTAATGAGAAAGGAACAGCTGGAATATATTGTAACATCTGGAAAAAATGAGGGACGAAGAGATAGAGGGAAGCAAAGAGAATAAAAATAACAGAAAGCTTAAGAGAGTGGCTTGGCAGAAGGTCAACAACAGAATTGATAAATAGCTGCCGAGATCGAAAGTTGTGGAGAGACATGATCACCTACGCCAGCAGGCCCGGTACTTGATGATGATGCTATGGTTAAAGTGTATTGTTCTTTGGCAATCAAGATTGACATACTAATATCCAATGTCAAGATTGACATAATAATATCCAATGTCAAGATTGACATAATAATATCCAATGTCAAGATTGACATACTAATATCCAATGCCAAGACTGACATACTAATATCCAATGTCAAGATTGACATTATAATATCCAATGTCAAGATTGACATACTAATATCCAATGTCAAGATTGACATAATAATATCCAATGCCAAGATTTACATACTAATATCCAATGTCAAGATTGACATAATAATATCCAATGTTAAGATTGACATACTAATATCCAATGTCAAGATTGACATAATAATATCCAATGTCAAGATTGACATACTAATATCCAATGTCAAGATTGACATACTAATATTCAATGTCAATATTGACATAATAATATCCAATGTCAAGATTGACAAGTGACCAGCTTAAGGAGGGAGACCTTATGAGTCCAGGCCTCAGATAACTTGACTGTCTTAAGCAAATATACCAGTAGTGAACTACAATAACATTTGGCTAACAATTTCAAAGTCCGTAATTAAGTTCCGGTGTGCGAGAGGTCAACTCACCAGCCGTGTCTTGTAACATAGTAACGACAGGTCTGGACGACTTCCGTTTCCCTGCTCGTATGTTTACAACTAATAAAACTGAACAAAGAAATTGGCAAAATGCGGTAGAAACGACGATCCATATCTACGTCGGTGATAGAGAGAGTAGTTTTGCTAGTGATAGAGAGAAATACTTTGCCAGTGATAGAGAGAAGTAGTATTTGCCAGTGATAGAGAGAATAGTATTTGGCAGTGATAGAGAGAATAGTATTTGGCAGTGATAGAGAGAATAGTATTTGGCAGTGATAGATAGAATAGTATTTGGCAGTGATAGAGAGAATAGTATTTGCCAGTGATAGAGAGAATAGTATTTGGCAGTGATAGAGAGAATAGTATTTGGCAGTGATAGAGAGAATAGTATTTGGCAGTGATAGATAGAATAGTATTTGTCAGTGATAGAGAGAAGTAGTATTTGTCAGTGATAGAGAGAATAGTATTTGGCAGTGATAGAGAGAATAGTATTTGTCAGTGATAGATAGAATAGTATTTGGCAGTGATAGAGAGAAGTAGTATTTGTCAGTGATAGAGAGAAGTAGTTTTGTCAGTGATAGATAGAATAGTATTTGCCAGTGATAGATAGAAGTAGTATTTGTCAGTGATAGAGAGAAGTAGTATTTGTCAGTGATAGAGAGAAGTAGTATTTGTCAGTGATAGAGAGAAGTAGTATTTGTCAGTGATAGAGAGAAGTAGTATTTGTCAGTGATAGAGAGAAGTAGTATTTGTCAGTGATAGAGAGAAGTAGTATTTGTCAGTGATAGAGAGAATAGTATTTGGCAGTGATAGATAGAATAGTATTTGCCAGTGATAGATAGAATAGTATTTGCCAGTGATAGAGAGAAGTAGTATTTGTCAGTGATAGAGAGAAGTAGTATTTGTCAGTGATAGAGAGAATAGTATTTGGCAGTGATAGAGAGAATAGTATTTGTCAGTGATAGAGAGAAGTAGTATTTGTCAGTGATAGAGAGAAGTAGTATTTGTCAGTGATAGAGAGAAGTAGTATTTGTCAGTGATAGAGAGAAGTAGTATTTGTCAGTGATAGAGAGAAGTAGTATTTGTCAGTGATAGAGAGAAGTAGTATTTGTCAGTGATAGAGAGAAGTAGTATTTGTCAGTGATAGAGAGAATAGTATTTGTCAGTGATAGAGAGAATAGTATTTGGCAGTGATAGAGAGAATAGTATTTGGCAGTGATAGAGAGAAGTAGTATTTGTCAGTGATAGAGAGAATAGTATTTGTCAGTGATAGAGAGAAGTAGTATTTGTCAGTGATAGAGAGAAGTAGTATTTGCCAGTGATAGAGAGAAGTAGTATTTGGCAGTGATAGAGAGAATAGTATTTGCCAGTGATAGAGAGAATAGTATTTGGCAGTGATAGAGAGAAGTAGTATTTGGCAGTGATAGAGAGAATAGTATTTACCAGTGACCTATTTGTAATGCTTAAACCTCTATTTGTGATCCTTACACATCTATTTGCGATGCTTACGTCTTTCATTGTGATGCTTACATCTCTATTGGTGATGCTTTACACCTCTATTTGTGATGCTTGCACCTCTTTTGGTAATGCTTACACCTCTACTGGTGAGGCTTACACCTCTATTGGTGATGCTTTACACCTCTAGTGGTGATGTTGACACCTCTATATGTGATGCTTACACCTCTATTGGTGATGTTTACACCTCTATTTGTGATGCTTACACCTCTATTGGTGATGCTTACACCTCTACTGGTGAGGCTTACACCTCTATTGGTGATGCTTTACACCTCTAGTGGTGATGTTGACACCTCTATATGTGATGCTTACACCTCTATTGGTGATGTTTACACCTCTATTTGTGATGCTTACACCTCTATTTGTGATGCTTGCACCTCTATAATGATACTTTACACCTCTATTTGTGATGCTTGCACCTATATATGTAATGATTACACCTCTATTTGTGATGCTTTACACTTCTATTGGTGATGCTTTACACCTCTATTTGTGATTCTTACACCTCTATTTGTGATGCTTACACCTCTATTTGTGATGCTTACACCTCTATTTGTGATGCTTACACCTCTATTTGTGATGATTTGCGGTTCTATTTGCGATGCTTACACCTCTATTTGCGATGCTTACGTTTCTCGTTGTGATGCTTTACACCTCTATTTGTGATGCTTACACCTCTATATGTGATGATTACACCTCTATTTTTGACGTTTACATCCATAATTGTGGTGCGTCCCACATTTGAGCTGAAAGGTTAGAAAATCAGAACTGGATAAATACTCTCAACAAACGATTATTCAATTAATCTTTGTAATCATAAAATTACTGACCTAAACTGGAGAGTCACCGTAAATTCTTTATACAGGGCTTCACAGCAGGAGGAAATGTGATCATCAGAAGTGACCCCTTCGAGGAAGCGTTTCGAGCCTTTAGCTTCTTGACATTCTAAGGGAGGTGGGCCTGCCTGGGCCATGTCTCCCTGACGTCGACCTCTTGCTGTAATTAATCTCGCAGGCTTATCAAATATATTCGGCATATGATTATTTCCTTATTATGTGCAGCAATAGGACTACAGACAAGACAATCACTGGAGGCTGTAGAGATGTGGTTTTACAGAAGAATGTTGAGAATACCATGGACAGCTAAGAAGAGTAATGAAAACATTATGAAAGAGGTCAAAGCAAACAGATAGCTAATTTCCAATATTAGAAAGAAACAATCACCACTTTTGACCATGTAATAAGAAGGGAACAGCTGGAATATATTGTAACAACTGGAATAATCGAGGGACGAAGAGATAGAGGGAAACAAAGAAAAAAGATACCGGACATCTTAGGAGAATGGCTTGGCAGAAGGACAATAAAAATGATAAATAACTGTCGAGATCAAAAGTTGTGGAGACATAATCACCTACGCCAGCAGGCACGGTACTTGATGATGAAGATGTGCAACACTCCTGATAGAATCTACTGTCTATAGCTGGTCGCACACGACTTTGGTTTAACCTGGCACATTGGTGTCCTCTTCGTGGTGGCTGTAGTATAAAATGGCTTGTATTTTTGCGCGACGTCCATTATATACGCTCATGCACACGCTGCTTTTTGTCATGGATTAACTGCACGGTGGAGCGGATCGGTAGCTGATAACAGGTGATACCGATTCATCGGGCAGTGAACTCCACTCCTTAGAACTGTCAGTGCTGTAAATGTGGGCTGCGGCACAAGTACGGTCTACGATGTAACTTCATCGCCTTATCGTCCAAGCCTCGGATGTTCACGGATTTAACTGTCGAGTACTTATGACTTAGAGTAGCTCATGAATTGTCTAAATTCGGGGCTTCGCACATTGCTAGATGCCTACCTGAAAGCAGAATAAACAAATAACTAAAAATACAAAATTAGGTAAAGTACGAGACATGAATCGGCGTTTTAGCACGCGAGTTTTCATCCATATGTGCTCCACCGCCTATCCAGAAATGTCCGGAGACTTCTGGATAGTGTCGCTTCAAGCATCGAAACTCATGATGCGACACAGCCTTTCTCATCTTCTGCCCTGATACTCATTTATGCCAGAGGCTGGGTCGACCGCGGCGGTGTTTTTTTTCAAGCCACGAGTACAACTCACTTCCAGCGGGAATCGAATACGGGTTTTCCGAACGACGGTAGACCAGTCGGGTGGTTTCCCAAATAGACTACCTAGGCACCCTACAAAATTATTATTTATAATTAAACATTGAATTTGACAGAAATTGAACAAAATAGCTAAGTCATTACTTATGTGATATCAACAACACAGAGATTCTAGAAAGCTACAGGCGACCGTTATTTTTTTTCCTTGCTTTTAGGTTGATTGTAGGGCCTATACCGAATCCTAGATAAGCTGCTGAGCAAAGCAGCATCCAGCATAAGACACCACCACTTTTTTACCACACTACTGACGTCAAACAAATGAAAAGACGATTAGAGACACAGAGATGGAATTTCTCAGAAGAATGTTAAAGTTCTCTGGACAGCTAAAAAGACAAATGAGGAAATTCTCAAAGAGGCCAACACAAAATGGGAGCTCCTAAAAAACATCAGAAAGAAACAATCAACATTTTTCTGGCACATCATGTGAAGAGGAAAGTTGGAATACTTGGTTACAACAGGCAAAATACAGGGAAAGAGAGATCGCGAACGACAAAGAGAGAAAATACTGGATAGCTTGGCGTCATGGCATGGAAAACAGTCAACAACAGAACTGATACGATGCATTGTAGATAGAAGATTGTGGAGGGCATGATCGCCTACGCCAACCGGTATGGCACATGATGATGACTGACGTATCTTGATTGTTGGCTACCAATCGTCTGTCAAGACGCCATAAGCAACACACACACACACACAAATACATACATACATACATGTATAAAAACAATCCGTGAAGTTACATACAAATAAAAGACAAAACGGCTATCTATGTACGTAATTCTCTTGCAAAAAAAAAAAAAAAAAAAAATCCGGAAACAGATTTGCCGAGAAAGTTCCAGACCATCTTCACGAGCTGCCTGTTTAATGATGACGAGTGACGAGGCCACAAGTGTTCGGGACATTAAAAAGATGAATGTCTTAAGGAAGTGGAAGAATCGTTATACCGTCCCATATCATCGTCTGCTGTTGTCAGCCATTTGTAGCTTCCCTATGAATGTTCTCATGTCGTCACAGCTTCAATGGCCCACTCACAAGAACAGTTTCTTTTCATATTTGTTTTTATATTTAGTGGGAGATATTTGCAAGCAATCACCCTGGTCATAAACTGTAGGGAGATAATCAACACATTTTTACTAAATGATGGTAGAGACAATTATAAGGCTTTTACTGTGATTGAAACGAAAATTAACAAAGGTGTTGTACATTACTCGAGGGGCAATTTATTGCAAATCACTAAAGTAAGAATAAATATAAGATTGAAAGATGTTTTTTCCCTAAATTTAATTGCTAAAGAAAAAAAATGATCAAGCACTTTTGTTGTAATTACTGCAGGGAATACACACACATACAGCAATGATTGAAGAAGTATAAATACGTTTGGTCAATTGTTCTTGGTATAGATTTGTTATTTACTCATTCATCGCACGTGCTGAAGACCACTTCTTCACATTCTTTTTCTGCTTCTGATTTTTTCTTTTCCTTCTTTTTTCTTTTTCTTCACCTTATTTTTATGCTTTTTTTCTTCGTTTTTTTCTTCTTTTTCTTCTTCTCTTATCTTTCTTCTCCTCTTTTTCTTCTGCTATTTTCTTATTCTCTTCTTTTTTCTTCTCTTCTTCTTTTCTTTTACTTCTTATTCTCTTCTTTTTTCTTCTCTTCTTCTTATTTTTTCTTCTACTTTTTTCTTCTTATTCTCTTCTTTTTTTCTTCATCTTCTCTTCTTCTGCTTTTTGTTTTACTTCTCTTCTTCCTCTTTTTATTCTTCCTCTTCTGCTTCTTCTGCATTTCTTCTGCTTTTTGCTTTTTCTTCTTCATCTTCTTCTGCTTCTTTTCTACTTCTCCTTCTTCTTCTTCTTCTTCTTCATCTTTCTTTTCTTATTTTTGCTTCTTCTCCTTCTGCTCCTTTTGCTTCTTTAGCACTTACTCGTTAATTGGGCGTAGATGCATTGTGTCGCCTCTTCAGGACTGACAAACAACAGAGCTGATTGCTTGAGTCAGGACTGACATACAACAGAGCTGATTGCTTGCGTCAGGACTGACATACAACAGAGCTGATTGCTTGCGTCAGGGCTGACAAACAATGGGCTGATTGCTTGAGTCAGGACTGACAAACAATGGGCTGATTGCTTGAGTCAGGACTGACAAACAATGGGCTGATTGCTTGAGTCAGGACTGACATACAACAGAACTGATTGCTTGCGTCAGGGCTGACAAACATCAGAGCTGATTGCTTGAGTCAGAACTGACATACAACAGAGCTGATTGCTTGCGTCAGGGCTGACAAACATCAGAGCTGATTGCTTGCGTCAGGGCTGACAAACATCAGAGCTGATTGCTTGCGTCAGGGATGACAAACATCAGAGCTGATTGCTCGCGTCAGGGATGACAAACATCAGAGCTCATTGCTTGAGTCAGGACTGACAAACATCAGAGCTGATTGCTTGAGTCAGGACTGATATACAACATAGCTGATTGCTTGCGTCAGGGCTGACAAACATCAGAGCTGATTGCTCGCGTCAGGGATGACAAACATCAGAGCTGATTGCTCGCGTCAGGGATGACAAGCATCAGAGCTGATTGCTTGCGTCAGGGCTGACAAACATCAGAGCTGATTGCTTGCGTCAGGGCTGACAAACATCAGAGCTGATTGCTCGCGTCAGGGATGACAAGCATCAGAGCTGATTGCTTGCGTCAGGGCTGACAAACATCAGAGCTGATTGCTCGCGTCACGGATGACAAACATCAGAGCTGATTGCTTGCGTCAGGGCTGACAAACATCAGAGCTGATTGCTTGCGTCAGGGCTGACAAACATCAGAGCTGATTGCTTGCGTCAGGGCTGACAAACATCAGAGCTGATTGCTTGCGTCAGGGCTGACAAACATCAGAGCTGATTGCTTGCGTCAGGGCTGACAAACATCAGAGCTGATTGCTTGAGTCGGGGCTGACAAACAACAGAGCTGATTGCTTGAGTCAGGGCTGACAAACAACAGAGCTAATCAAACTCTTCTCCACGTTCCAGCGGTGCTACCAGAAACAAACCAACCAGTCTAGCCTAACGAGTAGGGATCGGTGGTAAACCGAGACTCAAAAACACTGTGCTGAAGTCGGATGTCATGAGCTGAAAGGAGTAAATATCAGTTATGTTGCAAACTACAACATAATTTATCTATGCCCACTTAACGTCTAAGGACGGAAGATGGAATGTTCGTCAAGTGAATGTCGTAGAATGTTCGCCAAGTGAATGTCGTAGAATGTTCTTCAAGTGAATATCGTTGAATGTTCGTCAAGTGAATGTCGTAGAATATTCGTCTAGTGACTGTCGTAGAATGTTCGTCAAGTGAATGTCAATAGAATGTTCGTCAGGTGAGTGTCAGAATAGAATGTTTGTCCAGGTTCGTCAGGTGAATTTCATAGAATGTTCGTCAGGTGAATTTCATAGAATGTTCGTCAGGTGAATGTCATAGAATGTTTGTCAGGTCAATGTCATATAATGTTCGTCAGGTGAATGTCATAGAATTCTTGTCAGGTCAATGTCATAGAATGTTCGTCAGGTCAATGTCATAGAATGTTTGTCAGGTGAATGTCATAGAATGTTTGTTAGGTCAATGTCATAGAATGTTCCTCAGTTGAATGTCATAGAATTTTGTCATATCAATGTCATAGAATGTTTGTCAGGTCAATGTCATAGAATGTTCGTCAGGTAAATTTCATAGAATGTTAGTCAGGTGAATGTCATAGAATGTTTGTCAGGTCAATATCATAGAATGTTTGTCAGGTCAATGTCATAGAATGCTCGTCAGGTGAATGTCATGGAATGTTCTTCAGGTGAATGTCATAAAGAAAAAAAGATGAAGACTTTTGGTAGCTTCGTTCACTCGGATGCAGCAATCCTTATCATGATCAGTACACGGGAAGATTCACAGCACATGTAAGGTCTCCTTCTGTCGTCATATCGTACACCTGCTGTTTACAATATTATCATCAAGTACCGGGCCTACTGGCGTAGGTGATCATGTCACTCCACGACTGTTGGTCTCGGCAGCTATTTATCATTTCTACTGTTGACCTTCTGCCAAGCCATTCTCTTAAGCTGTCTGTTATTTGTTCTCTTTGCTTCCCTCTATCTCTTCGTCCCTCAATTTTTGCAGTTGTTACAATATATTCCAGTTGTTCTCTTCTCATTACAATCACTACATGGCCAAAAAATGATGATTGTTTCCAATATACACAATTCTAATAGTAAGTTAACTGTAACACACAGAAAAAAAAAAGTAAAGTACCACCGTTACGCCAAGTGGCGTATAGGGAATATGGTGTTAGTGACCATAATTTTTACAGACCGCCGGCACATGATTTATGGGGTAATGTGGTTGGTATTACGTCTGTACCGATTTATTATCCCAGGAAAAAATCCAGTACCCATTTTAGGCTGGGTGAACCCGGAAACCGTCGATCAGGATCGTACCCGACCACTTGTCTTATTATGTCCAAATCACTAACCAGTGAGTTATAGCGGCTCCCTAACTGTAACACATACAAGCTGGAAAACGTACGCAAGCCGTGGTGTACAGATTAACAAAACACAAATATAAAGCATCAGATTTAATTCTACATTTAACCAAAATTAGATATTTTCCTATTTTTAATAGTTCAGTCACGCAATGGAGACGTGAACGACCCGCCCCAAAAACGACATTTCACAGCAAAAACGTTAGAGGACACCATTTTTTCAGATACACAGTTCTGGAATCGATCAATTCTCAGACGGTCTAGAAGCAAGAATGGGACAATTCAATTATCTAATGTCTGTATATAGCCTCGAAGGAAGTGACGTCACTCATTAGTCTGGGACTTAAAGTAATAACAAACGATTTCACACAGTGAGATGTCGCCGGTGTAAAGTACTGTGTTATATCACACAACGGTTAGTACCTTTTCTCAAGGAGTAGAAGTGGTCACGAAATGGACCAGACTGACGAAATAATTTTTCTTTTCTTTTCTGACAGCAATAAATACTCCAACTTTTGTTGATTAGAAATTTTAGGTTTTGATGTACATCAGCATATGTAAGAGGTTTGAAAGTTCGTTACAAAAGCATGAATTACAGTAAAATAAAACAATCAGAAGATAGAAAGGGAAAATGTAAGAAAGATAAAGAGAAGGAAGAAAGAAAGAAAGAACGAAATATCTCGTATTCAATGTATAGGAAATGTGAACCGTGATGCTAATCTGATTTATGTTAGGTTGATGACACCTTGACTTTAGCATATTCTCAAAAAAAAAAAAAACCGGATTTGATTGTTTGGTTAATAATTTATTGTGTGAGTGTCCATTTTTTAAAAAAAACTTCTGCTCTTTCGTTTAAAAAAAAACGGGGGGGGGGGAGGGGGGGGGGGGATTTGGTCAGAGTTATGCCATTACCATTGCATACTTCCCGAGAAAAAAAAATGTTGTAGCCATGAAACGTTGAGTGAACATTCAAGCTGGTGAGCTGGGTCATTGAACCTGGCCTGACGTCCTCAGTAGATGATCGCACTAACCGCTACTGTACTACAAAAACTAGGGTCGTATTTGGTCTCAAGATGGCGGTTTGTTTTCGCCGGTCTGTTGTTAAGGACGCCTAATTTAAATTTATGTGTAAAATTCTCAGTGTATCCACGTGCTGAAGACCTGATTGACTGAAGTTGGCCAGTCTATATCGTGGAAAGGGATTCTGGACCGTGCGACTGAGTGTGTTCACGTGAGTCTAGACCAGGGATGGCCATTTTCTTTTAAATGGCGGGCCACTTTTTTATTTTATTATTTTGTTTGTGTGGTGGGCCACACACATGACAACATCAATACAAATAAACTTGGCATTTGTTTTAAGGTAATATTTTTGTTATTTATCGCCATTATTTGCTTACATAAATCATTTTATTGCAACAGAGTTAAAAATGCCTAGTTGATTTATAAAAATGAATAAAAGTTGCTATTTATATTGTTTAACAAACATGTTTTAGTTAGGTCATTTTAAAGTTGACATGTAACAAACCTTAATGAGAACAATGTGGACGTTCATGTGCAGCAACAAGTTCATCAAAGTCAATGTGTAAAGATGATGATGATATTCGTAATAAATCCTGAAGGTGGCCATCAGTGAGTCGGTTTCTTTGTGACGATTTAATCTCCTTCATTGTTGAAAAAGCACATTCACATATATATGTGCTTCCGAACATAGAAGTAATTTTCAAACTGAAATCACTCACTGCGGGATATTTTTCCTGTGGCACAAGTTTCCAAAAGTCAACTCCTATCACCATCCTTGATTGGAAAAAGGGGTCACTTTGGAGGTTACATAACTCCAACTGAAAAGTGTCATGTTTTTGGAAAATGTCACACTTCATAGGGTTGTTAAACAATGCCAGTTCTGGTCGTATACCACTGAAGTCAGAAAATCGTTCATTGAATTGCTCCAATAGTTTGTCTAACATTAATACAGAAAAATTGAAATCAGTGTCACTGCGCTCATCAATCAATTCTTTGCACGAAGGAAAATGAATGAAGTTTTCTTTGGTCAGGGTAAATCTAAAAACTTTTATTTGACTTATAAATTCATCAAGGTGTCCTACCAAATCTGAGACTGTTTGGGAACGTCTCTGTAGCTTCACGTTGAGTTCATTCATGTGTTGGGTGATGTCAGTTAAACAGGCCAATACGTTGTTAAAATGTGGATCAGACATTTTTCTAATCAGTTCTTTGTTGGTATCATGTTTCTTTAAAAACTGCTTTATCTCGTTTCTCAAAGCAAAAAACCGCCTCAATCAATTACTTCTGCTTAGCCTGCGTACTTGTGTGTAGAGCACTAAATCGCCATATTCCGCCTCAACTTCTGATTGAAAATTTATAAACTGTCGGTGTGTCAAAGCTCGATTCCCGTCTTTTATTAAATTCACACACTTTATTACAGTTTTCATAACATCCTCCACGTCTAGTATTTGCCACACAGCGCCTCCTGTGTGTAATGCAATGTAATGCTGGGCAATAGATTCCAGCCCACCTTAATAATCCAACTAAACCTTGAGTACCACACATTGACTTAGCGCCATCTGTCACTATTGCTGAAAGTCTGTTTATGTCACCGATACCCTTAACAACTTTCATAACTGAGTCATAAATGTATTGACCTTTGGTCGTATTATGCACTGAATCTAAAGCTAGTAGCTCTTCATTGATAATAAAGTCTTTTGAAACCGTTCTTATGAAAATTAAAGTTGTGCTGTGTCTGATATGTCAGTAGATTCATCCAAAGCCAGAGAAAAGTAAACGGAATTTGTAACGACAATCTTTATTTTACTAGATATATGAAAACTTATTTCCTGAACCCTTCTAGTGACTGTTTTTTTTATTATTATTGTGGAACGGTCTCAAAATGACCTGCAATTTTTTTCTTCCCCAAATGCATGCGCCATGTTAATAGAACACCGCTTTACGAAGTCACCGTCACATAATGATTTTTTTTTTTATTTCGCTATCTCTGTGCTTACAACAAACGATGACATTAAGGAACTTGTTTGTTTTGTTGTTAATGTAGTAAATACAGATTTCTGAGCACTAACCTTTTTCTTTAAATCGCACACAAGTGTAGAACGTATTGAATCAATGTACAGTAATCCCTCAGTTATCGCGGTTAATAGGGACCAGAATCAGAAAGTAGTGTCACCCTCTCATTTTTAACATGCGCACATTTTTGTGTATGTATAATATAAATAAGTGTATATAAAACCATATAAGTGCATATGTTCTCATTAGAACATTAAAGAATAGTTTCAAACATGTAAATAAAATATTAATAGTATAAATAACATACATAAAACAATGTTTTTTTAAATAATCATTCCTCAATTTTGAATTTTTGAACAATCCGCGATGTACTGAGGCCGCGATAAATGAACCGCGAAGTAGCGAGGGATGACTGTAGTCCTTGTATTTAGCAGCGTGGTACTGTGTGTAATGGCGTTTAAGATTATACTCTTTATTTACAGACAACACTTGCAAACACACAAGACACTGCGGTTTGCTATACTTATTGTTGATAAATAAAAAATTAGGTTCCCATTTCTCATGAAAAAATCTGATTTTTTCATTTAATTGACGTTTATTGCTCATATGATACCACGACCGAAGCAACAGACAATTAAAACACAGATTACAACAATAGCACTGTTTCCTGTTAAAAATGGAACTGTTCACTGTAACTCGACAAAATCAGAATGATCAGATCGGATATCGGATATATAATTTTGACTGATGAAAAGAGTATTGGAGAGAAAGAAACTGAAAGTAAAATAATTGTGGGGTGAATGTGTTGGGGAGGAGGAGGTGGGTGGGTGACTGACAGTATTTCTTGGCGGGAACTGAGTTCGCCGAACTGACAGTCGGTTCTAGAACCATTCGTCGGCTTCTTCCTTTGTTTCAGTCGATTGCAGGATGATGAAACGGAAAAAAGGATGGGTCGGGAATGATGGGAAGGTGACGTTAAACTAACTACTAGAGTGTTCTGAGTGTTAAACATAGGTCTACTTGTACTATTATTCTTTTTTTGATTTACCTCGGATGTTCCCACCTATAATTATACTTTATTTTAGACAAACTACTAGGGAATATTTGAGTTAGATTTCTCCATGGTCGAAGTTAATGTAACAAATTTTTAATCAATTTTACCCAGAACATTTTGCTCAATGCAACTTGATTTTATTTTTTATCCGCCGCGGGCCACAAAAAGGACGTCGCGGGCCACTTGTGGCCCGCGGGCACCTTATTGGCCATCCCTGGTCTAAACTATCCACAGCATCGACTTTCAGCGACAAAAATCAACAATGACGACAGAAAGTATTCAGATGCAGCCCAAAGAGCTTAGATCTATTTAGATGTATTTTATCTCCCTAGAACGAGACACAAATGAGGAAATCAGTGACAAACAACTATGCACATCATTCGTCGTGCAGAGAAAGCTCAGAGCAGTCAATGATTTACCAGAAAAACGTTTCGGCAAAAGCTTTCATCAGATATAACAAACGAACAATACAGGCATGGTAGAAGTAAAACGAGCGGCCACGCACAATATTTAATAATTTGTATATTTGATATTTGTACTTATCCCTATCTATATTCCCGCTACTTATTGGTTTTTTATTCCTCTCCTATCTCTCACCATTACTCGTCTTCTACCATGCCTGTAAAGTTTGTGTGATATTCCTGACGAATGTTTTGCCGAAACGTTGTCGTTTATTTTGTCTTTCTTATAGTATTAGCTGCTCCATACCATTTTTATTCATTCACCGCAACGAAGGTTGGCTACCAGGAGCGCTATTCTGCTCTGTCTCTTGCTTTGATGGTGCAGGTTGTCATAGGTTGACCTGTCCATCTTTTGATGTTACCCGTCCATGCTAGTCTTGGTCTGCCTCTGTCTCTTGCTTTGATGGTGCAGGTTGTCATAGGTTGACCTGTCCATCTTTTGATGTTACCCGACCATGCTAGTCTTGGTCTGCCTCTGTCTCTTGCTTTGATGGTGCAGGTTGTCATAGGTTGACTTGTCCATCTTTGGATGTTACCCGTCCATGCTAGTCTTGGTCTGCCTCTGTCTCTTGCTTTGATGGTTCAGATTGTCATAGGTTGACCTGTCCATCTTTGGATGTTACCCGTCCATGCTAGTCTTGGTCTGCCTCTGTCTCTTGCTTTGATGGTGCAGGTTGTCATAGGTTGACCTGTCCGTCTTTTTATGTTACCCGTCCATGCTAGTCTTGGTCTGCCTCTTCCTCTATTACCTTGTATTTTCCCTTCCAAGGTTACTTTTAGTAGGCTGTTGTGTCTTTTAACATGCCCCAAAAATGTTATTTTTCTTGTTCTATTTGTGTTTAGTAGTTTTCTTTCAATTTTTAGTTGTTTTAAAACTTCATCGTTTGTTTTCTTTTCTCTCCATCCAATTCTAACTATAAATCCACATTTAAAAGGCTTCCGTTTTCTGTTCTGTTTTATTGTCTAATGTCCATGTTTCTGCACCATTCAGGAATATTAAAAAGATCTGACATTTTGATATTTTTAGGTTTAGTCCCGGTGTTATTTGTTTTGATGTTAATACCTTATGGGACGCACCAAAATGTCAGCTTATTTATATTCGAGCTATGGACTAAGCAATGTTTACATTGAACAACACGATATATGTTATTGCAGCGAGTTGGCAGATTTTTGAAAATGTTTTCAAGGGTTTGAACATAAATGTTTGTTCACAGTTCATTAACCTTCGCTGTAGATAAAGCCGTTAATTCGATGGCTTCGTTTCGGACGTTTGGTAGCTAAGGACCTAACTTGTGCAAAAAGGAGAGCATTGGCAAGGATCATTTTGAATCTATGAAGTGGGCTCATTTTGTGTTTAACTCAAAAGCATATGTGCTTTTCAACCAAAGACCTTTTTTGGGGACTCAATGAAGATATCCCCGATGGAAGAATAAATTGTACTATTAGTCCTATAAATGATTCGCTTCCAGAGGTTTATGATGTAAACAAAGCAGTTTTGTCATTGCAACTGAATAATGTCCACACCTATAATTGGTCAGGATTGTGTAGCAGCAGCAGCTTTATAGCGAACACAGAAAACATCATAGGATTGTGCTGTTCTGAAACAGCTATGCCATGCTACCCTAGAATTGTCTTTAATGAGATTACTGTGACCACAAACCACTCTCCATGTGTGTGCCACATATTTACACTCCAGAAAGAAATACTGAATATAACAACATCATGTGCCGTCTGTGATATTAATGACCAGAAACCAGGAGCCTCCTGTAGGATTGATACAACTGTTGCACCAAGCACTTCATCAGCAGAGCCAGATCTATGGAATGTTAATCTGACATTGTTCTTGAATGATGTCCAAGTTAATGAGACATCAGAATCGTGTGGCGGCAGCTACAAGAAGGGAGCGGAGAACATCATTTTCTGCTGCTATAAAGGAGACTTGCCTTGCTGTCCCAGAATTGCCTTAAATGGGATCACTGTAGTTGAAAACTTCTCCTCTTGTGTAAACTACACATTCACATCTAAGAGTGAATCAGTGAAGGTCACAAAATCATATTCTCTCTGTGGTTTTACTAACTACAGGTCATGTGGCTTCTGTTGGATTGGAAATGATAACTTACCACCACTGTGTGTCTATATGTTTGGAATTGGAGTCATCAATGATGGCCTAACATCATCAAGTGCTATGACGATCATCATTTTCGGGAGGACGTGAACTCCCATGGTATATGGTGGATAGGCGGTAGGAACCATTGAAGGCTATGTCTGAAAAGTGTTCCTTGTTGCAGTTTCCTCATATTCCAAGTCCGGCTTGTTGCAGGAGCTACTGAGTTAAGTGCTCTGTGCACACCGTGAGCTGTGTGTCTCATCCGTTATGATCCTGCTTCGATATCCCGCTTGTTTACGATGAATGATTATATCGTATGACAGGGAACAGTTGGCTGTGTTCACTTTCTGCGCGGTTTCGCCTTATGTCTTTTGGCGTGTGCTGAGACTGCTACGATGGGGACTACAGTTACCTTTCTTTGTTTTGGAGATGAGTTAGTAATTCGGATGATTCCACTGGCACGGGCGGTTGAGCAACTATGGATTTTAATTCGTTTGCTGTGATACCGAGGCCTTCCATAACCAATAACCAATGTTAGTACACTTTTCAACGCACTAAAATTACTTTTTGCCATTCCTATTCTTTTATTTATTTCAGTTGTACATTTCCCATTTATTTATAGTATGTCCAAGGTAGTTGTAGTTATGCACTATCTCCAGGTCTATTCCATCAGCTTTGATATTTATTTGTAGGCTGCATACCATTTTATGTTTATGTGCATATGTTCTCTGCAGTTATACTCGCGGCCCCGTAAAGTATTACTGTATTAAAATATTGTGTATACTTGATATGTGTGCTTATTTCCAATTAACGTACCAAAGAGTAACGTCAGCGACATTAGTTGCAAATCATTACCACTTGAATGGGGAATTTCAAGAACTAGACAGTATTTTTTTTTTATAACTACTCCTACATATCAAACGAGCTGGACTCATCTACCAGAGAATCCCGACTAGAATGTACTAGTGTTTAACTTAGAGCTGAATCGGACGGTTGTTTGTGGTGCACGTACTCCTGATTTACTTGGAAAAACTGTTGTTAGTCGCGTGATCTGGCGGTTGTTTGTGGTGCACGTACTCCTGATTTACTTGGGAAAACTGTTGTTAGTCGCGTGATCTGACGGTTGTTTGTGGTGCACGTACTCCTGATTTACTTGGAAAAACTGTTTTTAGTCGCGTGATCTGACGGTTGTTTGTGGTGCACGTACTCCTGATTTACTTGGGAAAACTGTTGTTAGTCGCGTGATCTGACGGTTGTTTGTGGTGCACGTACTCCTGATTTACTTGGAAAAACTGTTGTTAGTCGCGTGATCTGACGGCGATGAAGTAACAAGGAAACATTGGTCCGGATAAATAATTGTGGGTGAATCAAGTCTTAGTGGCAGATTCGATGCTATCAGAGAGTTGAGAGGGAGTTGAGATTCAGAACTGGAAGGAGAATTGAAAGGGAGTTGAGATTCAGAACTGGACAGAGAATTGAGAGGGAGTTGAGATTCAGAACTGGAAGGAGAATTGAAAGGGAGTTGAGATTCAGAACTGGACAGAGAATTGAGAGGGAGTTGAGATTCAGAACTGGACAGAGAATTGAGAGGTAGTTGAGATTCAGAACTGGAAAGAGAATTGAGAGGGAGTTGAGATTCAGAACTGGAAAGAGAATTGAGAGGGAGTTGAGATTCAGAACTGGACAGAGAATTGAGGAAGAGATTGAGATTCAGAACTGGACAGAGAATTGAGGGAGAGATTGAGATTCAGAACTGGACAGAGAATTGAGGGACAGATTGAGATTCAGAACTGGACAGAGAATTGAGAGAGAGAGATTGAGATTTAGAACTGGACAGAGAATTGAGGCAGAGATTGAGATTCAGAACTGGACAGAGAATTGAGGGAGAGATTGAGATTTAGAACTGGACAGATAATTGATCGAGAGATTGAGATTCAGAACTGGACAGAGAATTGAGGGAGAGATTGAGATTCAGAACTGGACAGAGAATTGAGGCAGAGATTGAGATTTAGAACTGGACAGAGAATTGAGGGGGGATTGAGATTTAGAACTGGACAGAGAATTGAGTGAGAGATTGAGATTTAGAACTGGACAGATAATTGAGGGAGAGATTGAGATTTAGAACTGGACAGAGAATTGAGTGAGAGATTGAGATTCCGAACTGGACAGAGAATTGAGGGAGAGATTGAGATTTAGAACTGGACAGGGAATTGAGATTTAGAACTGGATAGAGAATTGAGGGGGAGTTGAGATTTAGAACTGGACGGAGAATTGAGGGGGAGTTGAGATTTAGAACTGGACAGAGAATTGAGGGGGAGTTGAGATTTAGAACTGGACAGAGAATTGAGGGGGAGTTGAGATTTAGAACTGGACAGAGAATTGAGGGAGAAATTGAGATTCCGAACTGGACAGAGAATTGAGGGAGAGATTGAGATTTAGAACTGGACAGGGAATTGAGATTTAGAACTGGATAGAGAATTGAGGGGGAGTTGAGATTTAGAACTGGACGGAGAATTGAGGGGGAGTTGAGATTTAGAACTGGACTGGACAGAGAATTGAGGGGGAGTTGAGATTTAGAACTGGGCAGGGAATTGAGGGGGAATTGAGATTCAGAACTGGACAGAGAATTGAGGGGGAGTTGAGATTTAGAACTGGGCAGGGAATTGAGGGGAAATTGAGATTCAGAACTGGACAGAGAATTGAGGGGGAGTTGAGATTTAGAACTGGACAGAGAATTGAGGGGGAGTTGAGATTTAGAACTGGGCAGGGAATTGAGGGGGAGTTGAGATTTAGAACTGGGCAGGGAATTGAGGGGAAGTTGAGATTTAGAACTGGACAGAGAATTGAGTGGGAGGTTCAGACTAAGAGTAGGTAGAGACAGTAGATCACTCAGAGACATAAATACTAATATGACGATAGAGAGTCATGATAAATATAAAATACAAGATGTAATGCAGTAGACAGTCAACTATCATGAGAAGGATGGACAGAAAATAGAAAAACCTAATTTTGTAAAATGCTATAAAAATAATTTGTCCAAAATTATAATACTGACCGCTAGGCCGAGGGACGAATTCAATAGGGTAACGTCAGTAGCAACATTTGCACATGCAATTAAATGTAAAGGTAAAGTAAAGATAAAGTACGAGACTTGAATCGGTGTCTTAGCACGCAAGTTTTGACCCATATGTGATCGGCCGCCTATCCAGAAGTGTTCAGAGACTTCTGGATAGTGTCGCCTAAAGCATCGTTCGTTCGTTCGTTCGCTTTCGTCAGCTTTGACCTCTGACGAAGTCCCACCCACTCAATTTGTGGGACTGAATTTTGCGTGTAAAGTCTGTTTTTATCCCATTACAGGATGCCCCTCGCCATGCAGGCAGATTTACTCCGACTTCAGAGGTACTAATTTTTAGGGAATTAGTAAAACCCAGGTGTCCTCGCCAGGGTACGAACCCCGGCTGTTGCCGTGGTAAGCCAACCGCCTATCGATTGCGCTAACCGGACACCCGCCTAAAGCATCGAAACTCACGACTCGAGGCGGCATTCCTCACCTTCCCAGAGTACTATCCTGGTATCATTTTTTTTCTGCCAGCGACTGGGGCCACCGCGTCAGTACCACAAGTACAACTCACGCTACTTTCAGCGGGAATCTTACACGGGTTGTCCGAACGTCGGTAGCCCAGTCGCGGCGGTTTTCCCCGCTAGGCTACTGAAGCCACCAAATTTAATCAAAATAATATTAATATTAGAAATAAATGTGGCTTGTTCTTTTGGTAACAGAGGTTTTCAAACTATTCTGAGAGAGCTGCTTTGGAAAAAAAAGAGCTTAGAGACAGTATAACTTATTTGAGGTCAATAACAGTTCATTTGGAGATTAGTAATAACTGATTAAAGGATAAATGAGGAAAGTAGAACATTGAAAGAAAGTTATGCTGATTATCTTAGATGAAGTAACATCTATCTGTGCCTCATCGTTTGTTATCCTTGACCTCGTTCTCTAAAGAAGGTCACATGTAGGCCGAAACGTCAGTATTTTGTTTCGTTCCTTGTTTGTAAAGCTATCACCAAACCTTGTAGAAGTGTACGTCACACCCCGCTACTGGCTCCTTGTTACCAGCTTTACCGCAGCACTGCATTTATTAGCTAATTCCCTATTTATTTTACATGAAACAAACATAATAGCTCAGGCCCAAATATTTCCAAAAACTGAAAAACGCCTTGTGCAACAAGTCTAAATCAATAGAAGTGAGAAAGAGAGTTCATCGGTGCTGTGTAGATCCAATCATGGCTTATAGAAGTGAATCATGGACAGTAAACAAACAAATGAAAAGACGATTCGTAGCCACAGAGATGGACTTTCTCAGAAGAATGTTGAAAGTTCCCTGGAGAGCTTAAAAGACCACTGAGAACATTATCTAAGAGGCCAAGACAAAAAAGGAGATCCTAAATAATGATCAGCAAGAAACAATCAACATTTTTCGGCACATCATGAGGATAGGAAAGTTGGAATAGTTGGTTACAACTGGCAAAATACAGGGAAAGAAAAATCGCGGACGAAAAAGAGACACAATACTAGATAGCTTGGTGTCATGGCATAGAAAACATTCAACAACGGAATTGATAATATGCACGGTGGACAGAAATTTGTAGAAGGACAGGATCGCTTACGCTACCCAATATGATACATGATGATGGTGTCACGTGACACGCAATTTCCACATTAAACGTGGATTCTTGTACTTAAAGTTAGCTTTGAGAGTGTCCCTCTCCCATGATGTCTCACGTATTATTCTATAACAGAACGTTACAATATGAACACGTGCGCAAACACAAGTAGATGCTACACAGATTAAGAATTTCCAAGTGTAACAAAACCACATTTTCAAAACAGTTAACTCATTATATTTTCTCTCCAGGAATACAGAAATAATAAACACTTTGAATTAACTTGTGTACTTTGTGCTCTCCTAACACACTTTTCCCTAATTGTGTACTGCAGCCTCGTACTTTCTTCCTTTCACTCGACTATTTTCTACTCAAACATTAAGAAATACATTATAATTTAATTGTCTCCCTCCACCTCATATCTTCTATATCAATCTGAGGGAAAACTTCCCAAGATCTCTCCAGAAATATCCAACGATCTCGAGGTCAATGTTAAGATTCTCCTTGTGATAATTATCTCCCCTTTATCCAGTGAGATCTGGGCCAGGGGCGGTAATTATGGCGATTTCACAAATTCTGGTTTGTTTCTTATGCGTCCATCCGTGAACAGACTTAAACTACTTGAAGCATAAAACAAATTACTCCTTTCATGGTCCTTCCTTCACTCTTGCCACCAACTTCCTTCTGTTTTTTTGTGTGTGTGACTGCTTCCTTTCTTAGTGGTAACATTGTTAGTTGTCCATAGAGTTATCATCTACAACTCCAATACTCGACTTTACTTCAAATCAACAACTCCGAACATATAACAGCTAAAGTAGAACATTGTAACGATTTATTATGTCCGTGAAGATAAACCGTTAATACTGATAAGGAGGTTATCTGTCACTCATACACCAGTCTATCCGACTCTTCCTGCCTGCATCTCTGTCTGTCTGTCTGTTTGTTTGCCTGTCAGTCTGCCTGTCTCTCTGTCTGTCTGCCTGCAGGCTTGCCTGTCTACCCGTTTATCTGTATGTCTGCCTGTTTGTCTGTCTGCCTGCCAGCCTGTCTGTTTGCCTGCCCTCTGCATCTCTGTCTGTCTGTTTGCCTGCTTGTCTGCTTGCTTGCATGTCTGTATTTCTGTCTGTCTAATCTGTCAATATATGTCAATATATGTACCAGTTATAACGTGCAGAAAATTGAGTTGCATTGGTCATCATCATCATGTAACATATTGATTGCCGTAGGCGATCATGTCCCTCCACATTTTTCTATCCACAGTGCATCGTATCAATTCTGTTGTTAACCTTTTTGAAAGCCATAACACAAAGCTATCTATTATCTTTTCTCTTTCTCGTCCGCGATCTCCCTTTCCTTGTATTTTTCCAATTGACACCAAGTATCCCAACTTTCCTCTTCTCATGATGTGCCCGAAAAATGTAGAATGTTCTTTCTGATATTTTTTAAGAACTCCCTTTTTGTGTTGGTCTCTTTGAGAATGTCCTCTTTGGTCTTTTTTAGCTGTCAGAGATCTTTCAAGTTTCTTATGAGAAATCCTATCTCTGTGGCCTCTAATCGTCTTTTCATTTGTTTCTCTACACTGCATTGGTGCCAGTGATAACATATTGAAGATTGTGCACAGAACAGAATCGGAAAGAATCACAAGCATTGGTGTGTAGTGGACTTAGGATAGAGGGGGACCACAAAGAACACATTTGTGAAGGACATTAGAAGCAGAGATGAATGGTGTGCGCCACACCTAGAGCACGCTGATAAAGATGGCCACGAATGGCTCAAAGTAAAGGAATATTGTTGGCGATTCCCTTGACAATGGCACGTGAAGTGGTTACTGACCGCTTTGTTTGTCTCCAAGAAATGATCAAGAAGATTTCTAGCGACAATTACTGCATCGGTTAATTATATCTCTCTTTCTCTCTCTCTCTCTATCTTTGTCTCACTCTCTCGCTCTCTCACTATCTTGGTCTCTCTCTCTATTTCTCCCTTTCTCTCTCTCGCTCTCTCTATCTCTCCTTAGCGCTCTCCCTCACTCTCTGTCCCTCTTTATCTCTCCTCGCCTTTTCTCTTTGTCTCTCTCTCTCTCTCTTTGTTCTTCTCTCGCTTCCTATCCCTCTCACTTTTTCTCTTTCTTGTCTCTCTCACTCTCTGTATCTCTCGCTCTCTATCTCTCTCTATCCCTCTCTATCCCTTTCTCTATATCTTGCTCTCTTTTTTTTTCTTCTGACTCACTCTCTCTCTCTCTCTCTCTCTCTCTCTCTGCTTCATTTCGTTCTCTCTCGCACTCTCTCTATTGCGTTATCCCCCTCTATCTATTGCGCACTCTCTCTCTCTCGCTCTCTATCTCTGTCTCTCTATCTCTGTCTCTCTATCTCTGTCTCTCTATCTCTGTCTCTCTATCTCTGTCTCTCTATCTCTGTCTCTCTATCTCTGTCTCTCTATCTCTGTCTCTCTATCTTGTACGCTTAAACATTTCTACTTACCACATCTCCCATTCTCTCTCCATCCTCCCACTTTCCCTCCCATATCCCAGACTAAGGAAACGTAATGCTAAAACCGTCGACAACCGTCTTCCTCTCCGACAACCCCATGCTGCTGTCATGTTGCTGTATGAATGAGCTACTTATAATCGCTTCTTTCTCTTGAGAAGTACTTACCCCTAACCCGTGTTTATTTTACCTGATTCTTCTCTTTATTATCACCACTAGGAATTTCACAGAATAACAGATGTATGTTTATGGTATTTTCTCGAATCTTTAACAACAACGAATGGACATCTTCAGTCTGATCACATTTCAGTGCGTTTTTCCCGACTCTGCGTCAGTGATTTCTACAATTCTGACAGTTTCTCTTGGGACATTTCAATCCGATTCTAAGTTTGCAAAATCTGCAATCGTTTCCCCTGGAGTTGTGGTTCCTGCACAAAGTGACAGTATCGAGATGAACGGCTGGGAATGGTGTACGGTTTGTTGATTTTTTACGTTGTTCTCAGTCCCTGCCGAAGGAACATGGCATTCAGTAGACCAGAAAGTCATTTACGATACGTACGCTCTTGATGGGGTCATGTGACATAGCTCCATTGCCAGGGACTATAGGGGTAGTCTTCAAACTGACAATGAAAAGTGGCTCCAATGGTTGAACGAGTGTTTTAGAATATGTTAGTCGTTATTGGAGAATCGCTTTCACACGCGCTCAGGTTTTCATCTTTATGAGACCTGATGTTACGCAAAGAATAGCTTGAAGTTTATTCACTGAAAAAGTACGCTTTTCTTCTTTGTGTTGTATTTCTTATCCCTTTTCACTTGTCAAATTTTCTTAATTCTTATATTCTCTTTTTTAAATTTTATGTTATTGTATTCATCATTAATAATGTGATAATTTTATAATAAATATATATTTTGTGCGATAATATATATTATACATATGTTAAGCATAGTATAGTTGATGCTCCCTTCACTCTTCTTTCTTTCTATAATTCTTTCTTTCTTTCTCTCTTTCCCTTCCTAATTTTACTTTCGGCTCGAGGGGAGATATGATTAGCGGTTTCTTGCTCTTCTATTGACTTCTACTGCTACACCTTTTTCTTAGTTTGATCTGGTGTTCTTCTTTCGTGTGTTGGTAACTCGTATTAGATTGAGTGCTTTATGCCTTATCTCATGCCCAAACCACTTATCTGTTGTCGCTTTCTGTTTTGTGGCTCTTTTTCTTGAAATGGACAAAAGGTGTGACTTTTACTTTTGACTTCGATTTGCAAGAAATTGTTGTAAGTTTTTTAAAATTTGCTTAATTTCATTTCCACAATTATTTTGTGACTTGGTTACTGTTTTGAAATATGTGACCCTCTCAAGTTCTTTTTTTTTTCTATAACCCTTTTATACTATGGTTCTTTTGTCTTGTGATTAACAATTTGCTAATAGTTCTAGGTTGTTTCTTTGTCCCATGGTTGAGCCTTCCCTTGTAATTGTTCTGCGCAGCGATTATCTTGGCCTACCTTGTTTTCATTTACCAGATGGTTTCTTCATGAATACCTGAGGGGAAATATTTTATTGTTATTAATTATATGCACACTATACGTAATTCTAACGTTTTCTTATAAAGTTCGACACTTGTTGTTGTTTAGATTCATCTTTTATCAATTCGCTTGAAATGTATTTTCCTTTGTTTTCATAGTATTATGAGACATTTGTTTTCACAGGCATTTAATTTCTGATCTAAAGTGTGGGAGTAACACTTTCAAGTCCAGCTTTCACATCAGTTTGTTAACTCTGATATCAGACAGTAGTTGAACAATCTCAGTTTGTTAACTCTGATATCAGACAGTAGTTGAACAATCTCAGTTTGTTAACTCTGATATCAGACAGTAGTTAAACAATCTCAGTTTGTTAACTGTGATATCAGACAGTAGTTAAACAATCTCAGTTTGTTAACTCTGGTAACAGACAGTTGTTAAACAATCTCAGTTTGTTAACTGTGATATCAGACAGTTGTTAAACAATCTCAGTTTGTTAACTCTGATATCAGACAGTAGTTAAACAATCTCAGTTTGTTAACTGTGATATCAGACAGTAGTTAAACAATCTCAGTTTGTTAACTCTGATATCAGACAGTTGTTAAACAATCTCAGTTTGTTAACTGTGATATCAGACAGTAGTTAAACAATCTCAGTTTGTTAACTCTGATATCAGACAGTAGTTAAACAATCTCAGTTTGTTAACTGTGATATCAGACAGTAGTTGAACAATCTCAGTTTGTTAACTCTGATATCAGACAGTAGTTGAACAATCTCAGTTTGTTAACTCGGATATCAGACAGTAGTTGAACAATCTCAGTTTGTTAACTCTGATATCAGACAGTAGTTGAACAATCTCAGTTTGTTAACTCGGATATCAGACAGTAGTTGAACAATCTCAGTTTGTTAACTATGATATCAGACAGTAGTTGAACAATCTCAGTTTGTTAACTCTGATATCAGACAGTAGTTGAACAATCTCAGTTTGTTAACTCTGATATCAGACAGTAGTTGAACAATCTCAGTTTGTTAACTCTGATATCAGACAGTAGTTAAACAATCTCAGTTTGTTAACGCTGATATCAGACAGTAGTTAAACAATCTCAGTTTGTTAACTCTGATATCAGACAGTAGTTAAACAATCTCAGTTTGTTAACTGATATCAGACAGTAGTTGAACAATCTCAGTTTGTTAACTCTGATATCAGACAGTAGTTGAACAATCTCAGTTTGCTAACTGTGATATCAGACAGTAGTTAAACAATCTCAGTTTGTTAACTCTGATATCAGACAGTAGTTGAACAATCTCAGTTTGTTAACTCTGATATCAGACAGTAGTTAAACAATCTCAGTTTGTTAACTCTGATATCAGACAGTAGTTGAACAATCTCAGTTTGTTCGTTTACTGAGAAATTAGGATCTCTAGATTTTCATCAGTTTGTTGAATACTGTTGATGCTAGTACGATGTGTGTCATGATTTTGTATGTTGTGTTTCCATCTCTGGACATTTCGCTGTCAATGTAGGTGATATTTAAAACTTTTTTAAAATAAAATTTACGTGTAGTAGTTTGTAGTATTAGTGCTTTTATTTATTATGTGTAATATCAGAGGCCTTTTGTAACATCAAGGACTTTCGTTATGGTCATGTTGCTATGGAGGTCTATTTGTCCAGAAATGGGGGATCATTCTATTTTTTCTTGGGTATCTGGGTGTGTTGTGCTCAAGAGTATCAAGTCGGTTGCAAAATCGGGATCTTGCAATATTTAGTTATCAATCTATGCAATGCTTAAATGTCTGTCTTCTTTTGATTTTCGCATGACACAATCATTTGCATTTTGAATAAAAGTGGTGACATGACGTGACGTGACATGACGTGACATGACGCATCCTTGTTTCTATGGAAAACCAATCTGTGCTGCCAGTTTCTGTTCTCACACAGAAAGAGAATCTGAATAAAAAAGCTTTGATAATATTAATATTTATTGTTGAATATATAAATATGTTAGGGAGTTCCATGTGTAAGACTGTGTAAACTATCGAAGACATTTCGGACATCCACAAAGTTAATAATGAGCAACGGCTGCAATGATTCCTCAATGATGGTTCTAAGCGTGAACATGTGATCAATACATGACCAATACATGACCAATATATGACCAATAAATGACCAATACATGACCAATACATGACCAATACATGACCAATACATGATCGATACATGACCAATACATGACCAATACATGATCGATACATGACCAATACATGATCGATACATGACCAATACATGATCGATACATGACCAATACATGACCAATACATGACCAATATATGACCAATACATGATCAATACATGATCGATACATGACCAATACATGATCGATACATGACCAATACATGACCAATACATGACCAATATATGATCAATACATGACCAATACATGATCGATACATGACCAATACATGACCAATACATGACCAATACATGACCAATACATGACCAATATATGACCAATAAATGACCAATACATGACCAATACATGACCAATACATGACCAATACATGATCGATACATGACCAATACATGATCGATACATGACCAATACATGACCAATACATGACCAATACATGATCGATACATGACCAATACATGACCAATACATGACCAATACATGATCGATACATGACCAATACATGACCAATACATGACCAATACATGATCGATACATGACCAATACATGACCAATACATGACCAATACATGATCGATACATGACCAATACATGACCAATACATGATCGATACATGACTGATGTTTGTCTGATGCTCGCTTGTTCTTCTCTAAGATTTTTCTTTCACTTTTTCAATATTTCTTAAAACACGCTGCTGATGAGTTTTCCAGGTGTAGATTTTAGCATGAGCCAGTTGCTGCAGTCGGATCAATCTTACTTCTTTAAGAAGCTTCACAGTCACGCCTTTCTTCCATTGTTGTTGTGGGGATTCATTGTGCCACACTTCATTGAACGGTTGTAAAGGATGAATTAAGGTGTTGTCATCTGCCGCTTTTTTGCATTTTTCCTGAGATATCATCATCCCCTGCTGTTTTGTTATTTTTGAATTTCTTGATGGATTGTTTCAGTTCATCAAGTGAACATTCTTCACATGTCAATCTACCGTAGACAAAGCAACTTTCTTATCGAGATGCGGTACGTTTATTAGCTGTGGACTGTTTAATATTTCTTTGAAATGCTCTATCCATCTTTTGTTTATGTTTTTATTTTCCCCTGATAGCAATATTTCACCTTTGTTGTCATTAATAGGGACGTTAGTTATGGGTGGATGATTGCAAAAATGTTTCATTGTTTTTGTTGCTTTTTCGGCCTCTGAGATAAGATTGTTGATTTTACATTTTGTTTACCTTAAAGTACACCTGCCCTTACTTCTTTGACCAATTGACTACATGCTTGTTTGTTGGAGCTCGACGAGAGGCTCTGTCAAGAACAATCGATTACCGTAAAGGAACTTTAAAAGACTCAGCCAAAACGATTCGATTTTACTAGAAGGAACACATACAAGAGGCTCTGTAAGGAAACTCACTCGTACATCAGTGCTGGATAGCGTGGCCATCAAGAGGGAGCACAAAAAGGACAGTCTGTGGTTGATTGCGCGTGTGCTTCAAGTTAAGACATCCACAGACTGCCAGCCGATATTTGTGTTTTTGTTTTGTCCTTTAGGTTGTCAAATCGTCATTTAATGTTGCAATGGCTTTTAATAATCAATATTTAATCATTTATTTTTTATCTAATGTTAACATTGATAATTCAGTTTTATCGTAAATTACAACTATTCTGACAAATTGTAGTTTCTGTTTCTTTGAATTTTTAATCATATTTAATCATATTTAATCATATACGTGGCTCATATCTCTTTTAACGTTGTTTTCTCGTTATTTAATTGTGACTTTTGATACGAAGATTATTCTTAGAGCTAAAAATAGCTGGATAATCTGCTGACAAGCACCTTGATAATGAGTATTTAAGTTCGTGTTATCTTATCTGTAGAAGGATAAGAGATAATACGTCTTGTCTTCCTATGTTTACATTTTCTTTAATTCTCTTTCTAATGGAGGTTATATTGCTTCTTTGCCCTGTTCTGAGACAGACTCTCTCTAACCACCATAACGTTTCTGAGAAAAAAAATATGTTGATTTATTTTTGGATAAAATGTGTTGATCGATTGATGGAGAGGATGCGTTGATCGATTAATGGAGAGGATGCGTTGATCGATTAATGGAGAAAAGATGTTGATCAATTAAACGAGAAAATGTGTTGATCGATTTATTGAGAAAAAATGTTGATCGATTAATGGAGAAAAGATGTTGATTAATGCATGGAGAAAAGGTGTTTATTGATTGATGGAGAAAAGGTGTTTATAAGGTGTAGATAATGTGGTGATCGATTCCAGGAGAAAATATGTTGATTGAATAATAGGAAAAACGTATTGATTGATGCTTGGATAAATTGTGTTTAATCGATTTATGGAGAACAAATTATTTTGATTGATTCTTGGGGAAAGGAATGTGTTGACTGATTAACGGAGAAAAAAATATGTTGATTCATTCAGGGAGAAAATAATGTGTTGATTCATTCAGGGAGAAAAAAATGTGTTCATTCGTTCAGGGAGAAAAAAAATGTGTTGATTCATTCAGGGAGAAAAAAAATGTGTTGATTCGTTCAGGGAGAAAAAAAATGTGTTGATTCGTTCAGGGAGAAAAAACATGTGTTGATTTATTCAAGGAGAAAAAAATGTGTTGATTCATTCAGGGAGAAAATAATGTGTTGATTCATTCAGGGAGAAAAGAATGTGTTGATTCGTTCAGGGAGAAAAAAAATGTGTTGATTCATTCAGGGAGAAAAAACATGTGTTGATTTATTCAAGGAGAAAAAAATGTGTTGATTCATTCAGGGAGAAAATAATGTGTTGATTCATTCAAGGAGAAAAAAATGTGTTGATTCATTTAGGGAGAAAATATTGTGTTGATTCGTTCATTGAGAAAAAAAATGTGTTGATTCATTCAGGGAGAAAAAAATGTGTTGATTTGTTCAGGGAGAAAAAAAATGTGTTGATTCATTCAGGGAGAAAAAACATGTGTTGATTTATTCAAGGAGAAAAAAATTGTGTTGATTCATACAGGGAGAAAAAATTGTGTTGATGTATTGAATGAGAAAATAGTGTGTTGATTCATTCAGGGAGAAAAAAATGTGTTGATTTATTCAAGGAGAAAAAATTGTGTTGATTCATTCAGGGAGTAAAAAAATGTGTTGATTCATTCAGAGAGAAAAAAAGTGTTGATTCATTCAGTGAGAAAAAAAATATGTTGATTTATTGTTGTGGAAGATTCGATTTATGACGAAAATGTATTGATCGATTGATTGATCAAATATTAATTATATTATTGAGAAGATGGCACCGCTCCATGCAGAAAATAGAAAATGTGTTGATCGAATGATTGAGAAAATTTTTTGATCGCTTGATGGAGAAAATGTGTTGATCAGTTCATGGAGAAAACGTGTTGATGGATTTATAGAGACAATATGTTGATCGAATTATGGAGAAAATGTGTTGATGGATTTGTAGAGACAATATGTTGATCGAATTATGGAGAAAATGTGTTGATGGATTTATAGAGACAATATGTTGATCGCTTGATGGAGAAAATGTGTTGATGGATTTATAGAGACAATATGTTGATCGCTTGATGGAGAAAACGTGTTGATGGATTTATAGAGACAATATGTTGATCGAAGTATGGGGAAAATGTGTTGATGGATTTATAGAGACAATATGTTGATCGAAGTATGGGGAAAATGTGTTGATCGATCCATGGAGGAGATATATATTGTGATTGAATAATGGAGAAAACAGTGTTGATTTATTCATGGAGAAAAAAAAAATGTTGATTTATTCATGGAGAAAAAAAAATGTTGATTTATTCATGGAGAAAAAAAAATATGTTGGTTGATTCATTGAAATGTGTCTTGAGCGACAGGTGGTACTGGGTCAAACTGTAATTATATATATTTATTTTCATATTGACGCAGATTAAAATGTCATCCATCTTTGAAAATGGGTACTTGATGTTTTTTCTTAAAAAGTAGTCTGTCCTGATGTGAAGAGAAAAACGACAGTAGCGAAGTGGTTAGAACTTTCTACTTTTAACTTCATCAACTACTATCACCGGCTATTTAATACATGTTGTTTTCAATGATTCACTGGGTACACAAGCCCACTGGCTATCAATTGCTGTCATACCTTTTCACGTCACAAAATAAAATAGATTTCATTCCCTATATTCCCACTCCTCTCTCTCTCCCCCTCTCCTAACTCGTCCATCTCTGTGTTTATTCGTTTATTTTGTGTGTGTGTTGTTACAAAAGCTCTCACAGCCAGTTCTTTTCTTTTTGATTCTTTTGCAATACTCTTACTCTCTCTCTCTCTCTCTCTCTCTCTCTCTCTCTCTCTTGTGTCTATTTGTTATCTCTCTCCTTTTCTCTCTCTGTCTGTTTACTTACTTATCTCTTTCTCTCTATTTGTTTTATGTATCTCCTTCTGTCTCTGTCTATTTTTACCTCTCTCATTCTCTCTCTTTGTTTACCTTCCTCTCTATTTTTCTACCTCTCTCACTATTTGTTTACCTCTCTCTTTTTCTCTCTGTCTATTTGCATATCGGTCTATTTTCTAACCTCTCTCGTTCTCTTTCATTCACTCTCTCTTTGTTAACCTCACATTTGGATAGGATTCCGGTTTTATTTCATGCACTCAGGTCTTTGTAAATGTACAGATGGATGTTTCTTGACCTATTATTTCCCTTTTTTAAAATGAGATACTGCACCTTCCGGTCAAAATTAAAATATTATATCTATCTTCGCAATTAGCCGGCACTACTAATCAATGATATTTAAACAAAAAAGTTCTTTAAAAATGTGTACTTTGTCATTAACTAGATTTTTCTAGAGTCACAATCTATGAAATTGAAGGCTGTTGAAATCCACGCCAGCTTTAGAATGTTATCCTTCCTAAATTTTCTAGATTTGTATTTCTCTACATCACAATAATGTTGTTGTCACGGCATTCTTAAAAAAAAATAAAGAACTTGCAGCATATTCTCTGACAAAGCTTGCGTCCCTTTAATTAATGAATGAGAACAATTACCTCCCATATTATGATTATATAACATTCTATCAAAGTCTCAGGAGTATAAAAATGTCCGGTAATCCTCGTAGTTAGACGAAGATGAACACAACAATACAACAGTTTTACATCAACAATACAGTTTTACATCAACAATACAGTTTTACATCAACAATACAGTTTTACATCAACAATACAGTTTTACATCAACAATACAGTTTTACATCAACAATACAGTTTTACTTCAACAATACAGTTTTACATCAATATTGTAAGGAAAATACACATATTGTTCATCTCGCTATATTGTAATAGTAAGCAAGTGAAAGCATGGAGACGGGTAATTTAGTTGTTACCCGCTTCTCAATAGACAATAGCAGTAACAAATGGTAGCGACCATCAGTGTTAAGACATAACATTTAAGTATGGAATTTTTTCCAGAATAACAAGTTGTAGAAACATGGTCACAAATAGTTTGTTTTGACAAATTTTAGACTGAAGTCATGGAACGGTCAAGTCTTGGACATAAGTTGGACATTGAGTCACAGTTCAGAAATGGAGATTTGGCGGTGGAATTGTTGTAGTGAGAATTGATTGGCTGAAAGGGTCGCAAGTGGTAAACCCTCTTGTTTCACAGTTTTCAGATCTGGCCCTCTTGTTTCACAGTTTTCATATCTGGCCCTCTTGTTTCACAGTTTTCAGATCTGACCCTCGTGTTCACAGTTTTCAGATCTGGTCCTCTTTTTTCACAATTTTCAGATCTGGCCCTCTTGTTTCACAGTTTTCAGATCTGGCCCTCGTGTTCACAGTTTTCAGATCTGACCGTCGTGTTTCACAGTTTTTAGATCTGACCCTCGTGTTCACAGTTTTCAGATCTGGCCCTCGTGTTTCACAGTTTTCAGATCTGACCCTCGTGTTTCATAGTTTTCAGACATGGCCCTTGTGTTCACAGTTTTCAGATCTGGCCCTCGTGTTCACAGTTTTCAGATTTGGCCCTCGTGTTCACAGTTTTCTGATCTGACCCTCGTGTTCACAGTTTTCAGATCTGACCCTCGTGTTCACAGTTTTCAGATCTGACCCTCGTGTTCACAGTTTTCAGATCTGACCCTCGTGTTCACAGTTTTCAGATCTGACCCTCGTGTTCACAGTTTTCAGATCTGTCCCTCGTGTTCACAGTTTTCAGATCTGACCCTCGTGTTCACAGTTTTCAGATCTGACCCTCGTGTTCACAGTTTTCAGATCTGACCCTCGTGTTCACAGTTTTCAGATCTGACCCTCGTGTTCACAGTTTTCAGATCTGACCCTCGTGTTCACAGTTTTCAGATCTGACCCTCGTGTTCACAGTTTTCAGATCTAACCCTCGTGTTCACAGTTTTCAGATCTGACCCTCGTGTTCACAGTTTTCAGATCTGACCCTCGTGTTCACAGTTTTCAGATCTGACCCTCGTGTTCACAGTTTTCAGATCTGACCCTCGTGTTCACAGTTTTCAGATCTGACCCTCGTGTTCACAGTTTTCAGATCTGACCCTCGTGTTCACAGTTTTCAGATCTGACCCTCGTGTTCACAGTTTTCAGATCTGTCCCTAAGAAAATAAAATGTTGCCCACCATAACTCTACGCTATCTTTTTTCTCTCTTTTCCCTTATCGTGCCACTCTCTCCTTTCTCATCTTTCACTCGTCCTCTCTCCTAAATCATCTGTTGATTTCTCCATCTTTCATATTCACACCCCCCTCTCTCTCTCTGTCTTTCATTCGTATCTTATTTTGTCAGCCTATCTCTCCTCCTCACTGCACTTTACAATACAATCTTCATCCCAACGTTGTGCTACCAATGCCAGACCTGGACCCTAGATGCAAGAACAATAAGAAAAATAACCTCTACAGAGATGAAATATGTGAGACGAATGACAGGAAACAGTCTGAGAGATAAGATCAGAAATGAAGAACTGAGAAAAAAGCTAGGAATAGCTCCCGCCATAGAATATATAAGGAAACAAAAGGTAAAATGGTTTAGCCACGTGACAAGGCAGAAAGATCAAATCACAACACAACGAGCCTTCAACAAACGTTGTGTGAACACCAATCCAAGGGTCGACCACGAAATAGATGGATCGATTAGAAGCACTAGGAAACATAACAGCAGCAGAGGCGAACAGAAGAGCAAAAGACCGCAAATGATATCTCCCCTCGACGCTAAAAGGCAGATGAGGAAGGAAACAAGAAGAAGAAGAGGAAGAAGATCTCTCCTCCTCAGATCATGATGTGTAGAACGAACACCAACCAGAATGTGTGCCGGGCCAGTGGCTGTTAATGCAAACAAAGATTACCAGAGCAAGAATACTTTTCCTCATCTCTGCACACATCAGGAAATCGGTTCCATTAATTGTCTTAAAACTCCCATCAATTCACTCAAAGTGTATTTTGAGACTGAGAGAAAAATTCTTGGAAAATGATTGAGGCTAGTGGTGTTTCTCCTTCTGTCCTCTTTCTGGGGTTGGCATGAGAAGGAAATCACTGAAGATGTCATTGATGAGAAACTTAATTAACGATTCCGCTAACTGAGAATAAAAACGTCAGGGGGAGATAAACGTGTTGAGCCCACACGAGCCACTTGTTGCTAATACGTTCTCCCTGTGACAGGATTTTCTCTTTACTTCAGTGGCGTACGGACAGTTTTTAGTGGACTGGGCATGATGGGATCAAATATGTCTTCATCAGTCAGGTCTGCAACAAGGCAGGAAAAATACATCGCATGCGTGACAAGGAAAAAAACATTTGTTTGAAGAGTGCCAGGAAAAAGACACCTGCAGTGTGCCAGAAAAATACACATGCAACAAGGGAGGACAAATACGTCGACCAGGAAAAATACGTTTGCAGCATGGGAGATTAAAATACGTCGTCTACCTTAAGCCAGGAAAAAATACGCTTGCAATTAGGATGGACAAATACGTCGTTTGCATTAAGCCAGGAAAAATACGCTCTCAATTAGGGAGGACAAATACGTCGTTTGCATTAAGCCAGGAAAAATACGCTTGCAATTAGGGAGGACAAATACGTCGTTTGCATTAAGCCAGGAAAAATACGCTCGCAATTAGGGAGGACAAATACGTCGTTTGCATTAAGCCAGGAAAATAGGCTTGCAATTAGGGAGGACAACGAAAAATATGTGGCAGGCGAGACAAGGAAGAAATGATGGGAGCAATGCAAGAAAAATGTGTTACTGGCGATGTCATATTTCGGATAAGGAATGACAAGAAGCCGAGCAGAAGTAATACAAAAATATGTTCAAAGTAATCCATAGAAATTATGTGTTGAGTGATCCATGGAGATAATGTGTTGAACGATCCATGGAAGTAATGTGTTGAACGATCCATGGAGGTAATGTGTTGAACGATCCATGGAGGTAATGTGTTGAACGATCCATTGAGGTAATGTATTGAACGATCCATGGAGGTAATGTATTGAACGATCCATGGAGGTAATGTATTGAACGATCCATGGAGGTAATGTGTTGAACGATCCATTGAGGTAATGTATTGAACGATCCATGGAGGTAATGTGTTGAACGATCCATGGAGGTAATGTATTGAACGATCCATGGAGGTAATGTGTTGAACGATCCATGGAGGTAATGTGTTGAACGATCCATGGAGGTAATGTGTTGAAAGATTCATGGAGATAATGTGTTGAACGATCCATGGAGATAAATGTTTTGATCTATTCAGAAAGAAGCAACGCTAACACGAGCGACATTAATAGATGAAGTACCCTATGACGTGTACATTGTAGACACATCTAATAATGGCTGAAGAAAGTCAACAAAATACCTTTGGAATCAAAGTAGCGTTGAGGTTAAAGATTCTTGTCTCGCTAGATGAAAGTATACAATTCCACTCATGTTTGCGGCTACCAAATTCATTCATGATTTCAAGGTACATGAATTCGAGTAAACAACCCTATCGGAGACGGGGTCAAGAATAAGCTCTCGTGTTGAAATTGAGACATAATATAACTCTGCATCAACAATAAAAGAAAAAGGATAGGCCACGTGCTGATGAAGGATGCGGGCGCTCTTGCAAGGATCAAAACCATCTCTAAAGAAAGAAGAAACCAGTGGCAGTACATTAAATGGACAAGTAGGAGCATCCGAGATACTTTAGAGGACATTTATGTGGAGGGACACAAATAACTGTCCCTGTATAACTGTTTGAGTGACAGATTATGCAAAATAGACATGAATCGAAATGATACGACGAATACAGACTTTCGGAGGATTAACATCGAGCTAATGTTGATGTAGCGATATCAAGCACAAGTGGTGATAAACCAGATTTTAATCGCATATTGATATATAATGTTGATATAGAATCTTTACATGAGAGACAGTAGGAGAAATTAATCAGTTATTTCCAGAATCATTTGCATCAATAAAAGTCCTTTTTTCCCCATGAAATTCACAGAATGAACAAGTCAAAATAAGAAGAAAGCCTTGCAGGAAAAGAAACATCAACAGGTCAAAGAGAGCTTAACATGTTAACCACACAGTACAAACAGCAAATATATATATTTTTTAATGGGAAACAATAAATGTAGCGAAAATTAGGTGAGGTTTTGTCAAATCTGGTGACAGCAGAAAAAATTTGAGGGCAAAATAAATCAAAGAAAACAGACGAAAAGATGTGCTATTGAATTACAAACTGTTTGTGGGAAATAGGAGTGTAAACTATTGAACAAAACAGGACAAAATAAATCAAAGAAAAACACACCTGCAGATTTATACAAATCAGAAATTTAAAGCAACATGATGATGATTGTTGAAGGAAGTTAAAAATTACTAAAAATCTGCTCAGATTTTTTTTCCCCCTTAACGACTGCGTCAGGGGCAATCACATGCTCTAATTCTCAACTCGCTACGCCACTGCTTCATAGTCGGCAGCATAGTTCGACCCCTTCCCATGTGGTTTTGTCAGAAGCTGATATGAAACAAAATGGGATTACAAGAAAATGGTTTCTTTTTTTAGTTCGCATTTTTTTTTCAGCCGTCTCCAAAATGAAAAAAAAAAAACTAAAAAAGAAACAGAAAACTAAAAAAAAACTTTGAGGCCCAAGAGATTTGGGGCTTCATATTGCAAACACAGACTGCGGGGGTATTTTTTATCGCAGGGATACCCTCCCCTGGGGAGAGATGGCCGAAGAAATGGGAGATAATATTCCAGGTTTAGTTTCAGATGTTGGCCTGGGTTATCCTATTTTGAGAGATCTGGTTATGCTGGCGAGGTTTACTGCTGCAGCTAATAACACGATTATGTGAGTCACACTAGTTGATTTGTGCTGATCTTAAGTAGGCACTGGGCAGCAAGCGGCACATAAATCAATACATTTATAGGCAATAATATATAATGTATCGGTTGCTAAGTTAGAGCTGTTACGGTTCTTTCATCTTCTTTCCTTCCTCATTTGCCTTTCACCATCAAGGAGAAATTATAACTTGCGGTCTTCTGCTCTTCTGTTTGCCTCTGCTGCTGTTATGTTTCCTAATGTTTATAATATTTCGACGATCCACTTTTTTCGTGGTCATCCTTTTGGGTCTGGTGTACCATGAACGTTTATTGAAGGCCTGTTATGTTCTGTTTTGATCTTTGTGCCTTATCACGTGGCCAAACTATTTTATGTTGTTTCTTTATATACTCTATGACGGGTTATACCTCCTAAGGAATAATAGAACAAAGAAGTATGTGTTAGCACTCGGAAAAATTGACAGACAAACAACAATAGAAAAAAACGAAAAACAATATATGGTCCGAAGTGGGATCGAACCCGTACTCAGTGGCACCGCGCCTTGCCACGAGAAGCCTTTTTCCTAACCTTTTTTCTCAGTTCTTCATTTCTGATCTTATCTCTCAGGCTGTTTCCTGTCATTCGTCTAACACACTTCATCTCCACAGAGGTTATTTTTCTTTTTGTTCTAGCATCTAGGGTCCAGGCATTGGTTGTGGTTGGTTGTTTGGTTTAATGAGAACATGAGGTTTAAGAGGTTTAATGAGAGCAAGAGGTTTAAGAGGTTTAATGAGAACAAGAGGTTTAAGAGTTTTAATGAGAACAAGAGGTTTAAGAGTTTTATTAGAACAAGAGGTTAAATGAGAGCAAGAAGTTTAAGAGGTTTAATGAGAGCAAGAGGTTTAAGAGGTTTAATTAGAGCAAGAGGTTTAGGAGGTTTAATGAGAACAAGAGGTTTAATGATGAGAACAAAAGGTTTAATGAGAGCAAGAGGTTTAATGAGAACAACAGGTTTAAGAGGTTTAATGAGAACAACAGGTTTAAGAGGTTTAATGAGAGCAAGAGGTTTAAGAGGTTTAATGAGAACAAGAGGTTTAATGAGAACAAAAGGTTTAAGGAGAGCAAGAGGTTAAATGAGAACAAGAGGTTTAAGAGGTTTAATGAGAACAAGAGGTTAAATGAGAAAAAGAGGTTTAAGAGGTTTAATGAGAACAAGAGGTTTAATGAAAACAATAGGTTCAAGAGAATTAATTAGAACAAGAGGTTTGATGAGAACAAGAGGGTAAATGAGAACAAGAGGGTAAATGAGAACAAGAGGGTAAATGAGAACAAGAGATTTAATAAGAACAAGAGGTTCAAGAGGTTTAATAAGAACAAGAGGTTCAAGAGGTTTAATGAGAACAAGAAGTTGGATGAAAGTCCGAATGGGTTATAGATTTACTAAGCCTTGGCTCACAGAAATTTTTCAACAAAAATATAGATATCTTGGCGTAGTGCTGACCACATTACCAAAACACGTCAGATCTATTTCGTTCTTCTATCACGCGCGCGCATTAATATCAGAAGTAAAGGATATTCACAGTTCTTTACACGATGGGAAGTGAGCAGTTGGGGTAGTTATGAGGCAATATAGAGGCAATATAGAGGCAAGATAGAGGCAATAGTGTAGAAAAAGAGAAGACTGTGATAGGTTATGCTGATGTCACGTGACGTGGTGAAGACAAGACTGTAGAGTTGATAGGATAAACTAGGACAGAAAAGAAATCTGTCTGATTCTATCAATTGTCATTTTGAGACGAAGACGTCATATAAGGCAGACATTATAGTCTATCTCTATCGAGGGATCTATGTTATCTATAGTCAGACCCTCCACAGGTCCAGCTTTGTATCTCACCATACGTCTGGGCGAGTTGAACAATCTCTGCGAGGTAGTAGTTTGCCTGCTGTTGTTGCCTCTCGCCTCATTGTTCGTTTTAGAGTTTTTCTAGGTCGACCTCTATTTTTCTTTTACCATCTGTTTCACATTTGAGGACCTGCTTTCAGATTCTCTTATTGTCTCTTCTCATCACTTAGCCATCACATGACCATCTTATCACCACTTTCTTCTCTGGATTACATTTGTGGAAGCTTTATCATTTCTCTTGTTTTTCGTCATCATCGAGTGCCGTCTCCGCAGCGAAGGTTGGCTACCATGGAGCGCCATTCTACTCTGTCTCTTGCTTTGATGGAGCAGGTTGTCATACGCTGATTTGTCCATCGTTTGATGCTACTCGTCCATGTTAGTCTTGTTTTTACACCAGTTTTAAAAGTGTTCCTTGCTATACGTAGTAGTTTTGAGGCTTTTGTTTTCAGATGCATCCAGTTTATTTTCTATTTTTTAGTTGTTTTTCTGCTCGTGCATGTATAAGTAAGGGGTTTGTGGGCAAAAGAAAAAAGGGGGGGGGGGAGGATATACTATATTTAATTTAAAAATCCTAAACTTTGTTTATTGTGCTTAGTAAATTTCATTTCCATATTTTATCAAGGTTTCTGAAAGTCATTGCTGTTTTTTCTATTCTGATTCTAATGTATTTCTTTGTGTCCCCTTCTTAATCTACGCAGCTTTCAAGATTTACAAAGTAATCTACTTTTTCCAATGTTTGCCCTTCCAGATTTATTGTTTTCTTCTGGACGAATTTCATTTTTCATTACTTTTGTCTTTTCTTGGTTGATCACGAGTCCTGTTTTGTCGGGATGATGACAGGTCATTTTGTTTTTCTTGCATCGTGTTTATATTGCTATTGATAAGAACTATGTCGTCCGCAAAATCAAGGTCCTCCAATAGAGATCCAAGTGTCCAAAATAACGCCTTTGTCGCCTGTACAACACTTCTGCGTTATGAAGGCGATGGGATTTCCAAATAACAAGTGAGATCAGAAAAATCATTGTTTCTCTCCGGTCTCAATCTGGAACCTTTCACTCAGTTCTGTCCCTGTATGACCTGTCCATTGCGAAGCTATCGTACACATCTCTGCTGATGTTTATAATTGTTTGTGCTATTTCATATTGAAAAAAAGAGTTCTTAAATGTTATGTAGAGCCAGTCTTAACATATGGAGTCGAATCATGGACAATAGGACAGCAGACAAGAAAATCACTGGAGTCTGTAGAAATGTGGTTTTACAGAAGAATGTTGAGAGTACCATGGACAGCTAAGAAGAGTAATGAAAATGTTCTGAAAGAGGCCAAAACAAAAAGAGAGCTAATTTCCAACATTAGGAAGAAACAATCATAATTTTTTGGCCATGTAATGAGAAGAGAACAACTGGAATATATTGTAACAACTGGGAAAATTGAGGTGACGAAGAGGTAGAGAGAAGCAAAGAGAAAAAATACCAGACAGCTTAAGAGAATGGCTTGGCAGCAGGTCAACAAAAATGATAAATAACTGTCGAGATCGTAAGTTATGGAGAGACATGATCACCTACGCCAGCAGGCCCGGTACTTGATGATGATGATTTGTTCATAACAGGTGCCCAACTAGATGAAGGGGTGTTCGTCGACATCTTTTGTACACTGAAAAGAGTTTTCCTGCCTTCTGTCATTGCTACTCTCTCCACTTGTATTGCCATGTTATCTTTATAAGTTCTTAAGCCCCTTCTGGTCGAGCTTTTTACTTTATTGTCTAATTCTTTGTATATTGATTTTCCAGGACTTTTCCAAAAAAGACTTTCTTTACAGCCACCATTGCTGGCTTTGCTTCTCTCCTTTCTTGCATGTGTTTCCATGTAATAGAAATCCATGCCCTACCTTCTCTCTTCTTAAACCCAGCACCTGATTCTGCCGATGACATTAGAGCTAATCTGTGGAATTTCTACATTTCATCTTTTGTCTTCTCATCTAGTTCGCCAATCACTGCACAGTGGTTATTGAGCTCCAGGTCCAGGTTTCCTTTAATGTTCTCATCTTTTAATTTGAGGCTATCTATCTTCTGAGGTTTCAATTTTTGTGTGTTAGCAGAGAAATACAGAAGCTTAATTATCACTGGAATACGGCACTAATTGTTGATTGATCTATGTGTGCTGCACTCCAACTGTGTGTGTGTGTGTGCATCTGTCTGTGTTTATTTTATTATTTATTATTTTTGTATTTATTATATGTCTGTGTTTTTTTATTATTATGTGTATATATTTATTTTTTATGCAGTATGTGTCTATTATATTTTATATTTGCACATTGTTTTGTGAATGCCTCGCTATGTCATGTAACGTCAGTGTCACGTGGCTTGTAGAGACGTCAATCCTTACGGACTAGTGTAGTCAATGTCATGTTTTAGTTGTACAGAGTCAAATACTTGAGGTAGACGTTCCGGCATTGATGCGTCATCGGGCGTACACCATTTTAAATAGGGACACTTACAGAAACCATCAAATATCCGACAGATAAATGAGGGCTCTATTTGTAGTGAATTAGAAATACAGGAGTGCTGGAAGTTAGCATTAGATGTAATCATCATCATGTGCCAAACCGGTTGGCGTAGGCAATCATATCCTTCCACAGTTTTCTATCCACAGAACAAAAAAATATTAATTCTGTTGACTGTTTGCCGTGCCATTGCACCAAGCTGTCTAGTATCTTTTCTCTGTGTCGTCCGTGATATCTGTTTCCTGTATTTTGTCAGTTATAACCAAGTACGACAATGTAGGAAAAGAATGGCAAATTACCTTGTGATATTGCCGAGGTAAATGTGATGAAAAAACAATTCAATATCTACAGCTAGCGACGCTAGAATTAACAGATGGTAATTAATCAACTAATCAATGCAACTAATCATCAAGTTGTAGCAAATTATGAACATGCTTTTCGTCATCTCTAAAAAACAACGATCGATGCTGATGAAGAGCTGTCTTCATGGCACAGCTTTAGCTTACCAGTTATAGAATGGTCGAAAAGTGCGTAGCCCTTCTTTAGCTAAATACTCAACACTTGACTGCGAAGATACTTGTCTGGACAATTATGTGGACAAATTACTTACACCAATTGTCCGTTGTGAGGAGAAAAAAAACAGGCTACAATGTTGTTTTTTAATGTTTAACCACTTGTGAACTTAAAGATTTGCCGCCTCAACCATTTCAATATCAACCATCTCATAACGACATATAATATTCCTAATCTCATAAGAGCAATGCATAAACAAGGGATCGGATAATTATATTCGTTTCCCTCGAGTTATCGCCCTTCACACTTTTTCAACCACTCAGGTCGGTTTTTTTCTCTTAACTTGGGTTCGGTTAGGAGTTTTCTTCCCCTTGGGAATGAATGGGTTCTAGGAGAAGGAGAAAGTGAACTTCGAAAAGATTTGGTTTAACGATCACCCAATTAAAACATCTGAGGTGCTGATGACTCACTTGAGAGAGTGTGATGACTATACAGCTGAACGTGACAGTTGCCAAAACTCGAGCAAACCAAATTAAACAAAATGCAGCCAAATACTTGTTGCATTATTTGGAAAGCTTCTGAGATGTTTTTGAAGCATTTTTGTTGCTTCTGTAGCTGCCTGGCACGGCCATTCTCTATTATCTCCGTTTGTTTTTCTTCAAACAGCTGTTCAGAGGTGATGTTATAGTTGGCATATTTATGTTTCTCAAATTATAAAATGGATCGATAAAAGAAATAAAATATGGTATTGCAGGAGTCCTCCAATTGACTGAAACTTTTTATCAGGGCGGATGTTTTGCTGCAAGAGAAGTGGCGGACGAGGAAGAAGGTTAAGAGGACAGATCGATGTGGGATTAATTCGCGTTTCATATTAAAGCAGAAAATAAAAACTCAAACCCAAACTCGTAACGCCACTGCTATGAGCATGCGACTTTTACTCTTTAGTCCTCTAGAGAAGCCCAAGCCAGAGATGAGATAAAGGCAGTAGTGATTTTAAGCAGAAGATTACAGAAGCCCGTGCAAATGATATTTGTGTAGCGGAGTTGATATTTTATACGTTAAATAGAAATCTGGAGAAATTGATCATAAATTGCATGTTAATTCCTTTAATTATTGGTGGAAAGATTGATCATAAATTGCATGTTAATTCCTTTAATTATTGGTGGAAAGATTGATCATAAATTGCATGTTAATTCCTTTAATTATTGGTGGAAAGATTGATCATAAATTGCATGTTAATTCCTTTAATTATTGGTGGAAAGATTGATCATAAATTGCATGTTAATTCCTTTAATTATTGGTGGAAAGATTGATCATAAATTGCATGTTAATTCCTTTAATTATTGGTGGAAAGATTGATCATAAATTGCATGTTAATTCCTTTAATTATTGGTGGAAAGATTGATCATAAATTGCACGTTAATTCCTTTAATTATTGGTGGAAAGATTGATCATAAATTGCACGTTAATTCCTTTAATTATTGGTGGAAAGATTGATCATAAATTGCATGTTAATTCCTTTAATTATTGGTGGAAAGATTGATCATAAATTGCATGTTAATTCCTTTAATTATTGGTGGAAAGATTGATCATAAATTGCATGTTAATTCCTTTAATTATTGGTGGAAAGATTGATCATAAATTGCATGTTAATTCCTTTAATTATTGGTGGAAAGATTGATCATAAATTGCATGTTAATTCCTTTAATTATTGGTGGAAAGATTGATCATAAATTGCACGTTAATTCCTTTAATTATTGGTGGAAAGGATCAAGTTCAATTCATCCAGGGCTGTCCTAAGGATGATCAACCTCATTCTTTATGTGCATACTGACGATTCTTGTGACTTGCTGGTGAATCATTCCATCTGGTATATTAACTATTTACTTCTACTTATAGCATGTTTGATTACAAGTCATCTTCTTCGCTCGCTATTAGCCAATTTAATAGTTCTGTGTAAATCACCTCGCAACACAGATTCTTCATACATAATTGAAAGATTTGTCAAATTAATCATTCAAACGTTTCTCTGCGCACTAATTTAATATGAACTGATCATAGCATCGAGTAGACAATTTCATTTCTTTATTGCTACCTTCTCTTTATTCTCCTCTTTCTTCGTATCTTCCTTTTTTTTCCTCTTCTTTCCTTTTTAAAAATCCACTTCCAACATGACATCTACAAAGTTCCGGTAGTCATTTGATACCCTTTTAGTTGCCATCAAATTGTTCTTTCATCTGACAGGGGGAGGGTGGGGGGAGTTGCCTTGACCTCTGCTCTTAAATAATCGTATGTATGTTCTTTCTGGCACGTAATCTCAGGGCACTCTCTCCAACTTGGAAAACCATTTATTTGTTGTCTCTTTACGTAGTTCTACATTGGTCCTGTATCAATTCTTTCTTGTATGCAATCATTCACTTTTGTTCTGGTACCATAACCGCTTTACTCTAATCTGTAATCCCTTCCTTCCTTCCTTCCTTCCTTCCTTCCTTCCTTCCTTCCTTCCTTCCGCCTTTTTTCCTTCCTTCCTTCCTTCCTTCCTTCCTTCCTTCCTTCCTTCCTTCCTTCCTTCCTTCCTTCCTTCCTTCCTTCCTTCCTTCCTTCCGCCTTTTTTCCTTCCTTCCTTCCTTCCTTCCTTCCTTCCTTCCTTCCTTCCTTCCTTCCTTCCTTCCTTCCTTCCTTCCTTCCTTCCTTCCTTCCTTCCTTCCTTCCTTCCTTCCTTCTTTCCTTCAATTCTTCCTTCCTTCCTTAATTCCGCCTTTTTTCCTTCCTTCCTTCCTTCCTTCCTTCCTTCCTTCCTTCCTTCCTTCCTTCCTTCCTTCCTTCCTTCCTCTTTTTTTTCCTACTGTTTTTTTCTTTCTTCCTTTATTTCTAGTATTTGTCCTACTACTTGAGAAGTGCAGGATCAAAGAGTGAAGGAATGTGCAATTTTGTAGCTTTCGCTGATTGCGTAGTTTCAGTTCTCGACATGTCGAATTCACGTAATGTCTCTCTAATTATTGAACGTATCAGAATCTAAAGATACTGAAGGGAGGTCAAAAAGTAATGCACACCAATGTTTTTCTCGGCTAATAATAAAGATAGGAATATGAAATTTTGCACACTTGGAATATGACATGTTCCAATTATGTGCACTAAATTGCACAGCATTGTGATAAATATTACGCAATCTATGAACCGTTAAAGTGGAGCTTGTCAACAATGTCCGTTACAAACAGCAAATTGTCATAGAATTTCTGGTTGCGGAAAAAGAAACTGTGGCAAACATTCATAAACGACTGTGTGCAGTGTACTAATGTTCTGCAGTCGATAGGAGCACAGTTAGTCGCTGGGTTCAGAGAATTAAAGCTGCAGAAAGTGTACGAGTGGAGCTGCATGATTTACCGCGTTCTGGACGTGTTGCCTCGGCTACCAGAACAGACATGTTAAACCGGGCTGATGCCATTATTCGTAAGGATAGGCGTATCACTAGTCAGCAATTGGCATTGCAGCTTACAGTCAGCAAGGGAAGTGCAATCGCAATTTTTAAAACTCTCGGATATTCAAAGATTTGCGCTCGATGGGTTCCTCGGTGCCTAACAAATGATCACAGAGTTCAAAGGAAAACATTCTGTTCTGAATTGTTGGAGCGTTTCGGTGTTGAAGGAGAAATGTTTTTGTCAAAAATTGTTACCGGTGACGAAACGTGGGCACATTATTATGAGCCTGAAACAAAAATGCATTTAATGGAATGGCATCATCCGCAGTCACCAAAAAGAAAAAAATTCAAAACATCTCCATCAGCCGGAAAGGTGATGATCACTGTCTTCTGGGACATTGATGGTGTGATTCTTGTGGATGTAATGACAAGAGGTGAGACAATCAACTCGACAGCTTACATCAATACACTGACAAAACTCAAAAATCGGTTCCACAGAGTTCGGCCTAATAAGCCATCTGCAGATTTGTTGCTTCAACATGACAATGCACGCCCTCACACGAGTCTGGTAACACGGGAAGCAATCAACAAATTTGGTTGGACTGTACTGCCCCATCCTCCTTACAGCCCTGATCTGGCTTCCTCAGATTTCCATCTGTTTGGACCACTCAAAAAATTCCTGCGTGGGACACACTTTGACAATGATGAGGATGTGATCCGTGCAGTTAAAAAATGGCTACGCGAGCAGGACAAAACTTGGTACAAACGAGGCATTCATGACCTAGTTTCGCGTTGGCGTAAGGCAATACGCTTGGACGAGGATTATGTTGAAAAATGGGTAGTGTAAAGGGGATGTTCAGCTACAATCTGTGAAAATTTCACACATTTTGCCCGAATAGTTTCCGAGAAAAAAATTGGTGTGCATTACTTTTTGACCTCCCTACGTATAATTGTAGACATCAAAGTTGTGATTGAAGCAATTTTATTTTCAAATCAAAATATGATTTTCACACAATCCCTCTGACATTCCTACTGGCAACATGCAAGGGCATTTATTATAAATTCTTAAAAAATTTCCGATGTCTCAAAATAGCTTACCGATCATAACCACCACCACCATCATCATCATCATCATCATCATCATCATCATCATCATCATCATCATCATCATCATCATCATCATCCTACCACCATCATCATAATCATCATCGTCAAGGACCGTGACTGCTGGGCGTAGATAATCATGTCACTCCACAGCTTTCGATCTCAACAGTTATTTATCATTTATTGACCTTCTGCCAAACCATTCTCTTCAGCTGTCTGATATCTTTTCTCTTTGCTTCCTGCTATCTGAGCTTAGCGATAATTGCTGTACATTTCATATCGTTAAAGTATAAAATAGAAAATATTTAAGTATCCTTGAACCTAGCTGGTATTTGATGTGTGGGTAATTAGTTCCGCTGGATGCCTTAGGTCTCCATACGACCCTAACGTGTGACGTCATCATAGTACAGAATATCACGTTGCAATGTTTGGCTATAGTTACACCCCAATGTAAACAGTTTCACCAAATCCTGGCCTTACTTTCAAAGAGACCGTTATTGTAGCATTGCTACCGTTAACGTAGTCAGTTAGGAAATACGCGTTTATACAGATTTCTCAATCACAAATGGAGACACGTAATAAAATATATCAACATGTTGTGTTCACTTTAAAAGTTCCTATTTTGCATCTCATGTTGTTTAAATATTGATTGTCGTTGGTGGTTAAAATTTTCAAATGATTTAAACATGGGTTTATTTGCTCGTTAACACTCCATAGAACACACTTCCTTAACTTTTGCTGTTACCTGTACCACTTTTGACTGCCTCTCACACTTCATTCTTTCACCATAAAATCTCATCCCACTGATTTTCCCCCCTTCCCTTCACGCGTCTCATCTCTCATGACTCACAGCCATCTACTCGCTGGAAGTGTTTGGATCTTTCTTCAGTTCAGTCTCGCTTTAATTTTATATATATTTTAGTTTACTAATATTTGAATATGAATTTTTACCCTCCGATATGTAGCACATCTCCCTTTCGTTTTATCATTTCATCTCTTATCCCTCTGTTTATTTCTCCTTGATTTGCCTGCCTCGCTCATTCTAGATGTAGTTATAGAGTTTATCTTTCTTTCATTGTCCGTTTCTGTTGTTCTTGTTTTCTGAAGAAGGCCGCATTTAGATCGAAATGTCAGTATTTAGTTGTGTTCCTTCTTTGTAAAGCTGTCACCATATTCTACCAAAAAATCCCATCTCTGTGACCTCTAATCACCTTTTCATTTGTCTACTGTCCATGATTCATATCCATAGGTCAGGAAGGCTTTATTATAGCCCCGCTGAACTCACGAAATTCTATTGACAGACTTGTTTTACGAGACATTTTTTTCATTTTCTGAAAAGCTAGAACTTGGTAAGGCGACATTAAATTATACCTCAAGTCCTGCTTCTTATCTCCTGTTATCACCCTTCTTTTCTTTCACTTAATTTGATAAAAAAAGCATTTCCAATACGATGTCAATGTTGCATATCATAGTCGGCTCACACTTACATTGAAATGCAGAAGCTATAGTAAAATAAGGCCGGAGAAATGTAGCTTTATTGAAGAATGTTGAGAATACAATGGATTACTAAAAGTAAAGCAAGAACTTTCTAGAGGCCGAAACAAAAAAGGAACCTTTATAGCAACCTGACATGAAGAGTAGTCATTTCTTGGAAGTGTAATTGGAAAGGAAACAAATTAGATGTATTGGAGAAACTGCTGGAATAAGAGATAGAAGAAAACAGAATGAAACGGTGTCAGGTTGCAAAAGAGAATCATTAGCAGGAAATGAACAATATAGATAAGGGCTAGTGAAACAAGGAGATACAACGTGACAAGGCAATATAAAAAGTAGAAAACAGTAAAGAGCACCGTCACTCCTAGTGACGAGAGGTATGGGGAATCTGGTGTTAGTGACCATAATTTTTATAGACCCGCGGCGCATGATTTTGGTTGATGTTGGTGTTGATAAAGAGGAGAATGATGATGTTGGTAATGTTGATAATCATGTAGCTGATGATTTTAATGATGATAAGGAGGAGGGTGATAATAATGATGATGATGATGACTGTGTCGTTGATAATGTTAATGATGATGTGGAGCATTAGAGTCATGATGATGATGACTGTGTCGTTGATAATGTTAATGATGATGTGGAGTATTAGAGTCATGATGATGATGACTGTGTCGTTGATAATGTTAATGATGATGTGGAGTATTAGAGTCATGATGATGATGACTGTGTCGTTGATAATGTTAATGATGATGTGGAGCATTAGAGTCATGATGATGATGACTGTGCTAGAATGAGCTTCATTGTGGTGTGGTGATTAGCGCGCTGGCCTGGTGGTAAGATGAACAACAATTCAAACCTAGTCGATCCAACCAACAAAATAGGAGCCTGAGCTGCCGAAGGCATCAACAGCAGGCAAGAGCATTGGCCTCCTCAATTTCACGTGTTGAAGTGAACAGTTTTTGTTGTTTTTTTTTTAATGAGGAAGAAATAGAGGAGGAGAAGAAGATGAAGAGGAAGACGAAGTATAGGACGGGGGAGAAGAAGCAGAGATGGGGGAGAAAAAGAAGTGGAAGAATTGGAGGAGGAGGAGGGGGAGGAGAAAATAAGAGGTAGAGGAAGAGATGGAGACAACAAAGAAGTGGAGGAGGAGGAGAAGGAAAAGAAGAAGTGAAGGAGGATGAGGAAAAATAGAAGTGGACCAGGAGAAGAATTGGAAGAGGAGAAATAGAATTGGAGGAGGAGAACAAGAAGAAGAAACCGAAGAATGAGTGGAGAAAAAGGAGGAGAAACATAAGATTAAGAAGAAATGGACAAAAAGAAGTAGAAGTGAAGGAGGAAAAGAAGAACAAGTGGATAAAAAGATGATGAAGTGGGGGAGGGGAGGGGGAGAAGGTGATGAAGTGGGGGAGGGGGGAGAAGATGATGAAGTGGGGGAGAAGATGATGAAGTGGGGAGGGGGGAGAAGATGATGAAGTGGGGGAGAAGAAGATGATGGAGTGGGGGAGAAGAAGATGATGAAGTGGGGGAGAAGAAGACGATGAAGTGGGGGAAGAGAAGATGATGATGGAGTGTGGGAGGAGAAGAAGATGATGGTGAAGTGTGGGAGGAGAAGAATATGATGAAGTGGGGGAGGAGAAGAAGATGATGCAGTGTGAGAGGAGAAGAAGATGATGAAGTGGGAGAGGATAAGAAGATGATGAAGTGGGGGAGGAGAAGATGATGATGATGGAGTGTGAGAGGAGAAAAAGATGATGAAGTGGGGGAGCATAAGAAGATGATGAAGTGGGGGAGGAGAAGATGATGATGAAGTGGGGGAGGAGAAGAATATGATGAAGTGGGGGAGGAGAAGATGATGATGATGGAGTGTGAGAGGAGAAAAAGATTATGAAGTTGGGGAGGATAAGAAGATGATGATGGAGTGTGAGAGGAGAAAAAGATGATGAAGTGGGGGAGGATAAGAAGATGATGAAGTGGGGGAGGAGAAGAAGATGATGAAGTATGAGAGGAGAAAAAGATGATGAAGTGGGGGAGGATAAGAAGATGATGAAGTGGGGGAGGAGAAGATGATGATGAAGTGGGGGAGGAGAAGAATATGATGAAGTGGGGGAGGAGAAGATGATGATGATGGAGTGTGAGAGGAGAAAAAGATGATGAAGTTGGGGAGGATAAGAAGATGATGAAGTGGGGGAGGATAAGAAGATGATGAAGTGGGGGAGGATAAGAAGATGATGAAGTGGGGGAGGAGAAGATGATGATGAAGTATGAGAGGAGAAGAAGATGATGAAGTGGGGGAGGAGAAGATGATGATGATGGAGTGTGAGAGGAGAAAAAGATGATGAAGTGGGGGAGGATAAGAAGATGATGAAGTGGGGGAGGAGAAGATGATGATGAAGTGGGGGAGGAGAAGAATATGATGAAGTGGGGGAGGAGAAGATGATGATGATGGAGTGTGAGAGGAGAAAAAGATGATGAATTTGGTGAGGATAAGAAGATGATGATGGAGTGTGAGAGGAGAAAAAGATGATGAAGTGGGGGAGGATAAGAAGATGATGAAGTGGGGGAGGAGAAGAAGATGATGAAGTATGAGAGGAGAAAAAGATGATGAAGTGGGGGAGGATAAGAAGATGATGAAGTGGGGGAGGAGAAGAAGATGATGAAGTATGAGAGGAGAAAAAGATGATGAAGTGGGGGAGGATAAGAAGATGATGAAGTGGGGGAGGAGAAGATGATGATGAAGTATGAGAGGAGAAGAAGATGATGAAGTGGGGGAGGATAAGAAGATGATGAAGTGGGGGAGGAGAAGAAGATGATGAAGTGGGGGAGGAGAAGAAGATGATGAAGTGGGGGAGGATAAGAAGATGATGAAGTGGGGGAGGAGAAGAAGATGATGAAGTGGGGGAGGAGAAGAAGATGATGAAGTGGGGAGGAGAAGAAGATGATGAAGTGGGAGAGGGGAAGACGATGATGAAGTGTGTGAGTAGAAGAAGATGATGAACTGTTGGAGGAAGAAGAAGATTAAGTGGGGGAGGAGGAAAAAATAAGTAGAGGATGAGGAGCAGTATAACAAGAAGAAGAAGATAATACGGTAAATGAAGGAGGTAGTAGAGAGGGTTGTTATAGATGAATAGATGATCTTGATGGGGATGGACGTGTCTCCATCTTATAGTAGAAACATCTGTAAAGAGATGTGTTTGCTAAGAAAAGAAAAGACTAATGGAACAGAAGCAATGTTACAATAACGGTCTCTTATGGATTATTCCGGTTCCGGTTCAAGATGGTGGCATTGTTTATCATCTCTCTTGCAATGGATGGCTGATCGGGTGCATGACAAGTCATCATCGTGAAACATCGAGTGCTATCGGAACGAAAATTTAATTCACGATACTGATGACGTCAGACAACACAGATAGACGATGCATTTCAAATGAACAGATATGGGATGAATCTAAACAAGAATACGTGCATATCTTTATTAGAAGACATTGGAAATAGTCGGCAACGTGCTGAGAATTAATGAAGAACGACTTCCCCGTCAGGTATTCATGTGGAAATCATCAGGTAAAGAAAACAAGGCAGACAAAGAGAATCGCAGAACAATTAATATGGAAGGCTCAACCATGGGACAAGGAAACAAACAAGACCTACAACAGCTAGCCGCATATCATCAGTCGTGGAGAACTGCGACCCCCACCCTATAAGCCACCTTCAACCCGAGAGTAAAATGAATGAATGAATGAAAATGGGGACGAAATGAAGAAGAACATAGAATAAAGAAAAAATATAAATTGTGATGAAATCGAAGAAAGAGAACAAAAAGTACAGAAGCGGGAAAAGTAAAGTAGGAGATGGAAAAAAATCGAACGGAAGCGTAACAGAAATGACAAAACAAAGAACATTAACTCCAGTTATTCCTAATCAGTTCACAATTTTAAAAAAATATTTTCTGATTAGCTCCGACAGAATTATTGTCGTTGGAAGTGAGTGCAATTAACTTCAAGCCTTTGTAGCTTTTGTTACAAATGAACGTCTATGCTATTATATATTCAATTACCAATGCAAAAAAGAGAAAACAATGTTAATATAATGCAAGCAATATAGAAATAATACATTTTATTTATATTAATGGATATTTTTTTTACTCTACATCTTCATCCAATTGGTTTTTTTCAAGTAAAAGTTGAGAAATGGTAAAGGATCTATTTACTCGGTCAGTGTCCGCCATTTGTACTCCAAATGTACATTATTTGTAGTCCCAGTTTGTTATCTATTTGATCTCCGACAGTGCCCATTATTTGTACTCCCATAATGTCCTCTATTTGATCTCCGACAGTGCCCATTATTTGTACTCCCATAATGTCCTCTATTTGATCTCCGACAGTGCCCATTATTTGTACTCCCATAATGTCCTCTATTTGGTCTCTGACAGTGCCCATTATTTGTACTCCCATAATGTCCTCTATTTGGTCTCTGACAGTGCCCATTATTTGTATTCCCAGTGTGCTCTATTTAACATCCGACAGTACTCATTATTTTTACTCCCAGACTGTCCGCTATTTGGTCTCTGACAGCGCCCATTATTTGTACTCCCATAATGTCCTCTATTTGGTCTCTGACAGTGCCCACTATTTGTACTCCCATAATGTCCTCTATGTGGTCTCTGACAGTGCCCATTATTTGTACTCCCATAATGTCCTCTATTTGGTCTCTGACAGTGCCCATTATTTGTACTCCCATAATGTCCTCTATTTGGTCTCTGACAGTGCCCATTATTTGTACTCCCATAATGTCCTCTATTTGGTCTCTGACAGTGCCCATTATTTGTACTCCCATAATGTCCTCTATTTGGTCTCTGACAGTGCCCACTATTTGTACTCCCATAATGTCCTCTATTTGGTCTCTGACAGTGCCCACTATTTGTACTCCCATAATGTCCTCTATTTGGTCTCTGACAGTGCCCATTATTTGTACTCCCATAATGTCCTCTATGTGGTCTCTGACAGTGCCCATTATTTGTACTCCCATAATGTCCTCTATGTGGTCTCTGACAGTGCCCACTATTTGTACTCCCATAATGTCCTCTATGTGGTCTCTGACAGTGCCCACTATTTGTACTCCCATAATGTCCTCTATGTGGTCTCTGACAGTGCCCATTATTTGTACTCCCATAATGTCCTCTATTTGGTCTCTGACAGTGCCCATTATTTGTACTCCCATAATGTCCTCTATGTGGTCTCTGACAGTGCCCACTATTTGTACTCCCATAATGTCCTCTATGTGGTCTCTGACAGTGCCCACTATTTGTACTCCCATAATGTTCTCTATTTGGTCTTTGACAGTGCCCACTATTTGTACTCCCATAATGTCCTCTATTTGGTCTCTGACAGTGCCCACTATTTGTACTCCCATAATGTCCTCTATGTGGTCTCTGACAGTGCCCACTATTTGTACTCCCATAATGTTCTCTATTTGGTCTCTGACAGTGCCCACTATTTGTACTCCCATAATGTCCTCTATTTGGTCTCTGAGAGTGCCCACTATTTGTACTCCCATAATGTCCTCTGTGTGTCTCTGACAGTGCCCACTATTTGTACTCCCATAATATCCTCTATTTGGTCTCTGACAGTGCCCACTATTTGTACTCCCATAATGTCCTCCATTTGGTCTCTCACAGTGCCCACTATTTGTACTCCCATAATGTCCTCTATGTGGTCTCTGACAGTGCCCATTATTTGTACTCCCATAATGTCCTCTATGTGGTCTCTGACAGTGCCCACTATTTGTACTCCCATAATGTCCTCTATTTGGTCTCTGACAGTGCCCACTATTTGTACTCCCATAATGTCCTCTATTTGGTCTCTGACAGTGCCCACTATTTGTACTCCCATAATGTCCTCTATTTGGTCTCTGACAGTGCCCATTATTTGTACTCCCATAATGTCCTCTATTTGGTCTCTGACAGTGCCCACTATTTGTACTCCCATAATGTCCTCTATGTGGTCTCTGACAGTGCCCACTATTTGTACTCCCATAATGTCCTCTATGTGGTCTCTGACAGTGCCCATTATTTGTACTCCCATAATGTCCTCTATGTGGTCTCTGACAGTGCCCATTATTTGTACTCCCATAATGTCCTCTATGTGGTCTCTGACAGTGCCCATTATTTGTACTCCCATAATGTCCTCTATTTGGTCTCTGACAGTGCCCATTATTTGTACTCCCATAATGTCCTCTATTTGGTCTCTGACAGTGCCCATTATTTGTACTCCCATAATGTCCTCTATGTGGTCTCTGACAGTGCCCACTATTTGTACTCCCATAATGTCCTCTATTTGGTCTCTGACAGTGCCCATTATTTGTACTCCCATAATGTCCTCTATTTGGTCTCTGACAGTGCCCACTATTTGTACTCCCGTAATGTCCTCTATGTGGTCTCTGACAGTGCCCACTATTTGTACTCCCATAATGTCCTATATTTGGTCTCTGACAGTGCCCACTATTTGTACTCCCATAATGTATTCTATGTGGTCTCTGACAGTGCCCACTATTTGTACTCCCATAATGTCCTCTATTTGGTCTCTGACAGTGCCCACTATTTGTACTCCCATAATGTCCTCTATGTGGTCTCTGACAGTGCCCATTATTTGTACTCCCATAATGTCCTCTATTTGGTCTCTGACAGTGCCCACTATTTGTACTCCCATAATGTCCTCTATGTGGTCTCTGACAGTGCCCATTATTTGTACTCCCATAATGTCCTCTATGTGGTCTCTGACAGTGCCCACTATTTGTACTCCCATAATGTCCTCTATGTGGTCTCTGACAGTGCCCATTATTTGTACTCCCATAATGTCCTCTATGTGGTCTCTGACAGTGCCCATTATTTGTACTCCCATAATGTCCTCTATTTGGTCTCTGACAGTGCCCACTATTTGTACTCCCATAATGTCCTCTATTTGGTCTCTGAGAGTGCCCACTATTTGTACTCCCATAATGTCCTCTGTGTGTCTCTGACAGTGCCCACTATTTGTACTCCCATAATATCCTCTATTTGGTCTCTGACAGTGCCCACTATTTGTACTCCCATAATGTCCTCCATTTGGTCTCTCACAGTGCCCACTATTTGTACTCCCATAATGTCCTCTATGTGGTCTCTGACAGTGCCCATTATTTGTACTCCCATAATGTCCTCTATGTGGTCTCTGACAGTGCCCACTATTTGTACTCCCATAATGTCCTCTATTTGGTCTCTGACAGTGCCCACTATTTGTACTCCCATAATGTCCTCTATTTGGTCTCTGACAGTGCCCACTATTTGTACTCCCATAATGTCCTCTATTTGGTCTCTGACAGTGCCCATTATTTGTACTCCCATAATGTCCTCTATTTGGTCTCTGACAGTGCCCACTATTTGTACTCCCATAATGTCCTCTATGTGGTCTCTGACAGTGCCCACTATTTGTACTCCCATAATGTCCTCTATGTGGTCTCTGACAGTGCCCATTATTTGTACTCCCATAATGTCCTCTATTTGGTCTCTGACAGTGCCCATTATTTGTACTCCCATAATGTCCTCTATTTGGTCTCTGACAGTGCCCATTATTTGTACTCCCATAATGTCCTCTATGTGGTCTCTGACAGTGCCCACTATTTACAGGACAGTTTCCATCACTTGTACTCAGAGTCCATTGAGTTATTGAGGTATTTGTGGTTCATAATCATTGCACTCCGAACATGTCCATAGGTGCTCAGATTAATTCCTCAGCAAGTCCCGCAGCGTCCAGCAACTGACGATTCCAGTTCTGTGTTGGTTGATAATTCTACTTATACGCCCACTAAGTTTCTCGTTTCCGACTGTGCCCATCTTAATTCCCATACCTTTAGTCATTTTCTGTGCCCTTTCCACATCTCTGAGGGCATTGGAAGTCATGTGCCCATTATCTGTACTCAAACAGAGCCCATTATTATTCAAATCCCTTGCCTGGTTCATCTCTGTCCACAAGCACGATTTCTGAAGCACGGGTAGTTTGTCTTCCAGGGTAACTCCATCAGTCTTTGTTTATATTTTTTCATGGTTTGCAGAAATTGACACTAGTATAACGACGTTTAGTCCATGGAGATAATCTGCTATGTTGTTTTATGTACAGCTGAACGTGATACCAAACGTGATACACAAATACCGAAACTGTTCACTTTATATGGGCATTGGGTGGCAAAAGAAAACAATGAAAGACCAAAAGAATATTTAAGAAGAACAATTAACTAACCTACTACATAATTAAATAGCTAATTAATTAACTAATTAATTAACCAATTAGCTAGCTAAATAGCTAACTAATTGACTAATTAATTGCTAACTAATAATCATTAGTGAACTGGTTTATAATTTCACAAATTCACATTGCAGGGAGATCTTACGGTCTGTTTGATGTGCGACGGGAATAATCCGATGACTAACTGTGTTTCATATGTTCGAATTTGGAGTCAAAAACGGTGTCCTAACATCATCAGGCGCTATACATTTAAAAGAATATGACGATCATCATTTTCAGGACGATGTGAACTTCCGGTCAATATGGTGGATAGGCGGCAGGAACCATTAAAGGCTATGTCTGAAAAGTGTTCCTTGTTGCACTTTCCTCATATTCCAAGTCCGGTTTGTTGCAGGAGCTACTGAGTTAAGTGCTCAGTGCACACCGTGAGCTGTGCGTTTCATCCGTTTTAATCGTGTTTTGATATTCCGATTGTTTACGATGGATGATGATATCGTATGACAGTGAACAGACGGTTGTGTTCACTTTCTGTGTGATTTCCCCTTATGTCTTTTGGCGTGTGCTGAGACTGTTATGATGGGGTCTACAGTTACCTTTCTTTGTTTGGGAGATGAGATAGTAATTCGGATGATTGCACTGGCACGGGCGGTTAAGCAATTATGGATTTTAATTCGTTTGCAGTAATACCGGGGCCTTCCATAACCATAAACATAACTAATTAAGTAATTAACTACCGAACTAATTAACTAATCACTTTCAATAGAGAGCGGAGATTGCTTATTGTACAGCCACAAACAATAATTGTTATGTAATCTATTAGAGTTGATAAACATGAACGCAGTCTACATTTCTTTAAAGCAGTTGTTTTTTCTTGTTCTGTAATTCATCACCTGGAGACCTGTATAATCATGTCTCTCTGTCTCTATTACTCTCTCCTTCGTCATTGCTTCTTTCTTGTGTTGGCTTCTTTCCGTGTCATGTTATTAATTTGTCTAGTAACTTCTCTTGTTGTCTTTATCCGTCTCTTAACATTTTCCATATTTCTTCTTCGCGTTACATCTCTACTGGATTGAACTGCCTGGCTCTGGTAAAACAGCAAGTGACCTCAGAATTAAAGCGAGCCCAGATCTACATCGCTTTTCATTCGGCGTTAATTAAAGGAATAAACGATAGAACGAGAATAAAATTAAGATAAATAAACTACGAAGAAGATGGACAAGATAAAAAACAGAAAAATTATGGAATAAGGCTCATGCGCTGTGGATAGAAATGAAGCGAGGAAGACAAAACGTGGAAGAAGAAAAAGAAATAAGACCAATACAGCCATGCATTTTTATTCATACACATCAAAGGCAGCTATTTAAAGAAAAAAACAGAGCCCACGACGCATTTAATATTTTATCAGATTATATAACACGATCACATTCCAGTACAGTGAGTTAAATATCAGTGTAGAACAGTCACCGTATTCCAGAGACGTTATATTGTTCTAATATTTATTATATTGTTCTAATATTTATTATATTGTTCTAATATTTATTATATTGTTCTAATCTTTATTATATTGTTCTAATATTTATTATATTGTTCTAATCTTTATTATATTGTTCTAATCTTTATAATATTATTCTAATATTTATTATATTGTTCTAATATTTATTATATTGTTCTAATATTTATTATATTGTTCTAATATTTATTATATTGTTCTCATATTTATTATATTGTTCTCATATTTATTATATTGTTCTAATATTTATTATATTGTTCTCATATTTATTATATTGTTCTCATATTTATTATATTGTTCTAATATTTATTATATTGTTCTCATATTTATTATATTGTTCTCATATTTATTATATTGTTCTCATATTTATTATATTGTTCTCATATTTATTATATTGTTCTCATATTTATTATATTGTTCTAATATTTATTATATTGTTCTAATAACTCAAGCCGTCCCTAATAAAAAGACTTCAATGTCTATGGAGGTCAAATCTACTACAACCACACAAAGGAATCTTTCGACCTTTGAAATGTGGATTTGAACTACATAGGTCGTTTCTGCAGTTAGCTACCGGTTGCCATAACAACAGGAGAGCAACTAATAAGATGTCGTTTATTTCTGTATCGAAACATGTACAAGTAGAACCACTAAGTGGCAGGCCTGTCTAGAGCTTTATCGAAACATGTACAAGTAGAACCACTAAGTGGCAGGCCTGTCTAGAGATTTATCGAAACATGTACAAGTAGAGCCACTAAGTGACAGGCCTGTCTAGAGCTTTATCGAAACATGTACAAGTAGAGCCACTAAGTGACAGGCCTGTCTAGAGCCTTATCGAAACATGTACAAGTAGAACCACTAAGTGGCAGGCCTGTCTAGAGCTTTATCGAAACGTGTACAAGTACAGCCACTAAGTGGCAGGCCTGTCTAGAGCTTTATCGAAACATGTACAAGTAGAGCCACTAAGTGGCAGGCCTGTCTAGAGCTTTATCGAAACGTGTACAAGTAGAGCCACTAGTTGGCAGGCCTGTCAAGAGCTTTATCGAAACATGTAAAAGTAGAACCACTAAGTGGCAGGCCTGTCAAGAGCTTTATCCAAACATGTACAAGTAGAGCCACTAAGTGTCAAGCCAGTCTATAGCTTTGTAGAAACGTGTATAAGTAGGGCCACCTAGTGGCAGGCCTGTCTAGAGCTTTGTAGAAACGTGTACAAGTAGGGCCACTAAGTGGCAAGCCAGTCTATAGCTTTGTAGAAACGTGTACAAGTAGGGCCACTAAGTGGCAAGCCAGTCTATAGCTTTGTAGAAACGTGTACAAGTAGGGCCACTAAGTGGCAAGCCAGTCTATAGCTTTGTAGAAACGTGTACAAGTAGGGCCACTAGGTGGCAGGCCTGTCTAGAGTCTACTTAGAATCACTGCGCTGCGATTTTATATTTTAAAAAAAGCAACTAAACCCAAACTGTAAGAGATTATTACGTCTGTAGATGATTTATTTTAACAATTTGTTATCTTGAACATCAGTGTCCGGAGCAACCGTAGCTAGGACAGCGATGTCCAGAGAGGCACAGCCTTGTGCACCTTTATCCGTAGTTACAGATTCTATGTGATACATAAATATGAAGTATTCTCATAATTTAGGAATAATTAGAATTCCTCATTCCTTCAACTCCCTGTGGAGCATAGGTCTTCACTTTCCAACTCCGTTCTGTTTCTTGCCATTCTTTTCATATCATTACATGTCTTTCCCATCATCTTCAACTCTGCTGGCATCTGTCTTCTCCAAAAATATTTTGGTCTTCCTCTTTGTTCCCTCCCCTGGGGATTCCAAAAAAGGGCCTGTCGTGTAATTCTCTCAGTTGGCCTCCTCAGTGTGTTTTGTGTCCAACGTCATCATTTTCGTCGTGTCTCTACGTCCACTGGTATTCGACTGGTGCTTTTCTACATTAGTGATTTTGTCCTGCCATTATGTTCTGTTATACTCATGCTATTCTGTGTAAGCATCCATTAATGAAGGTATATATGTATATATATATATATATATATTCAAATATTTATATATGAATTCAAATACCTAGGAAGTCTAATGACAAATGATAATTCTCAAACAGCAAAGATAGAATCAAGATGCAACAAAGCTTGTCAAATTATTGGACAGTTATCACCACTATTGACCAACAAGGAAATAACTCTGGAGGCAAAACGAGCACTATACAATACAATCTTCATCCGATGTTGTGCTACCAATGCCAGACCTGTACCCTAGGTGCAAGAACAATAAGAAAATAACCTCTACCGAGATGAAATGTGTTTGACGAATGACAGGAAACAGTCTAAGAGATAAGATCGGAAATGAAGAACTGAGAAAAATGCTAGGAAAGGTCCCCACCATAGAATATATAAGGAAACAACAGATAAAATGGTTTGGCCACGTGACAAGGCAGAAAGAACAAAACACAACGCAACGAGCCTTCAACAAACGTTGTGAGAACACCAGACCCAAGGGTCGACCACGAAAAAGATGGATCGATGTAATATTAGAAGCACTAGGAAACATAACAGCAGCAGAGGCGAACAGAAGAGCAAAAAACCGCAAATTATATCTCCCTCGACGCTAAAAGGCAGATGAAGAAGGAAAAAAGAAAAAGAAGATAAAATAAGCATTTTCTGAAAATAAAATCAAGCAATGTTGGATTATTAGGCATATATTACTTTTGTTTTGGTAAAATGAAAACCTGGCATATCTTTTATTCCGCTTGATCGGAAAGCAAATGTTCTCTCTACATAATAAGGGGAATCTAAACAAGGAGAAATGGAAACAAAATATACAAGATAACAGTATGGCTTGAACTTTACATAATAAATGGACGACACAGATTAGAATGACGTTTCGGCTCAATATGCCTTCAGTATGAACAAAATAGACAACACACACACATTGAAGTAATGGAGTATTTAAAATAGAAAATAATAAAAAAAACTGTAACAAATAATTTCGAACTAGAATGAGAAATGAAAATAAACATAGAAATAAAATGTCGTCCAAAATTAATTATGTGTGTGTGTGTTATCTGTTTGTTCCTGCTTAATGCCTGTTGAGCCGAAACGTCGTTCTAATCTGTGTCGTCCATCTATTACGTAAAGATTTAACCATATCGGTTTTTTTTTTTTCATTTCTCCTTACAATTGTCTTTACTGCAGCTTCGCGGTTGTATGTATTTATATGCATTTCTTTACCTTGAATCTAACCTCACATATTGTTACTACAAAAGGCATAAACAAAGCAGTTTCCCCTCTCGCAGGTGTCTGGACACTTAAATCCCACTTTTCTATCCTGAACCGAATTCCCCAAAGCCGTTGCATCAGTCATTCAAGGGCCGCTGTTAAAACTGCACTTATCCGTCACTTGACGTCGTGTCTGACACCAGGGCACTTTCCCGCCTAAATCAGAACAGGTCTGGAGCCTGTGAGCCACAAATGTCAAGCGTGTAGATAAAAGTGATTCGTTAGTGCAACCTTGAGTTCGCTGAAGGTTCTCATTGTTAGGTTTGTGGCTGGTTCGAATTTGTGGCTTTTCAGGGAAACCACAACGAGGTTGACAGGTGGTTTTTAAAGGCAAAGACTATAAGATGACTTTACAAGCAACTAAGCTCAGTGAATACGCTACTTGTTAAATTATGAAACATGGAGATTGAGAGGTGAATTGTTAAATCATGAAACACGGAGAATGAGAGGTGAATTGTTAAATCATGAAACACGGAGAATGAGAGGTGAATTGTTAAATCATGAAACACGGAGAATGAGAGGTGAATTATTAAATCACGAAACACGGAGAATGAGAGGTGAATTATTAAGTCATGAAACATGGAGATTGAGAGGTGAATTGTTAAATCATGAAACACGGAGAATGAGAGGTGAATTGTGAAATCATTAAACACGGAGAATAGTAGGTGACTTGTTAAACCATGCAATTTAACAGTGTTGGTTAGGTTATTTGTCAATTTTGTTTATTGTTATAGTCACACCAAATTGATCACAAAATAGTCAACATAATCATCACTGACTATTCAGTCATAATTCATAATCAAGTTTATTTATCTTTAACTTGCCACGTGATACATAATAGTGGAAGCACTTCTCTTAGAATTACTGTTCTTTAATTCTGGACATTCATAGGTTAACACCGATGGACATTGACTTGTCTTCAAGTGCATATTGTGTGTGACATGTACATTAAATCTCTCACACATCTTACTTACGACTTGTTCTCTGAAACACAATTTTGTAACTCACTTACAAACACTGTCACAACTAAATGTTTTCTGTTGTAATGTACTTGTTCTGGTTCTATCTTGTAGTAGTATCTACTGCTCAACTACAAAGTTCCTAGGTAACTGATATATTTTTCTATGTTCTCTGCTCTAACCTTGACTAGTTTACATTTATGATTCTTGATTCACACTTTACAACTGTACTACTTATTACTATTGTCTGACTTGCTAACTCATCTGACTCCAGTGCCTACTAACTACTGACTTCATTGTCTGTCCTAACTACTGACTTCATTGTCTGTCCTAACTACTGACTTCATTGTCTGTCCTAACTACTGACTTCCTTGTCTGTCCTAACTACTGACTTCCTTGTCTGTCCTAACTACAGATTTCCTTGTCTGTCCTAACTACTGACTTCCTTGTCTGTCCTAACTACTGACTTCCTTGTCTGTCCTAACTACAGTTTTCCTTGTCTGTCCTAACTACTGACTTCCTTGTATGTCCTAACTACAGATTTCCTTGTCTGTCCTAACTACTGACTTCCTTGTCTGTCCTAACTACTGACTTCCTTGTCTGTCCTAACTACAGATTTCCTTGTCTGTCCTAACTACTGACTTCCTTGTCTGTCCTAACTACTGACTTCATTGTCTGTCCTAACTACTGACTTCATTGTCTGTCCTAACTACTGACTTCCTTGTCTGTCCTAACTACTGACTTCATTGTCTGTCCTAACTACTGACTTCCTTGTCTGTCCTAACTACTGACTTCCTTGTCTGTCCTAACTACTGACTTCCTTATCTGTCCTAACTACTGATTTCCTTGTCTGTCCTAACTGCTTGACTTATCTTGCGTGCCTACGTTTTAATACTGAAGTCTCATTTACCGCGTTGTATGTCAGCGACGAATAAGTGTCCAATGGGCAGTCGCGATGTGACAACTTGCAACACCCACGATCTAATCGGAAATTGACCTGTGTCTCAGAAATATCAAAACAAGCTTTTTTTCGTGATTCTCGAGTAACCTCTTGTCAGCTTGACCTCTCCTGCGTTTCAAAATAATGATGTTTATTTCATGATTTTGACATTGTTTATCAAGTTATTTACCTGATGGGTCAAGTTATGTGTTTATCCACACCTTCACAAGAACTATACAATTTCCATTCTCCTTAAACCTGCCATGTCCAGCTACCATTTCGCACCCACTCTTGTCACCCTCCTTACCTTTGTCCACTAACCGCTATGAACCTTCCATTGCTTACATACTGTCACTAACTACTGGCGACTGTTATTCTACGCCACTGTTATAAGCTGTTAAGAATGGGTACCCGCTGAGTAACCTGATCCATGCTTTACTCATATAGGCTGTGACAGAAACAGAAAATACAAGGTGACTTGTTAAACTAAAAACACAGAGAATAATATGTGATTTATTAAACCATGAGACACACAGAATAATATGTGACTTGTTAAACCATGAAAACCTGCGATTTAGAGGTGATTTAGAGCGCCATTCTGCTCTGTCCCTTGCTTTGATGGGGCAGGTTCTCATAGGCTGATTTGTCCATCTTTTGATGTTACTCGTCCATGTTAGTTTTGGTCTGCCTCTGCCTCTTTTACCTTGTGTTTTCCCCTCCAGGATTACTTTAAGTAGGCTGTTTCCATTTTTAATTGTGTTAAAACATCATTATATTTACCTACATTCTTTGTTCTGCCTGCAGGTCCTGTGATTGCTTAGTTACTATCCTGACGAAGACGTCACAGAAATCATAACTCTCCGGGTATGAAATGTCGCTATTATGTCTTGTTTTGTTCTTTAGCTCACATATGAGCGCTCTTTGTCAATCGTTCTTCTTACAGTTTCCTATGGCCTCTCTTGCTTTCTTTTGTCATCCGATGCCCACATGACGCTGAAGTCTTCATTCTAAGCACATGACCGATGCTCTTCAACGGCTTCTCCATATAGCATTGTACTATTCTTGTTTGGTATCTTCTGTTACAGATTAATTTAGTGTAATGTCTCCTCAGTCAACGAGTCTTTAGACACGTCTATTTCCAAAAAACAATTTCAAAGATTTCTATTTTCCAGGAGAAATAAAAATTGCATGATATGTGCAGTAGCCACGAAATGTTCAGGTCAAATTTAGTCAACAGGAAGAAAAAGGACAGCTTGACCCTGCCGTAAATAGAACACATAAAATACCTGTTTCGGATAACACCAGGTTTGTGATTCATTCAGCCACTCGCTCTCTCGCCTCGGGCGACAGATAAAATATTCAGACCAGCAGTTTAAAACTATACTAGCCTCTGGGAGGCGAGCTCTTGTACACTCGTATTCAGTGTCGCAGTTGTAAACTCGAAGACATAAAAGTATGATATCATCTGCCTTATAATTTCTAACTGTGTGTGGAATAAACAAGTTTAGTACTGTTCTCATTCAGTGTCGTCTCCGTATAGAAGGTTGGCTACTATGGAGCGTCATTCCGCTCTATCTCTTGCTTTGGTGGTGCAGGTTGTCAGCGGCTGACTAGTCCATCTTTTGATTTTCATCATCATCAAGTACCGTGCCTGCTGGCGTAGGTGATCATGTCTCTCCACAACTTTCGATCTCGACAGTTATTTATTATTTCTGTTGTTGACTTTCTACCAAGCCATTCTCTTAAGCTGTCTGGTATCTTTTCTCTTTGCTTCCCTCTATCTCTTCGTCACTCAATTTTCCAAGTTGTCACAATATATTCCAGCTGTTCCCTTCTCATTACATGGCCAAACAAAATTATGATTGTTTCTTCCTAATATTGGAAATTAGCTCTCTTTTTGCTTTGGCCTCTTTCAGAACGTTTTCATTACTCTTCTCAGCTGTCCATGGTATTCTCAACATTTTTCTGTAAAACCACATTTTTACAGCCTCCAGTGATTCTCTTTTCTGTTGTCCTATTGTCCATGATTCACATTAACATTTTAAGACTGGGTCTACATAACATTTAAGAACTCTTTTTCTTGTTACTATTGTCAAAAATAGATTGCATAGTATCTTCCTCATTTTTGGAAAGCTGCTTTTGCCTGCGCCATTCTGCATCTTACCTCTGTGGTATCTCACCTTTGAATGTTACTCGTCCATGTTAGTCTTGGTCTGCTTCTGCCTATTTTACCTTGTATTTTCCCTTCCAATATTACTTTTTGTTGGCTGTTGTGTCTTTTAACATGGCCCAAAAATCTCATTAGTACTGTAGTAGAGTTAATCTTTAGAGTTAGACCTAAGGGATTATACAGAGGATGTTTTGTGAGGGGAATATTGTAATAGTAACACGTTCAAACAGCAAAGATACCTTCTACATGACTAACAAGCAAGAAAGTGGTATGTATTTTCAACTGTTAGTTTCTTGTTAAAAGCTAGTACTTCTGTGGCGTCTACGAAGGGTGTATCCTGCCCTACAGAGGATACATAAAATGTTGGTAAAAATGTGTACATCATCTTCTTCTTCTCTTCAACTCCCTGTGGAGCATAGGTCTTCAACATACACTTTCAACTCCCTGTGAAGCATAGGTCTTCAACAAACACTTTCAGTTCCCTGTGGAGCATAGGTCTTCAACAAACACTATCCAAGCCGTTCTGTTTCTTGCCATTCTATTAAGATTATTCCATGTCTTCCCTATCATCTTCATCTTTGCTTCCGTCTGTCTTTTCCAAGAATATTTTTGGTCTTCCTCCTTGTCTCTTCCCCTGAGGATTAAAACAAGGGCCTGTCATGTAATAATCTCAGTTGGCTTCCGCAATGTGTGTCCTATACAGCGCAACCGTCTTTGTTATATCTCTTTGCCGCCTGGTATTTAACTGGCACTTTATCCATAATTTTACATCAGTGATTTTGTTCTGCCATGTCCATCCTTTTATTCCGCGCACGCATCTATTAATGAAGATATTTACATTGTGCCTAAATACTTGAATAAAACAAGTAGAGGGATTCAAGTATTTGGGCCCAATGTTCACAGAAGATGGAAAACTAGACAGAGAAATTGACATGAGAATACAAAAAGCAAATGCTGTCACATATCAGCTTTCACCATTGCTAAGACATCCAAACATTTCTATGCCAGCTAAATAACAAATGATAAATAGCATCTTCATACCAACTTTGTGCTATGAAAGTCAAACATGGACCCTTTCTAAATCACATTTAAGAAAGATCAATACATGTGAGATGCGATGCTTGAGAAAAGTAACAAACAACACAAGAAGAGATAGAATACTAAATGAAACCATAAGAAAAATGGTAGGAACAAAACCCTGCCAAGAATATATAGAACAACAACAACTTAAATGGTTTGGCCACCTGGTCAGAATGAATCCTCACCAATCACCATCAAGGGCATTCTTCTCGAGAATGCATGGAAAAAGACCATGAGGAAGACCCAGAAGAAGATGGATAAATGCAGTGACAGAGACATGTAACAACAAAGGAAAATCATTAATTCAGACAATTCGAGCAGCACAAGAACGACAAATGATATAAACCACGACACCTTTTAGGTATCAGTGAAAGAGAAAAGAAGAAGATCGTGATTTTAATTTTTGCTGCTCTCCATGTTTCACAGACAGGAATTATAGTTATAATAGGAATGATTTAATATTGGTGTTGAAAATAGTTTTTTTTTTTTTTAACATGGGTACAAGACTCATTGGATTGACTATTAAAATACCTGAGTTCAAAATAATGGTGTATATTAAAGTGAAATGCAATGTGTCACATCAATAATACTTTATATAATGTTGCATATTAAGATGAAATGTAACGCGTCACATCAATAATACACTATATAATGTTGTATATTAAAGTGAAATGTTATGCGCCATAACCTATTTTTTATTATTTAACGTTATATATTTAACAAAAATTGTATGTATCACATTTACTGCATTATATACAACGGAACATCTGTCATAACAAAGTTAGCCAAAGAGAAACCCTGCTAGTGCTGGCAAATTACTCTATATAAACATGAAATTACTGTTACTATCTATTAATGTACACTTGGTTTGCCTTTTTGGGCCTTTTTCATTTTACTAAACAGTAAAGCGACAACGAAGTTTGGTCGGGAAATGCCGTGATGATTAATAGCGCGACGCGCTTTGACCAATGGCTCCAGAATGTAGAAGTGTAATGAATGCCACGGAAGGATCAGAGCCATCCAGCACTGTGTGTGAGCAGCTGGCTAGACAGGCACTAATGCAGTTTATTGCAGTCCTATTCAATTGTCCCATTTGCCAGTATGGTAATTTCCGGGCTCAGTTTTGACTGTGCACATTCATTTTGGCACGACAATTATCTGCTCTCTCTAATCTCCCCTCGTCTCTCCATGTGAGTTCTCTCTCTCGAATGTTCCTCGGATTTTGTACATCTTTTATCAGAGAAAACTATCACTTTTACTCGTTGTGTTATTTTACTAGTTTCAGTTATTCTTTTTTCTCTGTCCCGATAGCTATTTTTTTGGGGTCTAAGTTCCATCCATCTTTTGTCAGCCATAATCAAAAGTTATCTTTTATCATCTTTTGTCAGTCATAATCAAAAGTTATCTTTTATCATCTTTTGTCAGTCATAATCAAAAGTTATCTTTTATCATCTTTTGTCAGTCATAATCAAAAGTTATCTTTTATCATCTTTTGTTAGTCATAATCAAAAGTTATCTTTTACCATCTTTTGTCAGTCATAATCAAAAGTTATCTTTTACCATCTTTTGTCAGTCATAATCAAAAGTTATCTTTTACCATCTTTTGTCAGTCATAATCAAAAGTTATCTTTTATCATCTTTTGTCAGCCATAATCAAAAGTTATCTTTTATCATCTTTTGTCAGCCATAATCAAAAGTTAACTTATATCATCTTTTGTCAGCCATAATCAAAAGTTATCATTTTATTATTATTTACATTCACAATTAATGGTTTTATTTCACTTAAACAGTTGCATTATCTTCCACTAAATGTCATACGAAAGTGAAGTATTACATCCGCCGTATTAGACCCTCTATTATGGATGTGAAGAGATCACTGCCTCTGAATGACTTCCCAAACTCAACAAACCAGATATCTATTTTTATCAACTGTCTCGCCTGCTGAGCGCCATGGAAATAACAATAATAAATCAACACAAATACATATTGAACAGGGAAAACCCGTTACTACAAAGGGAAACCCCGAAGCTAGAGACAAGCATAATTTTCATCGTCATCATCATTATTATCTGGTGCCATGCCGACCATCTCTCTACACATCACTCACTCCTTCATACATGTCATAATTTCAGTTGTTGAAGTTTTTTTTATGCCATTTGGATAAGCTGTTCAATATTTTCTTCTCTTGGTTTTCATCTGCTCTTATTTCCATTCATTCTGTCTGTTATTATAGTATTCTCAATGCCTTCTTTTCGCGTGACATGCCAAAATAAATGTAAATTGTCCCTTACTTCAGATTTTGATATTTCTGGTTTCTCTAGCTCGCTTTAAACATTTTTTTTTAGTGATTTTTTGCCATCAATCTAGTTCGTAGCATTCTTTTGATAAACCACGTCTCAGCTGCCTTTAATGTTAAAGCTGCACAGATACACAGTATTTATTCTTGTGAATATATGTCCCTCTACTACAATCTATGAAGAATGTGAGTATTCACACACTTTCTTTGTCTTGTTGCTCTTCAAATCTCTTTCTTTACCCTATTTTGTTTGCTAGTTTGATTTTGTTTGCATGTCTTTGAGTGTGGATATTGATTGCTGTTGACCTTTGTGATATAATGAGCTGTTTAAATTATGGTACGATCAATGATGATACTGTTATCATGAAAGGTGATATGATTATATCATGTGAAGATTAGAAAAAGGAGGTCATTCATTATATATCATGTGAAGATTAGAAAAAGGAAGTCATTCATTATATATCATGTGAAGATTAGAAAAAGGAGGTCATTCATTATATATCATGTGAAGATTAGAAAAAGGAGGTCATTCATTATATATCATGTGAAGATTAGAAAAAGGAGGTCATTCATTATATATCATGTGAAGATTAGAAAAAGGAGGTCATTCATCATGTGGTGTCCATGGAATTCTGGATCTTGATCCTTCGAGTGTCGTTAGACGTTACATAGTGCTCGTTGTGTATGTGTTCGAAACCCGACTCTATCCTTGGCGAGATGTTCAATCCTGTCTAATGAGTCCATGCATGCCAACTTTGCTTCTCTTATAAATGTCTTTTTTAGTGTCTTTCTATGTCTGTTTCTGTATCCTGTAGAACCAGTTTTAACATATGGATGTGAATCATGGACAATAGGACAACAGACAACAAAATCACCCGAGGCTGTAGAAATGTGGTTTTACAGAAGAATGTTGAGAATACCATAGACAGCTAAGAAGAGTAATGAAAACGTTCTGCAAGAGGCCAAAGCAAAAAGAGAGCTAATTTCCAATATTAGGAAGAAACAATCATCATTTTTGGCCATGTAATGAGAAGAGAACAGCTGGAATATATTGTAACAACTGGGAAAATTGAGTGACGATGAGATAGAGGGAAGCAAAGAGAAAAGATACCAGACAGCTTAAGGCCTGGCAGAAAGTCAACAGCAAAAATGATAAATAACTATCGTGATCGGAAGTTGTGGAGAGACATGATCACCTACGCCAGCAGGCTTGGTACTTAATGATGATGATGTATCCTGCTGTTTCCTATGGAAGAGCCTGTTTTTGAATCCTCATGTTGTCTCATCTCAGCACATGTACGACATATATCCATCTTTTTTTACTAATTGATGAGATCGTTGGTTGCATGGCCACTTCTCTTATTTCAATATTAGTCTTGAATTCATTCCAGTGTACACATAGTATTCTTCTGAGGTATCTGTTTTCAAAAGCGTTTAGTATCAGGGTTTATCAATCTCTTTTGTTGTTTTCCAGCTGTCTTGTGCGTAGGTAAGGGTTGATAATAAAAGTAAAGAGCGCCATGACGCCAAGTGATGTATAGGGAAAATGGTGTTAGTGACCATAAATTTTATAAACCCTCGGCACTTGATCTTTAGGAGTAATGTGGTCGGTAGTACGCCAGTGCCGCTTTACTTTCCCAGAAAATATCCCGTACGCATTTAAGGCTGGGTGAACCTGGCAGCAGTCGATCAGGATCAAATCCGACGTCTTGTCATCTGTAGCCTAGTTCACTAACCACTGAGCTATCGCGAATAAGGGTTGATAATATAACTGATGATAATTCAATGCAATTAGCGTATTTATGTAAATGTATGTATGTATGTATGTATGTATGTATGCATGTTTGTATATATGTATGCATGTATGTATGTATGTATGCATGTATGTATTTATGTATGCATGTATGTATATATGTATGTATGTATGTATGTAGGTATATGTATGTGTGTGTATGTATGTTTGTAGGTTTGTTTGTAGGTATGTGTATGTGTATGTATGTATGTATATTTGTATGTATGTAGGTATGCGTATGTGTGTTTGTATGCTTATGTGTGTTTGTATGTATGTATGTATGTATGTATGTATGTATGTATGTATGTATGTATGTATGTATGTATGTATGTATGCATGCATGTATGTATTTATGTATGCATGTATGTATATATGTATGAATGTTGGTATATGTATGTGTGTGTATGTATGTTTGTAGGTATGTATATGTATGCATGTATATTTGTATGTATGTAGGTATGTGTGTGTGTGTATGTATGTATGTATGTATGTATTTATGTATGTATGTATGTATGTATGTATTTATGTATGTATGTATGTATGCATGCATGCATGCTTGCCTGTCTGTCTGTTTATCTGTCTGTCTGTCTGTCTCTGTCTGTCTGTCTGTCTTTTTATATGTGCGTATGTATGTATGTATGCACGTACGTTTGTACGTATCTATACTCTTAGGAGAATTAAAAATGAAAAGTGAAATGTCTAAAATTAAGAGCCGCTCTTAAGGCCCATGTAGGGCCTCAGCTTAGACTGAACGTCATTAATAACAAATTATGACTTGCTGGGAACAGAAAGAAAACAAAGATACGTGCTCGACAAGTGAATGTATACACCTTTGTTCTTGGGAACTGAGAACACAAATGTGACCTGCTGTAGGAACTGTTGTTCATTCACAAATACATTAAGATTGTAACCAAATAAAATAGGTAAAGTGAAAGATAATAATTGCAGACAATGTTCTGCGGATTTTCACTTATAATGGAGCTAATTGCTGATTCTTCGATTGTGTGAAAATGAGGGGATTCAGGGATATGTTAAATGTGTGTGGGAGAGAATATGAGAGAATTCAGGGATATGTTAAATGTGTGTGGGAGAAAATATGAGAGGATTCAGGGATATGTTAAATGTGTGTGGGAGAAAGTATGAGGGATTCAGGGATATGTTAAATGTGTGTGGTAGTGAATATGAGAGGGTTCAGGGATATGTTAAATGTGTGTGGGAAAGAATATGAGAGGATTCAGGGATATGTTAAATGTGTGTGGGAGAAAATATGAAAGAATTCAGGGATATGTTAAATGTGTGTGGTAGTGAATATGAGAGGATTCAGGGATATGTTAAATGTGTGTGGGAAAGAATATAAGAGGATTCAGGGACATGTTAAATGTGTGTAGGAGTGAATTTGAAAGGATTCAGGGATATGTTAAATGTGTGTGGTAGTGAATATCAGAGGATTCAGGGATATGTTAAATGTGTGTAGGAGAGAAAATGAGAGGATTCAGGAATGTGTGTGGGAAAGAAAATGAAAGGATTCAGGAATATATTAAATGTGTATCGGAGATAAAATGAGAGGATTCAGGGATATATTAATTGTGTGTGGGAGAGAAAGTGAGAGGATTCATGGATATGTTAAATTTGTGAGGTAGAGAAAATGAGAGGATTCAGTGATATGTTGAATGTGTGTGGGAGAGAAAATGAGAGAATTCAGGGATATGTTGAATGTGTGTGGGAGAGAAAATGAGAGAATTCAGGGATATATTAAATGTGCGTGGGAGAGAAAATGAGAGAATGCAGGGATATATTAAATGTGCGTGGGAGAGAAAATGAGAGAATAAACGGATACGCTAAATGTGTTGGAGAAATGATGAGAGAATTGATTTACCTGCTGAATGTGTTGGAAGATAATATAAAATTGAAGGATGTGCTAAATATGTGTGGGAGAGAAGATGTGGGGAATTCAGCGAAATGATCATTATGTAAGGGAGAGGTCAAAAGAGAAGTAAGGGATACGCTGAATGTGTGTGGTAGAAAAGATGAGAGGATTGAGTTACGTGTTGTAATGTGTGTGGGAGCGAATATGCGAGAAGTCAGCGAAATGGTCATCAATTGTGTGGAAAAGAGCAAGAGAGAAATACGCGATATGCCAATTATGTCTGTGAGAGAAGATAAGAGAACTGAGGGATGTGGTAAATTGTTGTAGGAGAGAAGATGAGAGAATGGAGGGATACTGATAGTGTGTGTGGTTGAGAACTGATAGGATAAATGTGGATTCTGCTACTGTGGAGAAAAACAATTGCTGAGGGTAGAAAGGCGAGAGAGAGAGTCAGACATCCGGTCAAAACCTTGTTCTATCAGGATTATGAAAGCGTCTCAACAACATAATCAATTGTTTCTAGCCTTGGTTCAATAACTCGTTCTGACTAAACAGTAAAAAGAAAAGTAAGGAACCCCGTCACGCCAAGTGACGTTTAGGGAATATGGTGCAAGTGACCATCATTTTTACAGACCTTCGGCACTTAATTTTTGGGGTAATGTGGTCAGTATTACGCCCGTGCCGCTTTACTTTCCCAGAAAAAAATCCGGTACCCATTTAAGACCAGGTGAAGCCAGAAGCCGTCGATCAGGATCGAACCCGTCCTCTTGTCCTTTGTATTCCAGTTCACTAACCACTGAGCTATCGCTGCTCGCACTGACTAAACAGACATTAAGATAATTACTGTTTGTCTCCAGTCTAAACCACTGGAAACTACTATCGGCGCTGTTTCGTCCATAAATGTGTGTCTGCAACGCAAATATTCAGCCCTACCCCATCCGGGAGATCATCAACATCATGTGTCATACATACCGGTTGCGTAGGCGATCATGTCCTTCCACAATTTTCTATCCACCGTGCATCGTATCACTTCTGTTGTTGACTGTTTTCCATGCCGTGACACCATGCTATCTAGTATATTCTCTCTGTGTCCTCCGCGATCTCTCTTTCCCTGTATTTTGCCAGTTGTAACCAAGTGTTCCAACTTTCCTCTTCTCATGATGTGCCCGAAAAATGTTAATTGTTTCATCTGATGTTGCTTAGGAGTTCCCTTTTTGTGTTGGCCTCTTTGAGAATGTCCTCGTTTGTCTTTTAGTTCCAGGGAACTTTCAACATTCTTCTGAGAAATTCCATCTCAGTGGCCTCTAATCGTCTTTTCATTTGTTTGTTTACTGTCCATGATTCGCATCCATAATTCAGAATTGGTTCGATATAGCACCGATCTTTCTCACGTCTATTGACATAGGTTTGTTGCATAAGATGTTTTCCATTTTTTGGCCTGAGCTATTCTAATTTTTACTTCTGTGGTGCATCTTCCATATGATGTTATTATTGTGCCCAAGGATTTAAAATGTTGCACTTGTTTCATATTTGTCCTGTTTATTTGTATGTTGCATGATAATGATGATTGTTTTGTCGATATGACCATTACTTCTGTTTTATTACTATTCAGACTGATACCTTTCTTGCTGCTTTCTTTTACCATTATATCTATCATTTCTTGTAGTTCATTCTCTGTCTCTAATATTAAGACTGTTACATACGCATATAGCAAGTTGTTTATGTTGTGACCGTTGACTCCAATTCCTATTATATCTACAATTGACCTAATACTATTTCCGGGAAATAGTTAAATACAGATACACAATTTATTGCCGAGTTGTGTTCGTAACACTCTGCTGTAGTCATGAGTACACATGCATGAAAGATATCGCATATGATAGCTATATTTTAGGTAGCTAAAGTTGACCGTGTACTCTAGTCGTTTAGTTCTTATGGCAAGGCGATGTGCCGAGGAGTACGGGTTCGATTATGCTTCGGATCATATATTGTTTTTTTTTTATTTGTTGATTATTTGTGATTTTTTTTCCGTATGTTGTAAACATACGGCTTCCCCTGAAATCATTCGCTGATTATCGCCTCGGAAGTTTCCCTCTATAATAATATTCATTTATTATTGTTTGTCTCCAGACATTTAATATAACTCTGTTCGGTTCATTTAGTTTCCTCCAAATAATTACCAACAATCTTCTTCTGCTACAGAGTTTAGTTGACTTTCTTCAGTGGATTAAACATAAAGACTATTTGTCACATTGAATCTACCCCACCCCCCCCCCCCCCCACCCCCACCCCAGCTTGAACTCAATGATCAAATTGTGTCTGTCGTTTGTCTTTCTTGAAACCAGATACTGCATTAACCTTTCATATTTTATTTGAATGTAAGTCTTATAGACTTGTTTCATGTTTCGTTATTGATTCAACAAGCTAGCATTTCGAAGCATAATCTTTTTAATATTAATTTATATTACTCGTTGCCTTCTACAGTTGATTCTCCGTTTGTTATGTTTCCATAGGAGGTTACAGACATCTCGCCTTGCTGTGTTTAATGCATTTAGTCAAAGAGAGAAGATACTAGATAGTCATGCATGGAAAAAAGATTGTGGAAGGCCATTATCGCCTACGCCAACCGGTATGACACATGATGATGATTTAGTCTTTAGTGCAAGTTACAAAAGAAATAAACACAAAATGGTATTGAGTAGCTAAACTAACAGAAAGACAAGACAAACCACATCTTTTCGGCAAAAGCGTTCATCAGTTATAACAGACAATGTAAACTCATTAAAAAGATTCCAAGTTAGAATGCACAATGTACAAGTTATAGAATATAAAATAATTCAGTGAAAACGTAAGTAAATATCAACAATTAAACAAATAGTATGGTTTTTAATAAAATGCTTGCTTTCAAAGTTTATTCAGTTAATCGTCATAGTAGCACGATAGTAGTATGAGTTATTAAGAGCGGTACAATCCCAGCTTCAAATGGTTAATGTTATGAGTTACTGAGCACTGTACAATCTTAGCCTTAAATATTTAGCGCTATGAGTTACTGAATTTGTACGATCTTAGTAGTCTCAAATGTTTAGAGTTTTTGAACGTGGTACAATCATAGCCTCACATGTTAGTATAAAGTATTGAGCGTTATACAATCTTTAGCCTCAAATGTTTAGCGCTGTGAGTTATTGAACACAGTACAATCTTAGCTTCAAATGTTTAGAATTATAAGTTACTGAGCGCTGTACAATCTTAACCTCAAATGTTTAGCATTATAAGTTACTGAACAATGTACAATCTTAACCTCAAATGTTTAGCATTATAAGTTACTGAGTGCTGTACAATCTTAACCTAAAATGTTTAGCATTATAAATAACTGAGCGCTGTACAATCTTAACCTCAAATGTTTAGCATTATAAGTTACTGAACAATGTACAATCTTAGCCTCAAATGTTTATCATTATAAGTTACTGAGCGCTGTACAATCTTAGCGTCAAATTGTCCCATCAATCTTAGTCAAATAAAAGTGGTACTAGACACATGAGTTTGATTGCAGTAACAGGGATGAGAGATACCATCGTCATCATTCCATATTTTCATATACTGTGGTTTCCAGCATCACTCACATAGGAAATTATATGTTATAGGACGTCCTTTGCATTTTCTTTTAAACTTTCTGAAAACAGCTTCGAATTTTAGCACCTCAATTTGTGATAGACCATCATCATCATCATCAAGTACCGTGCCTGCTGGCGTAGGTAATTATGTCTCTCCACAACTTTCAATCTCCACGGTTATTTATTAATTCTGTTGTTGACCTTCTGCCAAGCCTTTCTCTTAAGCAGTCTGGTATATTTTCTCTTTGCTTCCCTCTATCTCTTCGTCCCTCAATTTTCCCAGTTGTCACAATATATTCCAGCTGTTCTCTTCTAATTACATGGCCAAAAAATGATGATTGTTTCTTCCTAATATTGGAAATTATCTCTCTTTTTGCTTTGACCTCTTTCAGAACGTTTTCATTACTCTTCTTATTTGTCCTTTGTATTCACAACATTTTTCTGTAAAACCACATTTCTACAACCTTCAGTAATTTTCTTACCCCTAATCCTATTAGCAGCCGCAATAGCTCAGTGGTTAGTGAACTGGACTACAAAGGACAAGAGGTAGGGTTCAATCCAAACCGACGGCTTCCGGTTCATCCAGCCTTTAATGGGTACCGGATTTTTTTTTCTGGGAAAGTAAACGGCACGGGCGTAATACCGACCACATTACCCCAAAAATCATGTGCCGAGGGTCTGTAAAATTTATGGTCACTAACACCACATTCCCTAAACGCCACTTGGCGTGACGGGGGTACTTTATTTTTTTTTTTTTTAATCCTATTAGCAATGATTCACATCCATATGTTAAGACTGGCTCTACATAACATTTAAGAACTGTTTTTCTTGTTTATATTGTCAAAAATGGATTGAGCAGTATCTTTCTCATTTTTTGGAAAGCTGCTTTTGCCTGGGCCATTCTGCATCTCACCTCTGTTGTAAATCATGATAGATAAATTAGTCAAAGAAATGATCAAACTGATGAAACATCTACAATGTAAACATTTTCTTCTTTCAAACTTTATGAATTTTAACGACAAACTGACTACCAGATTTAATCATTATATCTTGCTTAAACACTGCAACTCTTTATATTGACATTATTTCGATATTCTTCATTTTGAATTGAGGATGAGTCATCGTCCCAATTAAAGCAATTCCAGAATTTGTGAAAGTGCAGACGACTGTGAGTAGCCTCCCCCTCATTAAGTATACAGGTCTTCTGACGTTGAGTTCTCCGGTCGGAGGACGTTTTAATTCGAGGAGAGAAGGCCGAGGAAACAAACAGAGAACTCGAGCGAGTGGTTCTGGTCTTAATGAATGATTTTATCGTGATATTGCTTCTTGGGACAGAGGTTTCGGCACTCTGGTGCCAGCGTCTTTCTTTGAAACAAAGGGAAGCAATTGGCATGTGTGTTTGCTCTGTCTAGGCTTCAACTCAAGTAGCCGCTCCTGTAAGAAAATCTATGAAACCAAATGCTGGAATTCAGCAATTACCGCCGAGATTGCAGTCTTTCTGATGCGACTTAAGAGAAATAATTTTATGTTCAGAAATGTGAAAATTCACACAATCGAAGGGTGTCATTTAACCAAGAACAGGAAGCAATTAATTTCTAGTGGCTCTTGTGTGTGAAG